>CM059789.1:96353193-96770693 GCA_030435695.1 Brachymystax lenok tsinlingensis | reverse complement strand
CCTCCCTCCCTCCCTTTGTCTCTCTCCAGTGTGGAGGTGATTAGGCTGGGTCATAGTTACTTTATAAACTGGGACAGGAAGATGTTCTGTCCGCAGTGTAACACAGCAGCCGAAGCCAGGACCACCACGCTCAACGAGGAACTGGGACAGGTGAGGAACATCCTACACCCTACTGTTGTTCATCTACACTAGATCCTTGTATCTCTGTTTTGGGGAATGTTACCCTAAAAGCCTATGGTGTGTCTGGATGTAGGTCCATCATGTCTGTGGTATCTTGATAACCCCCCCATTGAAACAGGTGGAGTACATCTTCAGTGACAAGACAGGCACTCTCACTCAAAACATCATGAGCTTCAGCAAGTGCTCTATCAATGGACATGCCTATGGTGGGTATATTACACTATATACTACACTATATACTACACAATATACTACACTATATACTACAGTATATACTACACTATATACTACAGTCTATCAGATTTAAGATGGGTATACTACACTATATACTACACTATATACTACACTATATACAACAGTCTATCAGATTTAAGGTGGGTATAATACACTATATACTACAGTCTATAAGATTTAAGGTGGGTATAATACACTATATACTACAGTCTATCAGATTTAAGGTGGGTATAATACACTATATACTACAGTCTATCAGATTTAAGGTGGGTATAATACACTATATACTACAGTCTATCAGATTTAAGGTGGATATAATACGCTATATACTACAGTCTATCAGATTTAAGGTGGGTATAATACACTATATACTACAGTCTATCAGATTTAAGGTGGGTATAATACACTATATACTACAGTCTATAAGATTTAAGGTGGGTATAATACACTATATACTACAGTCTATCAGATTTAAGGTGGGTATAATACACTATATACTACAGTCTATCAGATTTAAGGTGGGTATAATACACTATATACTACAGTCTATCAGATTTAAGGTGGATATAATACGCTATATACTACAGTCTATCAGATTTAAGGTGGGTATAATACACTATATACTACAGTCTATCAGATTTAAGGTGGGTATAATACACTATATACTACAGTCTATCAGATTTAAGGTGGGTATAATACACTATATACTACAGTCTATCAGATTTAAGGTGGGTATAATACACTATATACTACAGTCTATCAGATTTAAGGTGGGTATAATACACTATATACTACAGTCTATCAGATTTAAGGTGGGTATAATACACTATATACTACAGTCTATCAGATTTTAAAAAAACTGATACAAATACAGCAAGGACTGTGAAGAGTCACACACACAGGTACAAACACATACAACATACACACTATACACACACGTACACAGTATGCACACATACACTCTATACACACACGTACACCTGGATTGTGTGTAGTAGTAGAGTGGTGGCCTGAGGGCACACGCTTAATGTGGTGTGAAATCTGTTGTTAAATGTATTTTAATGTTTAAAAATTGTATTATAATGTATATTACTGCCTTAATATTTGCTGGACCCCAGGAAGAGTAGTTGCTGCTCTGGCAGGAACTAATGGGGATCCATAATAAACCCCAGGAAGAGTAGCTGCTGCCTTGGCAGGAACTAATGGGGATCCATAATAAACCCCAGGAAGAGTAGCTGCTGCCTTGGCTGGAACTAATGGGGATCCATAATAAACCCCAGGAAGAGTAGCTGCTGCCTTGGCAGGAACTAATGGGGATTCTTAATAAATACAAATAGAAGAATACACACACACACATCAGATGAAATCAGCACTGTCCTGTTCCCCCAGTCAGTGTTCTAGACATCCTTGTGGTGCTGGGTAACTGTGAGTCTAAGTGTGAGTGTGTTCTATTGTCAGGTGAGGTGATCGACCCGTTGGGAGCACAGCCAAAGGTGAGCAGGCTAACGTAAGACTAACAGTATGACTAACAACGCAGCATTCTGTTCAGCTTGCTCTCTGTGGCAATGACATCACTCTGGCACTGTGCACTTTGCTCTTTGACCATAGGTGAATACAGAGCATAGTTTCTAATGGTGAGTACTACAACTGTCTTCCTTCCTCTCTCCCCCCCTTCTGTCTCTCCTCTTCTCTCTCCTCTTTTCTCTCTCCAGAGGTTAGACTTCTCCTCCTTCAACCCCCTGGCGGACCCTGACTTCTGTTACTATGACAACGGTCTGCTGAAGTCGGTGAAGCTGGGAGACCTTCACAGCCACGAGTTCTTCCGGCTTCTTTCCCTCTGTCACACCGTCATGAGTGAGGAGAAGAAGGAGGGTGAGAGAGGGATAGAGGGAGGAATAGAAGGAGAGGGAGGGTGAGGGAGAGAGAGGGAGGAATAGAAGGAGAGGGAGGGTGAGGGAGAGAGAGGGAGGAATAGAAGCAGGCTAAGAGAGAGCGAGATAGGGTGAGATAGAGATAGAGGGAGGATAAGAGAGAGGGAATGAGGGTTATAGAGGGATAGAGGGAGGGATGGAAGGAGAAGGAGGGTAAGAGAGGGGTAGAGGGAAAGAGAGGGAGGGAGAGATCATTTGCTTTATTAAGTTCAACATAGAAATGTGAGTTAGGAATCTTCTCAATGAAAGAAGAAAGTCTATGTGCGCTATATTTATGCTTCCCGTTCTTAAGTTTTGTTTTGGCGTCTTTTACTTTGGGTTTTGTACACCAGCTTTAAACATCTGAAAATACTATACTGAATAAAAATATAAACGCAACATGCAACAATTGAAACGATTTTACTGAGTTACAGTTCATATAAGAAAATCAGTCAATTGAAATACATTCATTAGGACCTAATCTATGGATTTCACATGACTGGGCAGGGGTGCAGCCATGGGTGGGCCTGAGAGGCCCACCCACTTGGGAGACTGGCCCACCCACTGGGGAGCAAGGTCCACCCAATCAGAATGAGTTTTTCCCTACAAAAGGGCTTTATTACAGACAGAAAACCAGCTGTCCGGGTATCTCGCAGGTGAAGAAGCCGGATGTGGAGGTCCTGGGCTGGTGTGGTTACACGTGGTCTGCAGTTGTGAGGCCGGTTGGACTTCCAAATTCTAAAACAACGTTGGAGGTGGCTTATGGTAGAGAAATGAACATTCAGTTCTCTGGCAACAGCTCTGGTGGACATTCCTGCAGTCAGCATGACAATTGCACACTCCCTCAAAACTTGAGACGTGTTGTGTGACAAAACTGCACATTTTAGAGTGGCCTTTTAATTCCCCCAGCAGAAGGTGCACCTGTGTAATGATCACGCTGTTTAATCAGCTTCTTAAAATGCCACACCTGTCAGGTGGATGTATTATCTTGGCAAAGGACAAATTCTCACTAACAGGGATGTAAACAAATTGGTGCACAACATTTTTGACAAATGTTGAGCTTTTTATGAGTGCGGAACATTTCTGGGATCTTTTATTTCAGGTTATGAAACATGGGACCAACACTTTACATGTTGCGTTTATATTTTTGTTCAGTGTATATTTTTGGTTATTTAAAAAATATTTCAAAGCAGTTTAGATGGTACAATGATTCTCTACGCTATGCATTGCTTGTTTTGTCACATAAACTGAAATTAGGCGAACCATGAAATGGCAGTTTTTTTGCATAGTGCATCTTAAAAGCATGTTGTGTTTTGTGTATATAATGTGTTTAATCGATACTGTGTTCTCTCTCTATATATTTTTCTTTCTCTCTCTCACCTCTCTCCCTTTCACCTCTCCTATCTATCTATCTATCTATCTATCTACACCCCCTATAGGAGAGTTGATGTATAAGGCCCAGTCTCCAGATGAGGGTGCGTTGGTGACAGCAGCCAGGAACTTTGGTTTTGTGTTCCGGTCTAGAACCCCTGGTACTGTCACTGTGACAGAGCTGGGCCGACCCGTCACATACACACTGCTGGCCATCCTCGACTTCAACAACATCCGCAAGAGGATGTCCGTTATAGGTATACACATGCATGCATAAGCACTCACACAAGCACGCACACACCTTGACATACAGCAGACACACACACACGCTCACCAAACAGACCTTGATGTTGTGCACTTCAGCAACTTACGCAAGAGCAAAATAAAAAAATAAACAGGAAAATATCTTTGTATAAAACATACTGTACAACAAAATACATGAGGACTTGTTATAGCCTATTATACAATGGGTGGGTCTAATCCTGAATGCTGATTGGTTAGTAAATTACCACCAGCTAAATCTATGACATTAAAATGCCTATTTACTCTGTTTCATCTCACTGTGCAATCCACTGTCTCATCAGCCCAGCCAGGCAATTTATAAACTTGATCTCCACTATAAAAAGCATCTAGACATTATCTCACAATGTTTTTTAGACTCATTTTTAGACACATTTTTTTTTAGTTAGTTAGATTGTCTGCAGTGCGTAACCCAGATCATATTAAAGTATGTCTCTGTCTGCAGTGCGTAACCCAGATCATATTAAAGTATGTCTCTGTCTGCAGTGCGTAACCCAGATCATATTAAAGTATGTCTCTGTCTGCAGTGCGTAACCCAGATCATATTAAAGTATGTCTCTGTCTGCAGTCGTAACCCAGATCATATTAAAGTATGTCTCTGTGTGCAGTGCGTAACCCAGATCATATTAAAGTATGTCTCTGTGTGCAGTGCGTAACCCAGATCATATTAAAGTATGTCTCTGTGTGCAGTGCGTAACCCAGATCATATTAAAGTATGTCTCTGTGTGCAGTCGTAACCCAGATCATATTAAAGTATGTCTCTGTGTGCAGTCGTAACCCAGATCATATTAAAGTATGTCTCTGTGTGCAGTGCGTAACCCAGATCATATTAAAGTATGTCTCTGTGTGCAGTGCGTAACCCAGATCATATTAAAGTATGTCTCTGTGTGCAGTGCGTAACCCAGATCATATTAAAGTATGTCTCTGTGTGCAGTCGTAACCCAGATCATATTAAAGTATGTCTCTGTGTGCAGTGCGTAACCCAGATCATATTAAAGTATGTCTCTGTGTGCAGTGCGTAACCCAGATCATATTAAAGTATGTCTCTGTGTGCAGTGCGTAACCCAGATCATATTAAAGTATGTTTCTGTCTGCAGTCGTAACCCAGATCATATTAAAGTATGTCTCTGTGTGCAGTGCGTAACCCAGATCACATTAAAGTATGTCTCTGTCTGCAGTGCGTAACCCAGATCATATTAAAGTATGTCTCTGTGTGCAGTGCGTAACCCAGATCATATTAAAGTATGTCTCTGTGTGCAGTGCGTAACCCAGATCATATTAAAGTATGTCTCTGTGTGCAGTGCGTAACCCAGATCATATTAAAGTATGTCTCTGTGTGCAGTGCGTAACCCAGATCATATTAAAGTATGTCTCTGTGTGCAGTGCGTAACCCAGATCACATTAAAGTATGTTTCTGTCTGCAGTACGTAACCCAGATCACATTAAAGTATGTCTCTGTCTGCAGTGCGTAACCCAGATCACATTAAAGTATGTCTCTGTCTGCAGTGCGTAACCCAGATCACATTAAAGTATGTCTCTGTGTGCAGTGCGTAACCCAGATCATATTAAAGTATGTCTCTGTCTGCAGTGCGTAACCCAGATCATATTAAAGTATGTCTCTGTCTGCAGTACGTAACCCAGATCATATTAAAGTATGTCTCTGTCTGCAGTGCGTAACCCAGATCACATTAAAGTATGTCTCTGTCTGCAGTGCGTAACCCAGATCACATTAAAGTATGTTTCTGTCTGCAGTACGTAACCCAGATCACATTAAAGTATGTCTCTGTCTGCAGTGCATAACCCAGATCACATTAAAGTATGTCTCTGTCTGCAGTGCGTAACCCAGATCACATTAAAGTATGTCTCTGTCTGCAGTGCGTAACCCAGATCACATTGAAGTATGTCTCTGTCTGCAGTGCGTAACCCGGATCATATTGAAGTATGTCTCTGTCTGCAGTGCGTAACCCGGATCATATTAAAGTATGTCTCTGTCTGCAGTGCGTAACCCGGATCATATTGAAGTATGTCTCTGTCTGCAGTGCGTAACCCGGATCATATTGAAGTATGTCTCTGTCTGCAGTGCGTAACCCGGATCATATTGAAGTATGTCTCTCTCTGCAGTGCGTAACCCAGAGGGGAGGATCCGTCTATACTGTAAAGGAGCTGATACTCTGCTGTTTGAGAGGCTCCACCCTTCCAACCATCACCTGATGAACATCACAACAGATCACCTTAATGTGAGTTACAAACACACACACACACAGTGACACACCCAGACACAAACAGACACACACACACACAGACACGCACACAAACACAAACAGACACACACAGACACACACGCGCGCACACACACAAATACAGACACAAACACACACACACAAACACAAACAGACACACAGACACACAGACAGACACACACACAGAGACACACACACACGTGCAGTCATATACACACAAGCATTTCGCTACACTCGCATTAACATCTGCTAACCATGTGTATGTGACCAATAAAATTTGATATGGATTTTGATTTACAGTTTTTTACAGTCGCTAGGACACATTTCTCAATACTTAGGTTACTTTTTCAAAACTCTTCACACAGTGAGCACAACAGAAGTATATGTGGGCTAAACTGTGGATCATTTATCATTGCTTTGGCACAAAATGCATTCAATGACTACATCTTTCAAATTACATTAACTCTTTTCTCACTTCGACACAACAACCGCCAAAACTCTGTGTACCTACAGGCCAATTTGCACATGCTTATATACTGTTTTCAAAACTGTTAAACTTATGTTCAAAACAATAACATAATACAAAACCGAATAAGACAGCAATTTGCTACATTTCTACAGTAATATTTTAATGAAATATATTTTAAATCTTAAAATTAAATGCTATAAAAACAATTGGACAATTGGACCAACCACAGCTGATTCTCATTGTAGATGAACATCTACACAGGTGTTACTCTTTCAATTTCATTACAAAAGGAGACAACTGCTGAATAGTTTTGTATTGTGATGTAAACATGGACCCAGCCAGAAATAGAGAAGTGGCTGAAAGAGGAAGAAGAGTGGCTGGCAGGGGGCGAGGAATACGTATGCGTGGTGGAAGAAGAATAAGAGGAAGATCAAGAGCTGTAGTCTCAGATGAGATCAGAGCTACTGTAATTGATCATGTAGTAAATCATGGTCTCTCAATGAGAGAAGTTGGTCAGAGAGTGCAGCCAAATTTGCAACGCTCAACAGTGGCATCTATTGTTAGAGTTTTCCGGCAAACCAACAGGTAACTTGTATTCTGCAAGGGCATATGACTAAGTTGCACATTACAGAAGTAAATAGACTTGTGTGTAATTGCTTTTGCATATTCACAGTGTAAGCATAACAACTATTTCTAGAGTCCTGAAAAAACATCAGGTCAGGATGAAACAGTTGTACACTGTGCCTTTTGAGAGGAACTCTGAACATGTCAAGCAACTCAGGAACCAATATGTCCAGGTAAGATCACAATAAAATACAGAACTGTTTTTAAACAAAACCAAACACACACAAAGACATATTTTTAGGTAATGTTTACTACTATAACAGCTTATGTTGCCTTGTGGATTTATTTTAGAGAGTCATGGAGATTGAAGGCAGGCAAACACCCCACATTTTCATCTTTGTGGATGAGGCGGGTTTCAACTTGGCCAAAACACGGCGACGAGGGAGGAATGTGATTGGGAAGACAGCCACAGTGGATGTCCCGGGCCAGAGGGGTGTCAACATCACAATGTGCGCAGCAATATCCACTGATGGACTGCTGTTACACAAACCACTAATTGGGCCATACAACACTGAACGTCTCCTTGCGTTCCTGCATGATCTCTATGGAAGGGTTGTGCTAGGTGAGGAAAGGGATGCAGAGAGAAGAAATCAGCCAACATTTATAATTGTATGGGACAATGTGGCATTTCACCACTCCCATGCAGTCACTGAGTGGTTTGCAGCCCATCCCAGAATGGTGTCACTTTTCCTCCCACCTTACTCTCCATTCCTCAACCCCATAGAGGAATTATTTTCCTCATGGAGGTGGAAGGTTTATGACCACCATCCACATTATCAAATGTCCCTCCTGGATGCAATGAATGCTGGATGCCTGGACATATCAGCAGAAGATTGCCAGGGATGGATCATTGCCCTAGATGACATAAGATGTGATGTGGATGAGAACCTGTGGCCAAATGGAGAAGACCGAGTAGATTAGCATTACTATTGTATCTGTATCAGTTGATGGTGTGTATACAACCTCTTGTATTTTGGAATTACTCACTGCAAAAAAATAAAAATAAACATAAAAATATAAAAATAGACATAAAATATATTGAAGCATTCTGCATCATGTCTGATTCATTCCAGTAACATATATTGCAGTGAATTATAAACAGAGATGTGTCCTTGTTTTACACAAGAAAACATTGTATAATGCTACATGTTGTTAGTGTTTTTTAGGTCATTGTTTTGTGGGTGACAAAGTGTGTTTGTTGGCTGTCAATCTTTGCTAGTGTTGTGGAAGAATGTGTTGATTTGAGACATGTATGAAGTGATTTGGTAGTTTTAGTGCATTTTGAATGTGAAATGAACTGCTGTGCCGAGCTGAAAGTTGGTTAGGAGAACTGTGTGAAGAGTTTTGAAAAAGTGACTTAAGTATTGACAAATGTGTCCTAGCGACTGTAAAAAACTGTAATAATCAGTACCTATTCAGCCTATTACAGCTCTTTTATATAAGTAACACCACTGCCCTCTGGTGGTTAAATGTTTTCCTGCACACTACTCTAGCCTACAGGAGATGATTGATTGTTTATCAATTCTTCAATTGACTTGTGTGTGTAGGAGTATGCTGGGGATGGTCTGCGGACCCTGGCCCTGGCCTACAGAGACCTGTCAGAGGAGCAGTGGGAGGAGTGGTCAGAGAGACACCGCCAGGCAGACAGAGCTACAGACTGTAGAGAGGACAGACTGGCTGACATATATGAACACATAGAACAGGACATGATGGTACCACGCTGTGTGTGTGTGTGTCTCTGCGTGTGTCTCTGCGTGTGTCTCTGCGCGCGTGTGTGTGTGTGTGTGTGTGTGTGTGTGTGTGTGTGTGTGTGTGTGTGTGTGTGTGTGTGTGTGTGTGTGTGTGTGTGTGTGTGTGTGTGTGTGTGTGAGCACGTGTGTCCTCTCTGTAACATCATTAGCACCAAAATACATTTTGATCAACTTGTGTAACTGGCAGTAAAGTTATATTCTACTCTGCTCTATTCTATTCGGCTCTCTTCAACTCTTCTCTATTCTACCTTGCTCTATTCTACTCTGCTCTATTCTACTCTGCTCTATGCTCTATTCTACTCTGCTCTATTCTACGCTGCTCTATGTTCTATTCTACTCTGCTCTATGTTCTACTCTGCTCTATTATACTCTATGCTCCATTATACTCTGCTCTATTCTTTTCTGCTCTGCTCTATTCTGCTCTATTCTACTCTGCTCAATGCTCTACTCTGCTCTATGCTCTATTCTACTCTACTCTATTCTACTCTGCTCTATGCTCTATTCTACTCTGCTCTATGCTCTATTCTACTCTGCTCTATGCTCTATTCTACTCTGCTCTATTCTACTCTTCTCTATTCTACTCCTCTCTATTCTACTCTGCACTATTCTACTCTTCTCTATTCTACTCTATGCTCTATTCTACTCTACTCTATGCTCTATTCTACTCTGCTCTATTCTACTCTGCTCTATGCTCTATTCTACTCTGCTCTATTCTACTGTTCTCTATTCTACTTTTCTCTATTCTACTCTGCTCTATTCTACTCTGCTTTATTCTACTATGCTCTATTCTACTCTGCTCTATTCTACTCTATGCTCTATTCTACTCTGCTCTATTCTACTCGTCTCTATTCTACTTTTCTCTATTCTACTCTGCTCTATTCTACTCTGCTTTATGCTCTACTATGCTCTATGCTCTATTCTACTCTATGCTCTATTCTACTATTCTTTATTCTTCTCTATGCTCTATTCTACTCTGCTCTATTCTACTCTGCTCTATTCTACGCTGCTCTATTCTACTCTAGCTCCTGGGAGCCACAGCCATAGAGGATAAGCTGCAGGAAGGAGTTCCTGAGACCATCGCTATCCTCTCTCTCGCTAACATCAAGATCTGGGTCCTCACGGGAGACAAACAGGGTGAGACACACAAACACACACACAAACAGACACACAGACACACAAAAACACACACAAACCAGAGCTAGCTAACTAGGATAAACTAAACCTTTCCTTTCCCTCACTGTTGTCTCTCTCTTTTTGTCTCTTTCTTTCTGTCTCTCTCTCTGTCTCTCTTTCTGTCTCTCTCTTTCTGTCTCTCTGTCTCTCTTTCTGTCTCTCTCTCTGTCTCTCTTTCTGTCTCTCTCTTTCGGTCTCTCTTTCTTTGTCTTGCTGTTTCTCTCTTTCTGTCTCTCTCTGTCTCTCTCTGTCTCGCTCTCTCTCTCTCTCTTTCTCTCTCTTTTTGTCTCTCTCTCTCTCTTTCTCAGAGACTGCAGTTAATATAGGTTACTCCTGTAAGATGCTGACTGGTGATATGACTGAGGTGTTCATCATCAGTGGAAACACAGTGCTGAGTGTTAGAGAGGAACTCAGGTACTCTAACTATCTTTTATTCCTCCCTCTATCCATCTATCTCTCTCTTCCTCCCTCTATCTATCAGGGTGGGACACACACACACACAAACGCACACACAAACTAGAGCTGGCTATTTAAAACTAGGATAAACTAAGCCTTTCCTTTCCCTCACTGTTTTCTCTCTCTCTTTGTCTCTCTCTGTCTCTCTCTTTTTGTCTCTTTCTGTCTCTCTCTTTCTGTCGCTCTCTTTCTGTCGCTCTCTTTCTGTCTCTCTGTCTCTCTCTCTGTCTCTCTCTGTTTAGTGTATTAATCAACTATTCACCCTCATCTTTGTCCTGTCCTGTCCTGTCATTTCTCCTCCCCTCATTCTCTTTCTCTTCAGGAGAGCGAGGGAGAGGATGATAGAGTTTGCCCTGTCGAGAGAGGGAGGAAAGGAGGGGATGGAGGGATGGGGCGAGGCCTGTTCCCTGGGGAATGAGTTTGGGGGAGGAGGGGGAGACGGGGGAGGAGAGGGGAGAGAGTGGCCCTCCGTGGGGGACAAACAGCAGCAGTGTCCTCCTCCCCCTGGCCCTCCTGCCCCTCCCCCTCGACCCCCCCTCCTCGACCACGCTAGACTCCATATCTGGAGAGTTCGCCCTCGTCATCAACGGACATAGCCTGGTGAGACAACACGCACACTCACACCAATGATGTATATAAGCCCTGGATTGCTGTTGCTATGTAATGGCCAATGAGAGAATTCAATGAGAGATAGAATGAAAGATTCTAGACCTCCACAAGTCTGGTTCATCCTTCATCAGCAATTTCCAAATGCCTGAAGGTACCACGTTCATCTGTACAAACGCATAGTACGCAAGCATAAACACCATGGGACCACGCAGCCACCATACCGCTCAGGAAGGAGATGCGTTCTGTCTCTTAGAGCGTACTTTGGTGCGAAAAGTGAAAATCAATCCCAGAACAACAGCAAAGGACCTTGTGAAGATGCCGGAGGAAACAGGTACAAAAGTATCTATATCCACAGTAAAACAAGTCCTATATCGACATAACCTGCAAGGCCACTCAGCAAGGAAGAAGCCACTGCCCCAAAACTGCCGTAAAAAAGCCAGACAACGGTTTGCAACTGCACATGGGGACAAAGATTGTACTTTTTGAAGAAATGTCCTCTGGTCTGATGAAACAAAAATATAACTGTTTGGCCATAATGACCATCGTTATTTTTGGAGGAAAAAGGGGGAGACTTGCAAGCCGAAGAACACCATCCCAACCGTGAAGCATGGGGGTGGCAGCATCATGTTGTGGGGGTGCTTTGCTGCAGGAGGGACTGGTGCACTTCACAAAATAGATGGCAGTTAAAACTTGGTCGCAAATAGGTCTTCCAAATGGACAATGACCCCAAGCATACAAGTTGTGGAAAAATGGCTTAAGGACAACAGAACTGAAAAAGCATGTTTCAGCAAGGAGGCCTACAAACCTGACTCCGTTACACCAGCTCTGTCAGGAGGAATGGGCCAAAATTCACCCCAACTTATTGTGGGAAGATTGTGGAAGGCTACCCGAAACGTTTGACCCAAGATAAACAATTTAAAGGCAATGCTACCAAATACTAATTGAGTGTAGGTAAACCTCTGACCCACTGGGAATGTGATGAAAGAAGTTAAAGCTGAAATAAATAATTCTCTCTACTATTATTCTGACATTTCACAATCTTAAAATGAAGTGGTGATCCTAACTGACCTAGACAGGAATTTTTACTAGGTGTAAATGTATTTGGCTAAGGTGTATGTAAACTTCCGACTTCAACTGTAGAATAAACATGACAAAAACAAATGTAGAAATTAATAAATGCGTTTCTATACCTTCCTAAATGTGTTTTACACTGGTGAGGGAGAGCCAAGATGGAGGCGCGGTGGCTTCAAAACAGCTGCCTCAGTAATCTAGGGGATATATAACTCACTAGATATACAAACACCACTACACTGGAAACACTAAGTGTGCAGTAGAAAACATGTCAACATGGTGCTCATAACAAATCTAAAATATCCAAACAAGTTCTCCCTCCCTCTCCTTCTCCCTCCCTCCCTCCCTCCCTCCCTCCCTCCCTCCCTCCCCCCTCTCTCCTTCTCCCTCCCTCCCTCCCTCCCCCTCTCTCCTTCTCTCTCCCTCCCTCATTCTCTCCCTCCTCTCTCTCTCTCTCTCTCTCTCTCTCTCTCTCTCTCTCTCTCTCTCTCTCTCTGTGTCAGGCCCATGCGTTGGAGGCTGATATGGAGGGGGAGTTTGTGTCAACAGCATGTGTCTGTAGAGCAGTGATTTGCTGCAGGGTGACTCCTCTACAGAAAGCCCTGGTGGTGGAGCTCATCAAGAAACACAAGAAAGCTGTCACTCTGGCCATAGGAGACGGGGCAAACGATGTCAGCATGATCAAGAGTAAGTTGGAGAGAGAGAGGGATGGATGGAGGAGAGGATGTCAGAGGAGAGTTGGAGGAAGGGACAGTGACGGAAGTGCTTGGCAAAATGATGACAGAGATTGGTAGAGATGGAAATGAGTTGATGGGAAGAATTGAGAGATAAGGGGAACGAGGAGATATATTGAAGCAAAGTTCTCTGGCAGCACAGTCTATTTGTAATGTAATAGAAAGTCCCCAGAATCCCCACTTTGTCTGTTTTTGTGTAGTTCTCTCTCCCTACGTCCTCTTTTCTCACGCCTCACCATGCCTTTCACAATTGTGTGTATGTATGTGTGCGTGTGAAAAGCAGAAGAGAGGAGGCCTCTGAGGGAGGAGAGGTCTTTGAGGTTTCACATCCTGTTTTCTGGGCTCGACACCATGTCCTTGGAGACATTACTCAACCTGTGAGCGATTACTCAACTTGTTGACTGTTTACCAAACCTGAATATGAGTGAAGAGCATAGCAGGCTTCTGTGCCAGCCCAGCACTAACACACCTGATGATTACACTTTTCAATTGTCTACATTTCTCTCTGTCCTTGCCCCCTCCCAGCGGCTCATATAGGAGTGGGCATCAGTGGTCA
Source organism: Brachymystax lenok tsinlingensis (assembly GCA_030435695.1). Taxonomy (NCBI): domain Eukaryota; kingdom Metazoa; phylum Chordata; class Actinopteri; order Salmoniformes; family Salmonidae; genus Brachymystax; species Brachymystax lenok. Next base: position 96,757,015 of record CM059789.1, on the reverse strand, counting down.
GGAGGGCATCCAGGCAGTGCTGGCGTCTGACTACTCCTTCTCCCAGTTCCGCTTCCTCCAGCGGCTGCTGCTGGTCCACGGACGCTGGTCCTACCTCCGCATGTGTCGCTTCCTCTGCTACTTCTTCTACAAGAACTTTGCCTTCACCATGGTGCACTTCTGGTTTGGCTTCTTCTGTGGCTTCTCTGCCCAGGTGAGAGGTCAGGGGTGAGGGATCAGGAACGGTGGTTTAGGGGTGAAGGGTTTTATTATTTGGGTTGAGGTAAATCATTTTGACTTCACTGTCAAAAAACACGTTAGGGGTGTTTAGGAGGATTGAAGTGAAGACTCATGGGGCATGATGTTATATTGGGGCTTCTCTCTCTCTCTCTCTCTCTCTCTCTCTCTCTCTCTCTCTCTCTCTCTCTCTCTCTCTCTCTCTAATTTCAAATTCAAGCTGCTTTAATGGCATGAAAAACATTGTGTCAATATTGCCAAAGCAACAATGTATACAATATACATTGTAAAAAAAATTAGAAACAAATAATAATATAAAATGGTAGTAAATAATCATACAAAAAAATAATAACAATAAAATGGTAACAGTCAATAGTAGAAATGTAATAAATTGAAAAAATCTAAATTTGGAAAATTCAACTATAACTAACTCTCTCTCTCTCTCTCAGACAGTGTATGATCAGTACTTCATCACTCTCTATAACATCGTCTACACCTCTCTCCCCGTGCTGGCCATGGGAATATTTGACCAGGTGAGTCTCCCAAGCACACACACTCTGCCTCTGTACCCTTTGACCCCTGACCCTTGACCCCTGGTTGTTCCTCTTCCCCCCTGTCTGTAGGACGTCCCAGAGCAGCGTAGTCTGGAGTATCCTAAACTGTATGAGCCAGGTCAGCTTAACCTGCTGTTCAACAAGAGAGAGTTCTTCATCTGTATAACCCAGGGTATCTACACCAGTGTTGTGTTGTTCTTCCTACCCTACGCCATCCTGTCCCACGGCACCCAGGGCACCGGGGAACCCCTCGCTGACTACCAGACCTTTGCTGTTACCACGGCCACCGCCCTGGTGATCGTGGTCAGTGTGCAGGTGAGCGGGGGGGAAGGACTGTAGTATCCACTTCCTGTAGGCAACGTGTGTGTTTGAAGGTTTACTACATATGATAAACCGGGTAGTTTGGGTTGTGTGTATATCAGCTAGAGCATAGCAGGGTATTACGCAAAAATACTTTACTGTTCTAATTATGTTGATAACCAGTTTATAAAAACAATAAGGCACTTCAGGGGTTTGTGATATATGGCCAATATACCACGGCTAAGGGCAGTTCTTAGGCACGACGCAACGCAGAGTACAGCCTGGATACAGCTGTTAGTCATGGTATATTGGCCATATACCACAAACCCCCCGAGGTGTCTTATTATTATATACGGTCTGATATACCACAAACCCCCCGAGGTGTCTTATTATTATTATATACGGTCTGATATACCACAAACCCCCCGAGGTGTCTTATTATTATTATATACGGTCTGATATACCACAAACCCCCCGAGGTGTCTTATTATTATTATATACGGTCTGATATACCACAAACCCCCCGAGGTGTCTTATTATTATATACGGTCTGATATACCACAAACCCCCCGAGGTGTCTTATTATTATTATATACGGTCTGATATACCACAAACCCCCCGAGGTGTCTTATTATTATTATATACGGTCTGATATACCACAAACCCCCCGAGGTGTCTTATTATTATTATATACGGTCTGATATACCACAAACCCCCCGAGGTGTCTTATTATTATTATATACTGTCTGATATACCACAAACCCCCCGAGGTGTCTTATTATTATATACGGTCTGATATACCACAAACCCCCCGAGGTGTCTTATTATTATTATATACGGTCTGATATACCACAAACCCCCCGAGGTGTCTTATTATTATATACAGTCTGATATACCACGGCTTTCATTACAAACTGGGTGGTTAGAGCCCTGAATGCTGATTGGATGAAAGCCGTGGTATATCATATACCACAGGTATGATAAAACATTTATTTTTACAGCCCTTAACCGTGGTATATTGACCATGCATAGTACCACAGCCCCTCACGCCTTATCTCTCTCTGCTTGTGTGTGTGTGTGTGTGTGTGTGTGTGTGTGTGTGTGTGTGTGTGTGTGTGTGTGTGTGTGTGTGTGTGTGTGTGTGTGTGTGTGTGTGTGTGTGTGTGTGTGTGTGTGTGTGTGTGTGTGTGTGTGTGTGTGTGTGTGTGTGTGTGTGTGTGTGTGTGTGTGTGTGTGTGTGTGTGTAGATTGCTCTGGACACAGGCTACTGGACAGCCATCAACCATTTCTTTGTGTGGGGCTCTGTGGGCTCCTTCTTCACCATCATGTTGGCCATGCACAGCCAGACTCTGTTCAGCATCTTCCCCAACCAGTTCCACTTCGTAGGCAGTGCCCAGAGCACACTGGTCCAGCCGCTGGTGTGGCTGACCATCGTCTTGGCCACAGTGATCTGCATCGTTCCAGTTCTGGCGTTCCGATTCCTCAAACTGGACCTGAAACCACAGCTCTCTGACACGGTGAGAACACTACGCTTCTGGCCACACTCACAGCTCTCTGACACGGTGACAACACTACGCCTCTGGCCACACTCACAGCTCTCTGACACGGTGACAACACTACGCCTCTGGCCACACTCACAGCTCTCTGACACGGTGACAACACTACGCTTCTGGCCACACTCACAGCTCTCTGACACGGTGACAACACTACGCTTCTGGCCACACTCACAGCTCTCTGACAACACTACGCTTCTGGCCACACTCACAGCTCTCTGACACTCACACACTTCACACACACTGTACATTCCTCCTTCTTCCTTGATCCAACACATCCTAATCACTGATCCTACTCACTAACACATTGGATAGGTGAAAACTCCAGATAGCATTCACCAATTGCCAGGCTGTCATTGTAAATAAGTATTTGTTCTTAGTTAACCTGCCTGGTAAAATACAGATCAAATAAAATACTAATTCAGACATGTGAAATCAGTGGAAGGGATGAAGAAAGGATGCTGGTTCATGACCACTTCTTTATGATCCTCTGTTCCTGTTCCTGCCTTTCAGTGCTCATCTACATCAGTCTGACCTTTAATCTGACTTCTATTGTGACCTTCAGTCTGGTCTTCAATCCGATTTTCAGTTTGACCTTTGGTATGACCTTCAATGGGTCTTTCAGTGTGACTTTCAGTGTGACTTTCAGTCTGGCCTTTGGCCTGACCTTCGGTCTGGCCTTCAGTTTGACCCTCATTCTGTCCTTCAATCTGACTTTCAGCGTGATCTTCAGTCTGACCTTCGGTCTGGATCTTCAGTTTGCCCTTTAGATCTTCAGTTTGCCCTTTAGTATGACCTTTAATCTGACTTTCAGCGTGACCTTCAGTCTGATCTTCGGTCTGGCCTTCGGTCTGGCCTTCAGTTTGACATTTAGCCTGACCTTTAGCCTGACCTTTAGCCTGACCTTCGGTCTGACCTTCATTCTGGCCTTCAGTTTGACCTTTAGTCTGACTTCAGTATGACCTTTGGTCTGATCTTCGGTCTGACTTTCAGTCTGTCAGCCATGCCTCCTGTCTTCTCTCTATACCAGTGTGATTCTGTCTGTTTTTCTCTTCACTGAAATCACAGCTGTCCCCTAACTCTACCAATGATTAACTGTTTGTGTGTACGCCACTGCTCTCTGTATCCCGTCACATCTCTTCTCTGTAAATATTGACTCAGAATGAGTCTGTGTCTATCCTACAGACATGAATATACCTTAATGCCCTCTAGAACAGCTGTCCCTATCACCTTATAATACGTCATTATCACTAGGGTTTAATATTGTCCCAAAACATTCTACATGTTCTACACATCCTTCCTGAGAAAATTGCAACCGTCCCAAAATAAATCTGACATAATTATACCACCGAGAGAACAATGAGACAGATATTTCACTGGATGTGTAAATGTGAAGCATCCGATTGGCGTTTCCACTCACTACCAAATATGGTAGTGAGAGGAAGCCCAGTGGCTGACAGTGGGAGAAGATGGAAGGAGATGAATTTTGGCTGACATTCTGCACATTTTCTCATCGGGGAAACATTTGACCTCAATACAGTTTTCTGTCCCCAAAACTAAAATCTGTTATGAACAGAGTGGACTACGTTTTGTAGATTTTAACTTTGCCAAAGTTGTAAAGAATGGCGTTGTTTAGTAGAAGGAATGAAAAGGCTAATTGAGTTATTGCACACGCGCACTTCACAGAGTAGGCGTTTCCTAATGGAAATATGCAGATGTATGCTAGAACGAGCTAATAGGATCTCGCTAGCTTGTGCTTGGCTCTGCCCACTATGACTCATTTGTTCCATTTGGAAACGACAGGATGTGGTCTATTTTGGTTTAGTTATAAAAATCGTATATACCACTGTAAATTGCGAAATACGTACAGGAAACTAATGCTTTCTTGTTGTATTTGTCACAATTTACTCAACTCAAAGTTCTGTCAAAGTCACCACAAAATGTGTTGATGTAGCCTAAATGTAGGCGTAAAATATGATGAGGTTAGTAGCCTACAGGCTAGTGAAAATGTTATTTGTTTTAACATGGGCTTATACAGTCAGACCCATACCTTTGAAAGATGCCACCCAGCTTGTTGGCTCTTTTCACTCCCCCAGAGGAATTCAGAAGGTTGTGGTTTATTTTACCTTTATTTAACTAGGCAAGTCAGTTAACTTCTCAGGGATTGCTGGGGCGCTAGCGGGCTGCTCCCGACACTACCAGGTGAAATGTAAAGCGCCAAATTCAAAATCCCAAAGTTGAATTATTAAACATCCACCAATATACAAGTGTTCCATACTCATCAAAAGCTCTGTTTCTTGGCAATATCACAGCGTTGTCAGATTTCAAAAAGGCTTTTCCCGCGAAAGCAGCACATTTGATTGTTTGAGGGTAGCACCTCACATATTTTTCCCATAGCCATGAATCCATTAGCCATCATGGCACACACATAACACATTTCACAGCGAAAACAAATCAATTACCTGTTGAAGAACTTCTGCTGAGGTCATCCTAAGTGTCCAACGAAGACAATCCATGGTTCTTTTGTTAGAAAAAGTCATGTATTTTATCCATAAATCCTCCATTTGGTTCGCGCGTTATAATCAGAAACGACAGCCTCCATTGAAACGTGACGCAAACTCGTTCATCTTATACCTATAAACTTGTCCAAGAACAATCAAACATAGTTTTGAATGTATCCTTAGGAACACTTTTACGTATATTTACTATTATAAATCAACTGGAATATAAACTGATCGATAACGACGGTAAAAAAGACACTGCGCGCCTTCTCGGGAACGCGCACTGGGTACTGTTTACATAAAAAAGTCCCTTCCTGGTTTGCTCTTATTCTCTGGTCTTATTCATCCAAAATGAAAACTTACACTGTCTCCAGACTGTTGACATCTAAAGGAAGCGATGGGTACTGCATTCATATGCCCTTATATGGTCATTTTCATGAGGGAGGGGTTCCCAAATGAGCAATGTGTCAAAATCACTTTTTCCAGGACAGAAATTCCTCGGGGTTTCGCCTGCCCTATGCGTTCTGTTTTACTCACAGACAAATGGTTAACAGTTTTGGAAAATTCTGAGTGTTTCCTATCCAATGGTACCAAATATGTGCATATCCTATTTTCTGGGCCTGAATGGGAGGCATTTTACTTTGGGCACGCCAGGCTCTCCAAAACCAACCCCTCAGCTGACACTCCCTAACAAGTTAAGAACAAATTCTTATTTACAATGACAGCCTAGGAACAGTGGGTTAACTGCCTTGTTCAGGGACAGAACAACAGATTTTTACCTTGTCAGCCCAGGATTTGATCTTGCAACCTTTCGGTCACTAGTCCAATGCTCTAACCACTAGGCTACCTGGACCTGGCTATCAGGGGGAATTCAGAAGGTTGTGGTTAATGACCTGGACCTGGCTATCAGGGGGATTCAGAAGGTTGTAGTTTATGACCTGGACCTGGCTATCAGGGGGAATTCAGAAGGTTGTGGTTAATGACCTGGACCTGGCTATCAGGGGGATTCAGAAGGTTGTGGTTAATGACCTGGACCTGGCTATCAGGGGAATTCAGAAGGTTGTAGTTTATGACCTGGACCTGGCTATCAGGGGAATTCAGAAGGTTGTTGTTTATGACCTGGACCTGGCTATCAGGGGAATTCAGAAGGTGTTGGTTAATGACCTGGACCTGGCTATCAGGGGAATTCAGAAGGTTGTGGTTAATGACCTGGACCTGGCTATCAGGGGGATTCAGAAGGTTGTGGTTAATGACCTGGACCTGGCTATCAGGGAATTCAGAAGGTTGTGGTTAATGACCTGGACCTGGCTATCAGGGAATTCAGAAGGTTGTTGTTTATGACCTGGACCTGGCTATCAGGGGGATTCAGAAGGTTGTGGTTAATGACCTGGACCTGGCTATCAGGGGGAATTCAGAAGGTTGTGGTTAATGACCTGGACCTGGCTATCAGGGGAATTCAGAAGATTGTTGTTTATGACCTGGACCTGGCAATCAGGGGGATTCAGAAGGTTGTGGTTAATGACCTGGACCTGGCTATCAGGGGAATTCAGAAGGTTGTGGTTAATGACCTGGACCTGGCTATCAGGGGAATTCAGAAGGTTGTGGTTAATGACCTGGACCTGGCTATCAGGGGAATTCAGAAGGTTGTGGTTAATGACCTGGACCTGGCTATCTGGGGAATTCAGAAGGTTGTGGTTAATGACCTGGACCTGGCTATCAGGGGAATTCAGAAGGTTGTGGTTAATGATTACCTGCTTATTGTGGTCACTTTGTCACAGGGAACAAACAGACAAGGAAATAAACAAACAGACAAGGAAATAGGCCTAGTAGTGGAGGACAGCACAGTGGGTGATCAGATCCCTGCCAGTCTGACTAGTCCAGCCTGTCTACTCATTGTTCTTATTCTAACATCATGGAACAATGTTGCAAATGTCTATTTCCTCAAGCGTGTTTTTTGGACACAATGTACCTACCATTTGTGAATGTGAGATGGAGATTGCCTTCAGTAACTGCGTGTCATGTTTAGCCTTGAGGACTATGTTGAGCAGGTCTATAGGCTAAATATGGTTGGCTGCCAGCGTTGTGATGACTGGTCTAATGTAGGCTATGAAGCCAGGGAGTTGATATGTTCGGTTCATGCATGCAGCTATCGTGCATATTTAGTATTTTTACATTAGTGCTGCATAACATTATTTAATTACTGGTCTACAGGACCCGTCAATATTTTTCTCACGAAACGGGAATTAGCTTGGTCAGGAAGTCCCAGGATACCGGTCACAAGTATTAAACCCTACAAATCCCTTTATACTAAGAAATACCACTCTTCTCTGTCCTCTCTAACCTCTCCCTCCCCCTCTCCATCCCCTGCTCTCACCCCTCCTTCGCCCTCACCCCTCTCCCCCCTCCAGGTGCGTTACACCCAGCTGGTGCGTCAGAAGACGAGGAAGCCAGTGGGTCGATGCATGGGAGGAGTCAGGAGCGGGATCGGGGGCGTGCCTGAGGGTCGTCTGGGGGCGAGGGGCGGGTCCAGGAGGTCAGGATATGCCTTTGCCCACCAGGAGGGCTTTGGGGAGCTCATCACCTCTGGGAAGAACATGAGACTGTCCTCCCTGGCCCTGGCCAACTTTGCCTCCAGACACAGCTCCAGCTGGATAGACACCCTGCGCAAAAAGAAACACTCAAACACACATCCCCCGCAGAGCGCCTCAGGAGAGAGCAGCCCGGCACCTAGCTATGTGTCGGGATCGGCTCCCCCCCTGTCCAATTCATCCTCACTCCTGGGGGGGTCGCAGGATACTCCCCTGGAGGAGGGAACACACACACCGCCTGTCATACTCCCACAGGTGGCTTCTGGCCCTCCCACAAACACACCTCCAGCGTTAGCTCCAGCCCAGGTCCCCTCTGCTGACGCTCTCACCCCCACCTCGGTGAGGAGTCCTGGGGGAGACTCGGTTGGTGGCTGGAACCTTAGTCTGGGAGCTGTACAGGTGAGATACTGTCATCTTCTTTAATCTGTTTCTCACACACACAACCTCACACACACACACAACCTCACACACACACACAACCTCACACACACAACAGTAACCGTCTGTTCCACCTGTCCTGCAGGATGCTCTATTTGGTTGGAGGGGCGGCGGCGCTCGCACCAGCGGAACCAGCAGCCCGGGACCTCCCCCTGTTCCAAAGGATACCAACCACACCGTGTGAGACAGACAGACAGATGGACAGATGATAGAAAGAAGAAGGACAGGCTGTCATATTCCACTGGATTCCCTTGGAATACTAGAAGAAATACTGCATTTGGAATGGCACTAACCCTGCGTTAGGAAGAGATCCAAAGTGGCAGCCATTGTAGGTGGAAGGCATACACACCCATCAACACCCACTGGTATTTGTATGACACTGTTGTTGCAATAGTGTTGGTACAAATATGTATCCGTCTGAAAGATAGTGTGTGGTAGTTGTGATAGACATGCTCAGACTACCCACAACCCACTTCTCTGTCTTCTTCAACCAATGAGGCAGACTGAAAGAAGCACTTTTCATGCAAACGATGTAACCAGCTGCTGAAGAGCTTGGTCCCACAGGGACCCGGAGAGAAACCCCACTCCAACAGCACCACTGTGGTTCAGACATGACTATACTATTTATACAATGGATCATATGTCGTAACATCATATCAGATTGGTTCAAAACATAGTATTGAAATGAGTCTTTATGACAGAAGAGAGGTTCATTTGATCATCAGAAAGGTGGTGAATTGAGATGAAATAGCAGAATGAGGTGTTTTTATGATCAGCTGTTGTCATCTCTTGTTAGACATAGTACTCCAATACACCTGTCTGTATCCAGCTGTTAACCAATCATAAACATGTCTTTAATAGGCCAAGTAATACTATCTACCTTCACTAATAATGTATGACACCGTGTAAACCAATGCAGTAGTGTAGAGCTGTCCCTCTAACCTGTACAGTCTGTAGGAGGAATGGCTCTGGTCATGGTGTTTGTATTGATGATTACATACTGCTGTGTCATCATGCCCAAAGGCTTAGTCAAACCAGGCAGTCTGCACCATCCTACACTCTTATGGGTACATACTACTGTACATTCTCTATCTGTCTGCCTGACTGTCTGTCTGACTGACTGAAATATTCACATAGTCCGTCTGTTGTTTTAGCCAATAACTTGGCAGGACACTGAGGGGTTCAGTCAGCCAACCAATGACTGAAGAATGCAGGATGCTGTCCTTGCTGGAATGTTGTAGTGTATGTCGTCATTAGTTCATGGGCCGAGTTTCTGTGTCCACTATAGTTCTCAGTGAGAACGCCATTTTAACCTTACAGGACACAGCAAGACTCCTCTTCATCATGTTCTTCTTCATCCTCCTCCACTGCACCATATTGGTGACCTGCTGCTGGGCCCACAGACAGAACTACAGTTATATCTCAGACTCTGAGCCCCACCCGTACTGGGCTTAAGAGAGAGGAGATGGACTTCTAACAAAAACCTGGACCTCCATGTTGCTTTGGGGCGGGCTGAGTGTGTGGGAGAAGTATGCTAACATGGGCTTATACAGTCAGACAGTAACCTGTAGTTACCTAGAGACTGAGCTGGTCTAGGAACAGGAGAACATGTTAATGAATGGAGGCTTGGGAGGGTGGGATCAGGGATATTATTATTAAGCCTTAATAAATCCAGAGTAATGATGATCAACCCAATTCGTCCCTCTACTAGGCATGCCATCATGTAACGTATTCCTTCTATACAGCAGGGGGAAACAAATCCAGACCTCCAGGGCCACTGGAATGATGGTTTCACGGTTGTACTCTACAGCATACAGCTTCTGGTTAGAAAGATATAGGGTGAAACCAGGTGAGACAGCTGTTGTACTCTACAGCAGTGGTATTCAAAGTCCGGGTCTCGAGTGAACTGCAGTTGGTTCGCAGCAAAAAAAACTATATTTTTCTAGGAACAAAAAATTAAGAGTACAGATTATTGTATGTGTCAACATAGAAATGTTTTATACAATTTATGTATTGTTTTCTTTTAATTTTGATAAGAGATGAAAATGTAGTCAATTGAAGGTTATTTGTTGAAGTAAAAATCAGAATTGACAGATTTTAAGGTTATGTTATTAGTTTTGGGGTGGGATGGGGTCCCAGCTGAACAAGCATCCAGCATACAGATTATAGGGTGAAACCAGCACAACCAGTGTCTCAGATGGACCTGTCTCTCCCTGCTGTAGAGGGCTCAAACCACCTGTAAGTCAGTGCAACGTGTTATGAAGTGCTTGAATTGGGCCAGAACACACTAATACTGAGTATCGCACCTCAAATGTATTACTGTTTTGAGTTTTGAGCACCTCTTACAGAATTTTGCTTTAAAATATTGTGGCGTTCTGCCACTGGCACATTAGGGGCACCCAAAATAAGTACGGTCAGCTATTTCAGTCCACTTCAAGCTCTGCTGTTGTACATAGATACAGCAGGTTGATGTTGCGTTGAAGAAAGTTACTCAAGTCTTTGTCAATCCAAAGAGGAAGTGTGGCATCAAAGTATGATTTCATTTGTAGTGTGACTGTACGGGGAATACAATTTATAATAACGGAAACAATCAATCTAAAATTTATATAGCACTTTCTACAGACGTTTGTCTCAATGTTCTTAACCGCAACCCGGGCCTTATCTCCATAACCAAAAGAGCAGAACAAGGTGAACGTGGCCTTCAGAGAAGCAGATTATTATTACTGAACATGGCATTAGGCCATGCCAAGATTACCACAAAATATTTGCTCACTCCCGAAAAATCAGTGTGCTACGTAAACCTAGTGTTTGTTTTGTCACATACTCTCCCCAGCGCGCTGGTTCCGCAAACGTGCTTCTGGCCTTTCGCCCCTTCAAACATGGACAGTTTAATCTGGAAAGGAGTTTAACACCGGGACACAACGGAGTTTGACACAGGGACACGACACTATCTGTACTTTCGCAATGTCCGATTTCTGAGAGTTCATGTCTGACCAGAAGAAACTGAGATTTAGGGATTTATTAACTCTGTATCGCTGAACCGTTACATATTGCGGGATAAACATGTAAAGGTCATTTCTGGTTGAGCCGACATGCAGGGTTTACCGTGAATACAGTCTCCGCTAAAGCGGGAACATTACCTTGACATTTCAATCACGCTGTAACCTTCCGCGATACGGATTTAATAGGGGCGGTAGGGACTGTGTGTGTGTGAGAGAGAGAAGGGGGGGTGTAATTAGGCTATTAGGACAGATTCTTGTAGGTCCCTCCCCGTTTCGTCGTTTGCAACGTTTCTGCAACAGATTAAGCGTAATGAATATGCCCCTGGTGATGTCTTCGCTTCTGTTATTTTATTAAAACACAGAAGGTGGTCTGATCTATTTGAGCTATGTAAATCAACAGCTGCTCATAACGGCAGTCCAGACTCAGTCCATCGGAGAGTTAAGTCTGGAGAGCTTGTACGGGAACAGGGACAACTTGTATAACGTTTTTTTCTGCGTTTCAAATGAGTGTTGATGTCTCAAATTGATGTCTCAAAGGGAGCAGCTTTATAATATAGTCTACTGATAGGGTGTAATTGGATTTACCGACAGAGAGATTACTCGTATTAAAGAAGCGTAAAGATGCCATCGTGGATCAGCCTGACGGTTCTCCTGTCTGCGTTGACTGTCCACTGCTTTCTGGACGGGACCTGTCCACGGAGAGGTAGGTTTATTTGATTACTGGATTATATCAATCAAATATTTAATCGATTTTGGCATCAGTAAAGGCTTTGATTTCTGGATAAATAGATGGAAAAGGGGTTTCCACTTCACAATAACAGCACTTACAGTTGTCCAGGGAAGCTCTAGCAGGGCAGAAATTTGATGAACTAACTTGTTGGAAAGGGGGAATCCTATGACAGTGCCAGGTTGAAAGTCACTGAGCTCTTCAGTAAGGCCATTCTACTGCCAATGTTTGTCTATAGAGATTGCATGGCTGTGTGCTCGATTTTATACACCTGACAGGTGTGGCTGATATAGGCGAATCCACTAATTTGAAGGGGTGTCCACATACTTCTGTATATATAGTGTATCAATAGCATTATATCAAAAAAGTTGGATTTCATAACCTAAATATAGATCTTTGTTGACAGAGCAGTGTTGCTTTATCATATGGACTATTGAGGATTTTACTTGTTGTGGTGGTCATCTGCAAAGTTGTTTCTGCTAGTCGCAAAAAGATAAATTAACATGACATGAGCTGAATTACATGTAAAAGGCTTTGAAAATTAAAAGCTTTTGATAAGCTCAGTGCTCTGTTGACATTTTACAGAGATAGTGTACTAGGGGGTAACAAGGCCCCCTAAGAACAATGTCTAATTGCTGACACAAAAAACTATGTTCGGAGAAAAAAATGGTATGTGGATGAAGGTCATGCTTAGGGGAATGAACTATAAAGGGCAATAAATGGCTACAGTTGACACTTTCTTGTTATTTCATGAAATGTTGTTTTTAGAAAATAGTTTTTTTTTTTTTTAAGTACTAGATAACTGGCCCCCGGGGGTGCCAGTTACCCCGGTAAAATATTATGACATAGGGTTTCACACAACTGTGTTAAAATCCATTTAATCCGTTTTATTTTGAAATTATTTGGTAAGTAATATTCAAAAGTTAAGTTTAGTTGTCTTATGTTCATTTTTATTATTTAAATAAAATATGTGGCGGGGGGGAGTTGTTGCGCATATCATTATTAATATCCGCACCATGAAGATATTTGATGTAAAGTCCTCTATTTCATTCACCTGCACAATAATTTTCTTTGCTTTCTTTGTTGTTCCTTTTCCATACCATCCATTTTGTACAATTGCACAAAATATTATTTGAATAATGCAAGATTTTAAATCCCAGCAGTCTTTAAAAAGACATTCAGGAGCAAACGGTTTTCAAAAGTTGTTTTTAATTCATAAAATAAATATATTCATTGGAATATAATATTGGAATATAACTAATAACATTAAATTACATTGGAATATAACATATAATAACTCTAATGAACTCATTGATGTGGCAACTCTCTTATGCTCTGCAGTGCACGATTCTGATTTGTCACAAATAAAGCCATCCTCAGTAAAATTGTAGCACAACTCATGAGCCCACCTCCTGCACTGCTCACACCTTATCCAGTCGCCACCTGTGACTGAAAACACGGGGAGAGATGCCAATTGAAAAGCTGTCTCTTAAAAACGTACAGTGTATTCGGAAAGTATTCAGACCCCTTCCCTTCTCCCATGTTTTGTTACGTTACAGCCTTTTTGTAAAATATCTATATTTTCTAAATGTCCTTATCAATCTATACACAACACTCCAGAATGACAAATGTTTTTAGACATTTTAGCAAATTGCTTAAATATAAAAAACAGAAATACCTTTTTTACATAAGTATTCATACCCTTTGCTATGAGACTCGGAATTGAGCTCAGGTGCATCCTGTTTCCATTGACCATCCTTGAGAGGTTTCTACAACTTCATTGGAGTCCACCTGTGGTACATTCCATTGATTGGACATGATTTGGAAAGGCACACACCTGTTTATATTAGGTCCCACAGTTGACAGTGCATATCAGAGCAAAAACCAAGCCATGAGGTCGAAGGAATTGTCCGTAGAGCTCCGATACAAGACTGTGTCAAGGCACAGATCTGGGGAAGGGTACCAAAAAATGTCTGCAGCATTAATGGTCCCAAAGAACAGTGGCCTTCATCATTCTTAAATGGAAGAAGTTTGGAACCACCAAGACTCTTCCTAGAGCTGGCCGCCCAGCCAAACTGGGCAATCAGGGGAGAAGGGCGATGGTCATTCTGACAGAGCTCCAGAGTTCCTCTGTGGAGATGTGGGAACCTTTCAGAAGGACAACCATCTCTGCAGCACTCCAGCAATCAGGCCTCTATGGTAGAGTGGCCAAATGGAATCCACTCCTCAGTAAAAAGCACATGACAGCCCGCTTGGAGTTTGCCAAAAGACACCTAAAGGACTCTCAGACCATAAGAAACAAGATTCTCTGGTCTGATGAAACCAAGAATGAACTCTTTGGCCTGAATGCCAAGCATCACTTCTGGAGGAAACCTGGCACCATCCCTATGGTAAAGCATGGTGGTGGCAGCATCATGCTGTGCGGATGTTTTTCAGTGGCAGGGACTGAGAGACTAGTCAAGATCGAGTGAAAGATGAACGGAGCAAAGTACAGAGAGATCCTTAATGAAAACCTGCTCCAGAGCGCTCAGGACCTCTGACTGGGTGAAGGTTCATCTTCACACAGGACAACGACCCTAAGCACACAGCCAAGAGAATGCAGGAGGGGCTTCGGGACAAGTCTCTGAATGTCTTTGAAAGGCCCATCCATAGCCTGGACCCGATCCAACATCTCTGGAGAGACTTGAAAAAAGCTGTGCTGCAACCCTCCTCATCCAACCTGACAGAGCTTGAGAGGATTTGCAGAGAAGAATGGGAGAAACTCCCCAAATACAGGTGTGCCAAGCTTGTAGCGTCATACCTGTAATGAAGCACCCAGAGAGTGAGGATCCATTTGCAGTTTTATTACAATCTTGGTCGTACGAACAGGGTCAATCGCCAGCAAACACAACAGCAGGGATAAGGCAAATCGTAATCCAGGTACAGGCATTAGGTCAGGGCAGGCAGCAAGCTTACAAAAATGGAAAACAGTCCAGAGTATAACCACGATATGACAGACACGGGAGAAAACGCTCAGAAATGATCACCAGGGATAACAAGACTTCGCAAGGAGAGAAAGGGAGAGAGCCTAAATAGTCTATTAATGGGAGACAGGTGCAACGGTGATTGGGACCAGGTATGTGAGAGTGTAGTTCAGGGCTTAATATTCAGGAGAGGGTTCCCTCTGGTGGTGAGCAGGAGGAACCGCGGAGTCTCGTTGTTACAGAGCCCCCTGTGAGCGGCTCCTGACGCGAAGAGGCGAACGACGCCGGGTCTTCCTCGAGGTCGGGGGCCGGTTTCTCCGGTGCGCCCTATGGAACTCAGTCATGAGTGCGGGTCGAGTATGTCCTCTGCATTAACCCAGGATCGCTCCTCCGGTCCGTACCCTCCCAATCTACCAGATATTGGAGGAGCCTGCCCCGGCGTCTGGAATCGAGTAAATCTCGAAGCCGATATACCTCCTCGCCGTCCACCAAGATGGGTGGGGGGCCCTGCTCACTGGTCTGCTCCCCCTCCTCCGCTCTCGGACCACCAGCGGGTTTGAGAAGAGATACATGGAAAGTAGGAGAGATACGGTAATTAGCGGGTAATGCCAAACGGAAGGAAACTGGTGTGATTTGTTTGACAATTTGGAAAGGACCCACATACCTGGGACTGAGTTTCTTGCAGGGGAGTTTGAGGCGTAGGTCTCGAGTGGATAGCCAGACCCATTGACCTGGAGTATATTCGGGGTTGGGGCGGCGGTGGCGATTGGCCTGCAACCTCTGTCTCCTGACTGCATGTAGTAAGTGGGTATGGGCCTGACTCCAGATGTCCTCGCTTCTCTGGAGCCAGTCATTGACAGAGGGTACTCGGTGGGTTCCCCTGACCAGGGAAACAGGGAGGTTGGAAGCCCATTACACACTGGAATGGGGTTAAACCGGTGGAGGGTTTCTGGAGTGAGTTCTGTGCATACTCCGCCCACATGAGGAATCGACTCCAGTCTGCTTGGTTCTGATGACAGTAGGATCTGAGAAACCGGGTGATCTCTTGATTGAGGCGTTCTGTTTGACCGTTAGATTGTGGGTGATACCCTGAAGTGAGGCTAATGTTGATGTTGAGTTGTTGGAAGAATGCTGACCATACTCTGGATGTGAATTGGGGCCCTCGGTCCGACCACGATGTCCTCTGGCAGGCCATAGAAGCGGAACACCAGGTTGCACATGAGTTCGGCAGTTTCCAATGCTGTAGGCAGTTTGGGGAGTGGAATCAACCGGCAAGCCTTGGAGAAGCGATCTATGACAGTGAGTATTGTGGTATTCCCATTGGACTTGGGGAGATCGGTAATGAAGTCTATGGCGAGATGGGACCATGGTCGGTGGGGAACTGGTAGTGGTTGCAGTAGGCCCGATGGTAGTTGTCTGAGATGTTTATTTGTGTTACAGATGGTGCAGTCGTTAATGAACTTTATCGCGTCTGCCCGCAAGGTTGGCCACCAGAAGCTGTTCTGAAGCAGGTGAACCGTGGCTGCGATTCCCCGGATGACCGGAGCTGAGTGCGGAGTGAACTTGCTTTAGCACTTTCTGACAGAGGTCCTGAGGTACAAACGTTTTGTTAGGGGGGCATTCGGGCGGAGGGGTCCTTTGTGAGTTGGCTTGGGTGAGCTCTGTCATGATGTCCCACTGAATCGGGCCACGATTAACGATTCAGGAAGCAGGGTTTCCTTGGGTTCAGTGGGTGCTACACCGTCGTGTTGGCGTGATAATGCGTCTGCCTTGGTGTTCTTAGAACCGGGACGATAGGTAACAGTGAAGTCAAATCGTGTGAAGAAGAGTGCCCACCTCGCTTGTCTGGGGTTCAGTCTCTTGGCAGACCTCAAGTATTCCAGGTTCTTGTGGTCCGTTAGAATCACGAAGGGATGTTTAGCTCCCTCCAGCCAATGACGCCACTCCTCCATAGCTGCTTTCATGGCCAACAGTTCCCGGTTTCCGACGTCGTAGTTCTGCTCGGCTGGACTAAGTTTGCGGGAATAATAGGCGCACGGATAGAGCTTGAGTGGGGATCCGTGCGCTGTGAAAGAATAGCTCCAATGCCCGTATTAGATGCGTCCACCTCCACTGTAAACGGGAGTTCAGGATTAGGGTGGTGGAGGATGGGGGCGATGTGAAACGTGCCTTGAGTTCTGCGAAAGCCTCCTGTGCTGTAGTTGACCAGGTGAGGTGTGATGAGTTTCTTTTAGTCATAGAGGTTAAGGGGCGGCTACCGAGCTGAAATTCCTGATGAAACGCCGGTAAAAGTTAGCAAATCCCAAGAAGCGCTGTAACTCCTTTAAGGTTACTGGCAGGGGCCAGTCTAGAACGGCCTTGACCTTCTTCTCGCCCATGGCGACTCCTCCTGGCTGATGATGTAGCCCAAAAGGATGTGGAAGTCTGGTGAAATTCGCACTTCTCTGCTTTGGCGTATAGCTGGTGATCTATGAGTCGTTGCAATACCGTTCTCACATGTTGCACATGTTCTTCATAGGTGATGGAATAGATGAGAATGTCATCAATGTACACAATTACCCAGCGATTCAGCATGTCCCGAAAGACGTCATTGATAAATGATTGAAACACGGAGGGACTATTAGACAGCCCGAAAGGCATAACCAGATACTCATAGTGCCCAGTGCTGGTAGAAAAGGCTGTCATCCATTCATCACCGTCCCGGATGCGAATGAGGTTGTAGGCGCGGAGGTCCAGTTTGGAGAAGTACTTGGCTTGGCGGAGTTGTTCTAGGGCAGCTGGAACCAGCGGTAAAGGATATCGAAACTTGACAGTGATGTCGTTGAGACCCGGTAGTCAATACAGGGCGTAAACCACCGCTCTTTCTTTTTAACAAAGAAAAAGCCTGCGGCTGCAGGTGATGTCGATGCTCTAATGAACCCCTTCGATAGTTCTTCCTCGATGTAGTTTTTCATGGCTTCTGATTCGGGTTGAGATAGGGAAGATTCGGCCCTTGGGTGGCTTTGTACCTGGTAGTAGCTCGATGGCACAGTCGCTTGATCGGTGAGGGTAGTTCCATCGCCTTTGGTCTTGCTGAAAGCTTCGATAAGGTCAGAGTATTCAATGGGTAGAGTGGGGAAAAGAGCTGGCTCATCCTTTACCGTAACGGCCTGAATGGAGAGTGAAGGGCTGCCAGTTAAGCAGTTGGAGTGGCATGACGGGTCCCATTTGATGATACGGCCCTCCCTCCATGAGATGAGCGGGTTATGTTGCCGTAGCCAGGGAAGCCCTAGGATTACCGGGTTATGGGGTGATGTGATGACGTAGAAGCGAATTACCTCCGTGTGGCGGGTACCGGTCTGTAGTTGAAGGTCTACGGTGGTGTGCAGGACCCTCCCATCGCCGAGAGGTCGTCCATCTAGCGCCTCCACTGCCAATTGAGAGTCACAGGTGATTAATGGAAATTGTTGTTGTTGAGCAAACTCATGAGACATAAAGTTGCCGGCTGCTCCGGAGTCTAATAGTGCTGATGTGGTTATATGATTGTCCTCTAGAGATAATACAATCGGCACTTTGATACAAGAACTGGAGTGGTGTGCTTGAACACACGGACTCACCGAAGAGGGATTACGAGGAGGTGGTCTTGTGGGGCAGGACGCCCTTAGATGGCCAGGTTGACCACAATAGAGGCAGAGATGTTGACGTATGCGGCGTTCACGTTCCTCCGGAGTCAGGTGAGTATATCCGAGCTGCATGGGTTCGGTTGGAGGCAGCGTCACGGGGCATTGTGTGCTGGTGGGTCCCGTTCTGAGTGGGCGCCGTGATCGAATCAGATTGTCAATCTGTATGGTGAGTTCGATGAATTGATTCAGCGATCTCCCCTCCTCTCGGCAGGCCAGTTCAGACTGTAATTCCAAGCTGAGTCCCTTGCGAAAGAGCAGTTTAAGCGTGCTCTCAACCCAGTCGGTTTGAGCTGCCAGAGTGCGAAATGTCAAGGCATATTCTGCTGCAGTATTTCCGCCCTGGTTCAACGCGAGTAGTCGGTCACCAGCTCTCATGCCTCCTCCGGGTGGTCAAATACTTCCGGAAGCGTTGAAGAAAGGCACCGAACGATGGAAAAGCCGTGCCATCCTCTCTCCATACCGCCGTTACCCACTCTAACGCTCTGCCAGTGAGGAGAGAACATACCAGGGAAATCTTGCTAGCGTCAGTGACATACATCGCTGGTTGTTGATCAATGAATAATGAACATTGCAGTAGAAATCCCTTACTCTTAGTGGGGTTACCGTCGAACTTATCAGGGAGAGCCAGACGTGGGTTAACTGTGGGTGCCGGTGGTGGAGAGGTGCCCATACTTGCGTTCGGCTGAGGAGGGGCTGAGTTCGGAAGCGACATCTGTAACCTCTGTAGCGTCCGGACGAGTTCCTCCGTTACCGTAGTTAGATGGGTTAGCTGCTGTTGATGAACGGCGAGCTGGTTTGCTTGAGTGGAGATCTCCGTGGACATTTGGACCAGAGCTGCTGGATCGCGAAGTGGCGAAGTCTTCTGTAATGAAGCACCCAGAGAGTGAGGATCCATTTGCAGTTTTATTACAATCTTGGTCGTACGAACAGGGTCAATCGCCAGCAAACACAACAGCAGGGATAAGGCAAATCGTAATCCAGGTACAGGCATTAGGTCAGGGCAGGCAGCAAGCTTACAAAAATGGAAAACAGTCCAGAGTATAACCACGATATGACAGACACGGGAGAAAACGCTCAGAAATGATCACCAGGGATAACAAGACTTCGCAAGGAGAGAAAGGGAGAGAGAGCCTAAATAGTCTATTAATGGGAGACAGGTGCAACGGTGATTGGGACCAGGTATGTGGGAGTGTAGTTCAGGGCTTAATATTCAGGAGAGGGTTCCCTCTGGTGGTGAGCAGGAGGAACCGCGGGAGTCTCGTTTGTTACAATACCCAAGAAGATTCTCGGCTGTAATCACAGCCAAAGGTGCTTCAACAAAGTACTGAGTCTGAATACTTATGTAAATGTGATATTTAAAAAAATATCATTTTTATAATTGAGCAAATTTGCTTTGTCATTATGGGGTATTGTGTGTAGGTTTATGAGGATTTGAACGTTTTAATCCATTTTAGAATATGGTTGTAAAGTAACAAAATGTGGAAAAAGTGAAGAGGTCTGAATACTTTCTGAATGCACTGTATATCACTTGTAAATGATATACAAAAATATATGACTTTCTAAACATGAGACTATTAAGTATGAAAGTTCAGGTTCCTGAGAACAGTATTGGCATTAGGCCAACATTGTCGAGGCTAGAGCCAATCGTGTTTACTCAGACCCAAGGGTAAACTAACAAGCCACAGATTTGTCAAAACCCTTAAATATTTCTGTTTCTACAGGGTTTCTTTCACATTATCAGCTGGTGTCACCAGTTTGGCTTTTGCCGGTCTTTATAGAGAATGTCCAGTGTCTAGTGACAGCAGCTTTATGGAGGTTGGGTCCACAGACAGAGAGATTGTTATGTTATTTGTTTATTTTTAGTAAAGAATGTTAATCAGTAAACATTTAGACAAATGTTTTGTAGCTCTGTGATGGAGCTTTACTGGTGGGAGAGAGGGATAGGGGGAGGAGAGAAACAGAATAACAGACAGACGGTGGAGGGATATGAGGAGGAGAGAAAAACAGAACAACAGACAGACGGTGGAGGTATAGGGGGAGGAGAGAAAAACAGAATAACAGACAGACGGTGGAGGGATAGGAGGAGGAGAGAAACAGAATAACAGACAGACGGTGGAGGGATAGGAGGAGGAGAGAAACAGAATAACAGACAGACGGTGGAGGGATATGAGGAGAAGAGGAAAAACAGAACAACAGACAGGCGGTGGAGGTATAGGGGGAGGAGAGAAAAACAGAATAACAGACAGACGGTGGAGGGATATGAGGAGGAGAGAAAAACAGAACAACAGACAGACGGTGGAGGGATATGAGGAGAGAAAAACAGAATAACAGACAGACGGTGGGAGAGAAAGAGAGTTCATTAAATTAGAGACAGGCTGAGAGAAGATAAATACTGAGAGGAGATGGAAGAGAGATAGACTTCGAGAAAGGGAAAGAGAAAGAGAGAAAGAGGTGGGAAAAAGGGATGTGTTGAAAGAGGAAGTGAGAGAGGGGTTGGTGATCAGTTATGCAATATGTTCTCTCAGTTTATCTGTACTGCCCAGTCAACCACAACCTATACCCCTTTAACGTGTGTGCGTCTGTGTGTGTGTGCGTGTGTATAAGGGTACATGCGTGCCTGCATGTGTGTCCATGTCTGTGTTGCTGTACAGTATTGACTCATTATGTCTTTCTCTCTCCCTCCAGACCCCCCTCCCGGGGTGCTGGTGTTGTCCCCAGGCAGCGTTCTGGTCTTGGCCTGTAGTGGTCAGGTGAAGGTGAACGGGCTGGAGGTGACGGTTAACAGGGCCGAACACACCAGCACCACCGCTGGAAATGGAAAATACACCAGTGTCATTACCGGAGTACACCCCACCACTGTCAGCACCACAACAGACACCACATCTAACGGAACTACAGTCAGTGCTATAAAAGACGGCAGTGATAATGGAACTACAGTCAGTGCTATAAAAGACAGCAGTGTTAATGGAACTACAGTCAGTGCTATAAAAGACGGCATTGATAATGGAACTACAGTCAGTGCTATAAAAGACGGCAGTGTTAATGGAACTACAGTCAGTGCTATAAAAGACGGCAGTGTTAATGGAACTACAGTCAGTGCTATAAAAGACGGCAGTGTTAATGGAACTACAGTCAGTGCTATAAAAGATGGCAGTGTTAATGGAACTACAGTCAGTGCTATAAAAGACAGCAGTGTTAATGGAACTACAGTCAGTGCTATAAAAGACGGCAGTGTTAATGGAATTACAGTCAGTGCTATAAAAGACGGCAGTGTTAATGGAACTACAGTCAGTGCTATAAAAGATGGCAGTGTTAATGGAACTACAGTCAGTGCTATAAAAGACAGCAGTGTTAATGGAACTACAGTCAGTGCTATAAAAGACGGCAGTGTTAATGGAACTACAGTCAGTGCTATAAAAGACAGCAGTGGTAATGGAATAGACACATTTTCTACTGGAAAGGACACTATTGTCCTTACCGTAACAGACACTCCTGTCATAAGCTGGACAGATGATACCGGGACAGACAGTACGGAGAAAACCGTCATCAGGAACACTCATGCAGGAGACCACACCCCTCTTACTGTGAGAGAAGTTAACAATAGGAATGGAAAGAATGTGGAAGATGTAACAGAGGAGGAGCTCAAAGGAGGAGGAGAGCAGAGGGATACAGGGCGGAGTCTTTACACTGTCAATCAACCAGGACACACAGATACACAGAAACTATTTCCTCTTACTGGGACGTCGCTCCAACCAACCGGAGACAGCGGAGTGGGAGGGGCTGACACTGAGCTGCCCACTGATCAGTGGACTGATGTGATGGACAGTGAGGATGACTATGAGGAAGAGGAGGAGGGGGGGAGGATGGTGAGGGGGCTGAGAGGGAGGTCTCAGTGGAGACTGAACGGGAGGCCGCTGAGAAGAGGAGAGGTGGTGTTAGCCACTCTGACCCTGCCCTCCCTGACTGTGGGTGACTCTGGGAACTACAGCTGCCACCACGGGGGCAAACTGGTCTCCTCTCTGAGGGTGAGCGTTGCAGGTGAGTCATACTGATGGCATCTCTCTGTCTAACCTCATCACCTCTGGTCATTTAAGCTGACAACCATACTGTATGTGTTCTGTGACGTGTGTATCAGCAGCAGACATTCATGGTCACATAAGAACAACGGACAAACATTATGGATTTTCCCCTGGAATTTCTTTCAGTTCCTCCAGAGAGGCCTAAGCTGTCCTGCTATAAGAGGTCACCCAGCAGTAAGATCCGCTGTGATTGGACAGCCAGTGAACCGGTGACTCCTGTCCCTCAGTGCTACCTCCTCCTACGGAAAGGGTGAGAGCACACATCTTCTTTTCCTTCTTTCTCCTCTTCCTCATCACCCTCTTTCTCCTCTTCCTCATCACCCTCTTCTTTCTCCTCTTCCTCATTAATTTGTCTTAAATTACTTACTTTATCATACAGATGATGCCGACAGAACAGTGTGGGTGGAATACTAACTAACTCTCTCTCTCTCAGTCTATCAGGGTCATTCTCTCGTGTCAACTGTTCCTACTCCGCCCTGCTGTCTCGGTGCTGGTGTGCAATAGGTCACCAAGACAAGGAGAATAGAGAGCCACACCTGGCCTACCTGTGTGTCGCCAACACTGCTGGCAACACCACCAGCTCTCTCCTAGACTTCACACCTCTGGACATTAGTGAGTGTGTGTGATATGTGTGTGTGCGTGCGTAAGGCATGTGTGTGCGTGTGTGTCTCTGTGTGTGTGTATGTGTGATATTCGTGCGTGCGTGCAAGCATGTGCGTGTGTGTGTGTGTGCATGTGAGTACAGGTTTGTGTGCATGTATAACAGACCACTCAATAAGACACCTTACTAACATTCTCCTCCCTCCCTCCCTCCATCTCACCTTCTCCCCCTCCCTCTCTCCCTGTCTCTAGTTAAGCCGCACCCCCCCAGCTCAGTAGTGGTGAGGTGTGTGGTGGGGCAGGAGAGGAGACTGAGGGTGGGCTGGGCTGTTCCTCACTCCTGGAAAGATAGAGACCGCTACCACGAGCTGCTCTATGAGCTCAGATACCATACCATGCCACACGGAACACAGGTGTGTGGGTTCGCATGCGTGTTGGTGTGTGCGTCTGTGTGTTTGTGTGATGGCCCATGATGCTCATCTAGCCTGCTCTGTTCTGGCTCAAACAGACATTACTTTTTCTATTTTGTCATCTGTGTGTTTTTGGTTTTACTATCCTTGTGGTGACCAGAAGTCCTCACAAGGTTAGTAAAACAAGGACAAGTGGGGACATTTCACCATTCTCCACAAGGAAAAAGGCTATTTTAGGCTGAGGGGTTAGATTTAGGGTTAGGGTCATAATTAGGGTTAGGTGATTTGGGGGTTAAGATTAGGTTTAGGGAAAATAGGATTTTGAATGTGAATAGGGATAGTAAAACAAACGTGTTTGTGTGTTGGTGTGCTTGTAGATAAAAGGGACCACCACAGCCTGGTCCTACACTATAACAGATGCGTTGCCAGGAGTTCAGTACCTGATCCAACTCAGAGCTAAGGAAGAGTTTGATGGCCACTGGAGTGATTGGAGCACAGCTGTCTACGCCAACACCTGGACAGGTAACACACACACCAGATCTGTACGTGCTTAATTCAACTCTTCCATACTATCATCAAGGACCAGGCTAGCTAGAACCATCCAGCCCATAGACAAAGGTAGCCATGACAACCCCTCCCTGTTCCTTCCTTTCTGCTCTGGTCTCTGGTCTTAACAGATACCTTCTACAGAGCTTCACAACTTAGCTGTCAACTCCCTTACCCTTCAGCTGATCCTGTTCATGTACCCAGCCTATCCACACACACTCCTCTACACTAGAGGAAGTATTAGCCAGTTAGCTGTGTGCGTGTGAACAGTTGTGTGGTTCATGGTGAATGTCCTTTATTACAGCCCCTGTGCCAACTGCGCTCAGCGATCTATCTACTGTAATGGTAAGAAACACACACACACACATTCACACCTCACACACTCACACACAGTGGTCCTTGTTGTTTAATCTCTGTTTGACATCTTTCTTTCTCACATCGTCTCATTCTGTCCCTCCAGCAGGACTACGCAGACTACACAGACTCTGGCTCTGGTATGACAGAAGAGACAAGAGGTTAGTGGGACTGAGAGCTACTGTATGTCGATTGGTTGAAGCTACAGGCGTGTGTGTTAGAGAGAGTTAAGTGTGATATTTCAATGTCAGAAATCCCCCTACCTTACAGAAGGTCATAACAGGAAGCTAATGTCATAACCTCATCAACTGAACGTGCTTCAGGAAACAGAACCTGGGCCAACTCATCTCACCCCATTCTTTAAGTTTCACACAAATACACGTCGGTATAATAGTGTAACAGTTTATTAATATCATGACCTTTCACCCTCTCTCTCTCTGTCTCTGTCTGTGTCTGTCTCTCTGTGTCTGTCTCTCTGTGTGTCTCTG
Source organism: Brachymystax lenok tsinlingensis (assembly GCA_030435695.1). Lineage (NCBI taxonomy): Eukaryota > Metazoa > Chordata > Actinopteri > Salmoniformes > Salmonidae > Brachymystax > Brachymystax lenok. The sequence continues at coordinate 96,732,034 of CM059789.1, read as the reverse complement.
TGTGTCTGTCTCAGTCTCTGAGTGTCCGGGTGATGTAAAGGTGTGGCCTCATGTCCTGTTGGTGGTTGGTTCCTGTGTGCTGCTGTCAATCACTCTGTTGTTCTCCTACCTCTACAGGTAAACCCCTCCCCTCTGTTCTTCACCTCCACTCTCCATTATAACTACTTTATTCAGTCTGAACAATCCTGGTTGTCCAACTATGTTAAACCCTGTCCTGTACATGTCTATGGTTATCATGATTAACCATCAGTTAATTAACTAGCTGTTAATTGTGTCATCTACAGAAACAACAAGCACAACACCATTTATCTAAATACCTTCCCCTCTCTCTTGCTCCCTTTCTCTGCTCACACCGCCTTTCCTCCCTCCTTTATCCTTCTCTCTTTCCTACACCCTCTCCCCCTTCTCTCTCAGACACAGGGAGAGGTTCATGTCTAAACTGTGGAGGTTGAGTCCCGTCTCCTCTCCTCCTGCTTGCCCCTCCCCCCCAGTCACAGCCCCGCCTACCCAGGAAGGACATGCCCTCGTGAACTTTGACCACCCAATCTACGGTGAACCTGTCCCACAGGAAGAAGAGAGGAAGGAAGAGGAGGAAGAAGAGGAGAAGGGGGAAGTTATTCGCTTTAACAACACAAGCTATTTTCTGGTCCAGAGCAACTGATATGCCTGCTCCTAAAACAAACCCCTTACCCTCTATCCCAGGCCCTTACCGTTAGCCCCCTGTTCCCAGTCCAGGCTGGAGAAGCCCTGTTATTTCCCTGTTATTTCACTGTTTGGACATGTGCAGTATTTTGTTCTCATTGGGGAAAATGAGCCAGTGTAAATATTAATTTGTGTGTCTATAAAAAAAGTATTGGGTTTTTGTAAATAATTTTGTCAGAATGAAATAAATGGTTTTGAATACAAACTTGTGTAAAGACAGTTTATTTAGAAAATTCTGTTCTGAGTGTATATTCACATTTGTAGTGAAGGAAATGTATTTGTGACCAGCAGGTGATGTTAGTGGTCTATAAATGGTTTGTACACAACTAGGATATTTATATTTGGGTATACATAAGTATGCCATTTTTACTGGGATCTGTCACAGACAATGTACACTGAGTGTACAAAACGTTAAGGACTAACCAGATCCCTTATTGATGTCACTTGTTAAATACACTTCAATCAGTGTAGATGGAGGGAGACAGGTTAAAGAAGGATTTTTAAGCCTTGAGAAAATTGAGACATGGATTGTGTATGTTAATTGAGACATGGATTGTGTATGTTAATTGAGACATGGATTGTGTATGTTAATTGAGACATGGATTGTGTATGTGTGCCATTCATAGTGTGAATGGGAAAAACAAAAATATTGAAGTGCTTTTGAACAGGTATGGTAGTAGGTGAGGGGAAGGGGTGGGAGGGTTCAACTAAATATTAAGGTGTTAATGTTTTGTCCACTTAGTGTAAAGTCTTGTTGTTAACAATACACACTAAGTACTAGGACCCCTAAGGGTTATGGCCTATCCACAGGGGGTTCTTAAGAAGATTCACGAGACCATAGGCTTACTGCCAAAATGCACAAGAGGGGGTGCTCCGGGCAGAGCTAAATGTAGCTGGTGGTAGGGTAACCGGTGTAACCACAGCACTAAAACATCTCACCTTCCACTAGGTGGCGGTAAAGATTCATTATTACACTGAGTTCTACTCTGTAGTACGTTAGTGGCACAGGTCATTTAGGTTCCTGGGGCTTCAATAATCTCCTGGTTATGTCATTATTTGTAGTCCGTTATTAATGATATACTCTATGTATTTCAGGCATAAGTTAGTTTGGGTTTCATGTATCTGCGGGTATATATACACTGAGAGAACAACACATTAGGAACACCTGCTCTTTCCATGACATAGACTGACCAGGTGAATCCAGGTGAGCGCTATGATCCCTTATTGATGTCACTTGATAATTCCACTTCAATCAGAGACCGGTTCAACAAGGATTTTTGAGCCTTGAGACAATTGAGACATGGCTTGTGTAGGCATATTGAGATATGGCTTGTGTAGGCTAATTGAGACATGGATTGTGAAGGCTAATTTTGACATGGATTGTGTAGACTAATTGAGACATGGCTTATGTAGGCTAATTGAGACATGGCTTGTGTATGCTAATTGAGACATGGATTGTGTATGCTAATTGAGACATGGATTGTGTATGTGTGCCATACAGAGGGTGATTTAAGTGCCTTTGAATGGAGTATGGTAGCAGGTGCCAGGCTCACCGGTTTGAGTGTGTCAAGAACTGCAACTCTGCTGTGTTTTTCATGCTCAACAGTTTCCCGTGTGTTTCAAGAATGGTCCACCACCCAAAGGACATCCAGCCAACTTGAAACAACTGTGGGAAGCATTGGAGTCAACATGGGCCAGCATCCCTGTGGAACGCTTTCGACACCTTGTAGTGTCCATGCCCTGACGAATTGAGGCTGTTCTGAGGGCAAAAGGAGGGGGTGCAGCTCAATATGAGGAAGGTGTTCCTAATGTTTTGTACACTCAGTGTATGATATACAGTATATCATATCATGGTAGGTAGACCAACATTAGTCCCAGAGAAAGACATACACCTTATTTCCAGCATGGGTGGCACTGATCCTCATAGACCTAGAGATGATTCACATGGGTGGCACTGATCCTCATAGACCTAGAGATGATTCACATGGGTGGCACTGATCCTCATAGACCTAGAGATGATTCACATGGGTGGCACTGATCCTCATAGACCTAGAGATGATTCACATGGTGGCACTGATCCTCATAGACCTAGAGATGATTCACATGGTGGCCTCCTGAGTGGCGCAGAGGTCTAAGGCACTGCATCAAATCAAATGTTATTTGTCACATACAGGTCACATACACATAGCAGATGTTATTGCGGGTGTAGCAAAATGCTTGTGTTTCTAGCTCCAACAGTGCAGTAATATCTAACAATTCACAACAATACACACAACCTAAAAGTAAAAGAATGGAATTAAGGAATATATAAATATTAGGATGAGCAATGTCAGAGTGGCATAGACTAAAATACAGTAGAATAGAATACAGTATATACATATGAGACGAGTAAAGCAAAAATATGTAAACATCATTAGAGTGACTAGTGCTAGAGGCGTCACCACAGATCCGGGTTCGACCGGGAGACCCATGAGGCGGCGCACAACTGTCCCAGCGTCATCCAGGTTAGAGGAGGGTTTAGCCGGACGGGATGTCCTTGTCCCATCGCGCTCTAGCAACTCCTGTGGGTGGACGGGCGCATGCACGCCGACACGGTCGCCAGTTGTACGGTGTTTACTCCGACACATTGGTACGGCTGGCTTCCAGGTTAAGCGAGCAGTGCGGCTTGGCAGGGTCGTGTATCGGAGGACACACGGCTCTCGACCTTCGTCTCCCCCGAGTCCATACAGGAGTTGCAGCGATGGGACAGGACTGTAACTGCCAATTGGATATCACAACATTGAGGAGAAAAAGGGGTAAACAATAAAATGATTGACATGGTCAGACTAACACAGAGGAGGAACAGCGGTACCTCTTAAGAATGTTTGAGATACTCATTGTTGCCCCTCCCATTTAAAACACACACACCTGCAATAGTTCATTTCTGGCAGAGCAAGATAGATCCACAATCAAACTCAACACATGAGATCTATTACGATCAATAATAGAAAGAAATTGCTACGTGTTCAGTCAATGTCAGTATGACAGTCAATGTCAGTATGACAGTCAATGTTATTATGGGGTCGATTTCAGTATGACAGTCAAGGTTATTATAAAGTAAATGTCAGTATGACAGTCAAGGTTATTATGGGGTCAATGTCAGTATGACAGTCAAAGTTATTATGGGGTCAATGTCAGTATGACAGTCAAGGTTATTATGAAGTCAATGTCAGTATGACAGTCAAGGTTATTATAAAGTCAATGTCAGTATGACATTCAAGATCATTATGAAGTCAATGTCAGTATGACAGTCAAGGTTATTATGGGGTCAATGTCAGTATGACATTCAAGATCATTATGAAGTCAATGTCAGTATGACAGTCAAGGTTATTATGAAGTCAATGTCAGTATGACAGTCAATGTCAGTATCACAGTCAATGTTATTATGGGTCAATGTCAGTATGACAGTCAAGGTTATTATGAAGTCAATGTCAGTATGACAGTCAATGTTATTATGGGGTCAATGTCAGTATGACATTCAAGATCATTATGAAGTCAATGTCAGTATGACAGTCAAGGTTATTATGAAGTCAATGTCAGTATGACAGTCAATGTTATTATGGGGTAAATGTCAGTATGACAGTCAAGGTTATTATAAAGTCAATGTCAGTATGACAGTCAAGGTTATTTTGGGGTCAATGTCAGCATGACAGTCAAGGTTATTATGGGGTCAATGTCAGTATGACAGTCAAGGCTATTAGGAAGTCAATGTCAGTATGACAGTCAATGTCATTATGACAGTCAATGTCAGTATGATAGTCAAGGTTATTATGAAGTCAACGTCAGTATGACATTCAATGTCAGTATGACAGTCAAGGTTATTATGGGGTCAATGTCAGTATGACAGTCAAGGTTATTATGAAGACAATGTCAGTATGACAGTCAAGGTTATTATGAAGTCAATGTCAGTATCACAGTCAATGTTATTATGGGGTCAATGTCAGTATGACATTCAAGGTTATTATGAAGTCAATGTCAGTATGACAGTCAAGGTTATTATGAAGTCAATGTCAGTATGACAGTCAAGGCTATTAGGAAGTCAATGTCAGTATTACAGTCAATGTCATTATGACAGTCAATGTCAGTATGACATTCAAGGTTATTATGAAGTCAATGTCAGTATGACAGTCAAGGCTATTAGGAAGTCAATGTCAGTATGACAGTCAATGTCATTATGACAGTCAATGTCAGTATGACATTCAAGGTTATTATGAAGTCAATGTCAGTATGACAGTCAAGGTTATTATGAAGTCAATGTCAGTATGACAGTCAATGTTATTATGGGGTCAATGTCAGTATGACATTCAAGATCATTATGAAGTCAATGTCAGTATGACAGTCAAGGTTATTATGAAGTCAATGTCAGTATGACAGTCAATGTTATTATGGGGTCAATGTCTGTATGACAGTCAAGGTTATTATGGGGTAAATGTCAGTATGACAGTCAAGGTTATTATAAAGTCAATGTCAGTATGAAAGTCAAGGTTATTTTGGGGTCAATGTCAGCATGACAGTCAAGGTTATTATGGGGTCAATGTCAGTATGACAGTCAAGGCTATTAGGAAGTCAATGTCAGTATGACAGTCAATGTCATTATGACAGTCAATGTCAGTATGATAGTCAAGGTTATTATGAAGTCAACGTCAGTATGACATTCAATGTCAGTATGACAGTCAAGGTTATTATGGGGTCAATGTCAGTATGACAGTCAAGGTTATTATGAAGTCAATGTCAGTATCACAGTCAATGTTATTATGGGGTCAATGTCAGTATGACATTCAAGGTTATTATGAAGTCAATGCCAGTATGACAGTCAATGTTATTATGGGGTCAATGTCAGTATGACAGTCAATGTTATTATGGGGTCAATGTCAGTATGACATTCAAGATCATTATGAAGACAATGTCAGTATGCCAGTCAAGGTTATTATGAAGTCAATGTCAGTATGACAGTCAAGGTTATTATGGGGTAAATGTCAGTATGACAGTCAAGGTTATTATAAAGTCAATGTCAGTATGAAAGTCAAGGTTATTTTGGGGTCAATGTCAGCATGACAGTCAAGGTTATTATGGGGTCAATGTCAGTATGACAGTCAAGGTTATTATGAAGTCAATGTCAGTATGACAGTCAATGTTATTATGGGGTCAATGTCAGTATGACATTCAAGGTTATTATGAAGTCAATGTCAGTATGACAGTCAAGGTTATTTTGGGGTCAATGTCAGTATGACAGTCAAGGTTATTATGAAGTCAATGTCAGTATGACAGTCAATGTCAGTATCACAGTCAATGTTATTATGAAGTCAATGTCAGTATGGCAGTCAAGGTTATTATAAAGTCAATGTCACTATGACAGTCAAGGTTATTTTGGGGTCAATGTCAGTATGACAGTCAAGGTTATTATGAAGTCAATGTCAGTATGACAGTCAATGTCAGTATGACAGTCAATGTTATTGTGGGGTCAATGTCAGTATGACAGTCAAGGTTATTATGGGGTCAATGTCTGTATGACAGTCAAGGTTATTATGGGGTCAATGTCAGTATGACAGTCAAAGTTATTATGGGGTCAATGTCAGTATGACAGTCAAGGTTATTATGAAGTCAATGTCAGTATGACAGTCAAGGTTATTATAAAGTCAATGTCAGTATGACATTCAAGATCATTATGAAGTCAATGTCAGTATGACAGTCAAGGTTATTATGGGGTCAATGTCAGTATGACATTCAAGATCATTATGAAGTCAATGTCAGTATGACAGTCAAGGTTATTATGAAGTCAATGTCAGTATGACAGTCAATGTCAGTATCACAGTCAATGTTATTATGGGTCAATGTCAGTATGACAGTCAAGGTTATTATGAAGTCAATGTCAGTATGACAGTCAATGTTATTATGGGGTCAATGTCAGTATGACATTCAAGATCATTATGAAGTCAATGTCAGTATGACAGTCAAGGTTATTATGAAGTCAATGTCAGTATGACAGTCAATGTTATTATGGGGTAAATGTCAGTATGACAGTCAAGGCTATTATAAAGTCAATGTCAGTATGACAGTCAAGGTTATTTTGGGGTCAATGTCAGCATGACAGTCAAGGTTATTATGAAGTCAATGTCAGTATGACAGTCAATGTTATTATGGGGTCAATGTCAGTATGACAGTCAAGGCTATTAGGAAGTCAATGTCAGTATGACAGTCAATGTCATTATGACAGTCAATGTCAGTATGATAGTCAAGGTTATTATGAAGTCAACGTCAGTATGACATTCAATGTCAGTATGACAGTCAAGGTTATTATGGGGTCAATGTCAGTATGACAGTCAAGGTTATTATGAAGTCAATGTCAGTATCACAGTCAATGTTATTATGGGGTCAATGTCAGTATGACATTCAAGGTTATTATGAAGTCAATGCCAGTATGACAGTCAATGTTATTATGGGTCAATGTCAGTATGACAGTCAATGTTATTATGGGGTCAATGTCAGTATGACATTCAAGATCATTATGAAGACAATGTCAGTATGCCAGTCAAGGTTATTATGAAGTCAATGTCAGTATGACAGTCAAGGTTATTATGGGGTAAATGTCAGTATGACAGTCAAGGTTATTATAAAGTCAATGTCAGTATGAAAGTCAAGGTTATTTTGGGGTCAATGTCAGCATGACAGTCAAGGTTATTATGGGGTCAATGTCAGTATGACAGTCAAGGTTATTATGAAGTCAATGTCAGTATGACAGTCAATGTTATTATGGGGTCAATGTCAGTATGACATTCAAGGTTATTATGAAGTCAATGTCAGTATGACAGTCAAGGTTATTTTGGGGTCAATGTCAGTATGACAGTCAAGGTTATTATGAAGTCAATGTCAGTATGACAGTCACCGCCAGTATCACAGTCAATGTTATTATGAAGTCAATGTCAGTATGGCAGTCAAGGTTATTATAAAGTCAATGTCACTATGACAGTCAAGGTTATTTTGGGGTCAATGTCAGCATGACAGTCAAGGTTATTATGAAGTCAATGTCAGTATGACAGTCAATGTCAGTATGACAGTCAATGTTATTGTGGGGTCAATGTCAGTATGACAGTCAAGGTTATTATGGGGTCAATGTCTGTATGACAGTCAAGGTTATTATGGGGTCAATGTCAGTATGACAGTCAAAGTTATTATGGGGTCAATGTCAGTATGACAGTCAAGGTTATTATGAAGTCAATGTCAGTATGACAGTCAAGGTTATTATAAAGTCAATGTCAGTATGACATTCAAGATCATTATGAAGTCAATGTCAGTATGACAGTCAAGGTTATTATGGGGTCAATGTCAGTATGACATTCCAAGATCATTATGAAGTCAATGTCAGTATGACAGTCAAGGTTATTATGAAGTCAATGTCAGTATGACAGTCAATGTCAGTATCACCGTCAATGTTATTGTGGGGTCAATGTCAGTATGACAGTCAAGGTTATTATGAAGTCAATGTCAGTATGACAGTCAATGTTATTATGGGGTCAATGTCAGTATGACATTCAAGATCATTATGAAGTCAATGTCAGTATGACAGTCAAGGTTATTATGAAGTCAATGTCAGTATGACAGTCAATGTTATTATGGGGTAAATGTCAGTATGACAGTCAAGGCTATTATAAAGTCAATGTCAGTATGACAGTCAAGGTTATTTTGGGGTCAATGTCAGCATGACAGTCAAGGTTATTATGAAGTCAATGTCAGTATGACAGTCAATGTTATTATGGGGTCAATGTCAGTATGACAGTCAAGGCTATTAGGAAGTCAATGTCAGTATGACAGTCAATGTCATTATGACAGTCAATGTCAGTATGATAGTCAAGGTTATTATGAAGTCAACGTCAGTATGACATTCAATGTCAGTATGACAGTCAAGGTTATTATGGGGTCAATGTCAGTATGACAGTCAAGGTTATTATGAAGACAATGTCAGTATGACAGTCAAGGATATTATGAAGTCAATGTCAGTATCACAGTCAATGTTATTATGGGGTTAATGTCAGTATGACATTCAAGGTTATTATGAAGTCAATGTCAGTATGACAGTCAAGGTTATTATGAAGTCAATGTCAGTATGACAGTCAAGGCTATTAGGAAGTCAATGTCAGTATTACAGTCAATGTCATTATGACAGTCAATGTCAGTATGACATTCAAGGTTATTATGAAGTCAATGTCAGTATGACAGTCAAGGCTATTAGGAAGTCAATGTCAGTATGACAGTCAATGTCATTATGACAGTCAATGTCATTATGACAGTCAATGTCAGTATGACATTCAAGGTTATTATGAAGTCAATGTCAGTATGACAGTCAAGGTTATTATGAAGTCAATGTCAGTATGACAGTCAATGTTATTATGGGGTCAATGTCAGTATGACATTCAAGATCATTATGAAGTCAATGTCAGTATGACAGTCAAGGTTATTATGAAGTCAATGTCAGTATGACAGTCAATGTTATTATGGGGTCAATGTCTGTATGACAGTCAAGGTTATTATGGGGTAAATGTCAGTATGACAGTCAAGGTTATTATAAAGTCAAGGTCAGTATGAAAGTCAAGGTTATTTTGGGGTCAATGTCAGCATGACAGTCAAGGTTATTATGGGGTCAATGTCAGTATGACAGTCAAGGCTATTAGGAAGTCAATGTCAGTATGACAGTCAATGTCATTATGACAGTCAATGTCAGTATGATAGTCAAGGTTAGTATGACATCTGGCTAAGGCTATGAAGTCAATGTCAGTATGACAGCCAATGTTATTATGGGGTCACGTCAGAAATCGACAGCCAAGGTTATTATGGTCAATGTCAGTATGACAGCCAACGTCAGCATGACAGTCAATGCTATTATGGGGCTTCACGTCAGCATGATATCTCAAGGTTATTATGAAGCCAACGCAGCCAGTATGACAGCTCAAGGCTATTATGGGGGGTCAATGTCAGTATGACGGCCAATGTCAGTATGACAGTCAAGGTTATTTTGAAGCCACGTCAGCGGCATGACAGTACATGCTCGTATCACAATCAATGCTATTATGGGTCAATGTCAGTATGACAGCTCAAGGTTATTATGAAGTCAATGTCAGTATGACAGCCAATGTTATTATAAGTCAATGTCAGTGATTATCCACAAGCTATTATGAAGTCACCGTCAGTATGACAGCCGAAGGTTATTTTGGGGTCACGTCAGTATGACAGCCAAGGCTTATTATGTGAAGTCAATGTCAGTATGACAGTCAACGCCGCATCACAGTCAATGTTATTATATCACCGTCAGTATGACAGTCAAGGTTATTATGAAGTCAACAGTATTGACAGTCAATGCCGTGATCACAGTCAATGCTATTATGGAAGTCAATGTCACGTATGACAAATGAAGGCTATTATGGGGTCACGTCAGCATGACAGTCAATGTTATTATGGGGTCACCGTCAGTATGACAGTCAAGGTTATTATGAAGTCAATGTCAGTATGACAGCACATGTCAGTAATTAACCAATGCTATTATGGGTCGTCGCTCGCATGGTTACTCAAGGCTACAGGAAGTCAATGGGTCACTGACAGTCAAGGCATTCTTTGGGGGTCACCGTCAGTATGATGTAAGGCTATTATGCGAAGTCAATAGCTCAGTATGACACAATGCCTGGCATCACCTCGTCACCGTTATTAGGTCACCGCCGTATGATAATAAAGGCTATTATGAAGTCACGTCAGTATGACAGCCGAAGGTTATTTTGGGGGTCACGCTTCGCATGATTAGTCAAGGTTATTATGGGGTCAATGTCAGTACAGATATCTCAAGATCATTATGAAGACAATACCAGTATGCCAGTCAAGGTTATTATAGTCACTGTCAGTATGACAGTCAATGTTATTATGGGGTCACTGTCCATGACAGTCAAGGTTATTATGAAGTCAATGTCAGCATGACACCAATGTTATTATAAATACGTCCGTGGCTGACAGTCAAGGCTATTATGGGTAAAATACCAGTATTGACAGCCGGCTAAGCATATAGTCACTGCCAGTAAGGAAAGTCATACATTTTAGTCAATGTCAGCATGACAGTCAAGGTTATTATGGGGTCACGTCAGTATGACAGTCATGCTTATTATTAGGAAGTCAATGTCAGTATGACAGTCAATGTCATTATGACAGTCATCGCCGCATGATAGTCAAGGTTATTATGAAGTCAACGCCGCATGACATCTCAATGTCAGTATGACAGCTCGGTTGCTATGGTCACGTCAGTATGACAGCCGGCTGCTATTATGAAGTCAATGTCAGTATCACAGTCAATGTTATTATGGGTCGTCAGAAGGACATTCAAGGTTATTATGAAGTCAATGCCAGTATGACAGTCAATGTTATTATGGGGTCAATGTCAGTATGATAGTCAATGTTATTATGGGTCACTGTCAGTATGACATTCAAGATCATTATGAAGACAATGTCAGTATGCCAGTCAAGGTTATTATAGTCAATGTCAGTATGACAGCCAATGTTATTATGGGGTCACGTCTGGTATGGACAGTCAAGGTTATTATGGGGTAAACGCTGGGTAAGGACAGTCAAGTGCTATTATAAAGTCAATGTCAGTAGCGAGTCAAGGTTATTTTGGGGAATACGCTCAGCATGACAGTCAAGGTTATTATGGGGTCAATGTCAGTATGACAGTCAAGGTTATTATGAAGTCAATGTCAGTATGACAGCCAATGTTATTATGGGGCCACGTCAGTATGACATCCAAGGTTATTATGAAGTCAATGTCAGCATGACAGTCAAGGCTATTTTAGTCACGTCAGCATGACAGTCAAGGCTATTATGGAAGTCACGTCGGCATGACAGTCACCGTCAGTATCACAGTCAATGTTATTATGAAGTCAATGTCAGTATGACAGTCAAGGTTATTATGAAGTCAATGTCAGTATGACAGTCAACGTCAGTATCAAGGTCAATGCTATTAGTGAAGTCAATGTCAGTATGACAGTCAAGGTTATTATGGGGTCAATGTCAGTATGACAAAGGCCAATGCTATTATGGGTCACGTCAGCATGACAGCCAAGGTTATTGCGTGAAGTCACTGTCAGTATGATGTTACGTCAGTATCACAATCAATGTTATTATGGGTCACCGTCAAAGGATAGTCAAGGTTATTATGAAGTCAATGTCAGTATGACAGTCAAGGCTATTTAAATAATGTCAGCATGACAAAGGTTATTATGAAGTCAATGTCAGTATGACAGTCAATGTCAGTATCACCGCCAATGTTATTAGGTCACCGTCAGTATGTGATATTTAAAGGTTATTATGGTCAATGTCAGTATGACAGAGTCAAGGTTATTTCTGAATACCGTCGCATGACAGTCAAGGTTATTATGGGGTCAATGTCAGTATGACATTCAAGATCATTATGAAGACAATGTCAGTATGCCAGCTCGGCTGCTTATTATGAAGTCAATAGTCAGTATGACAGTCAATGTTATTATGGGTCAAGGTCTGTATGATAGTCAAGGTTATTATGAAGTCAATGCTAAAAGGATAGCCAATGTTATTATGGGGTCAATGTCTGTATGATAGTCAAGGCTATTATGGGGTAAATGTCAGTATGACAGTCAAGGCTATTATAAAGTCACTGCCAGTGAAGGAAGTCAAGGCTATTTTAGTCAATGTCAGCATGACAGTCAAGGTTATTATGGGGTCAATGTCAGTATGACAGTCAAGGCTATTAGGAAGTCACCGCCGCGCGACAGTCATCGTCATTATGACAGTCACCGTCAGTATGATAGTCAATATTATGAAGTCAACGCTGCATGACATCCAATGTCAGCATGATACCGGTTATTATGGGGTCACCGCAGGATAGTCGGTTGTCAAGGTTATTATGAAGTCAATGTCAGTATCACAGTCAATGTTATTATGGGGTCAATGTCAGTATGACATTCAAGGTTATTATGAAGTCAATGCCAGTATGACAGTCAATGTTATTATGGGGTCAATGTCAGTATGACAGTCAATGTTATTATGGGGTCAATGTCAGTATGACATTCAAGATCATTATGAAGACAATGTCAGTATGCCAGTCAAGGTTATTATGAAGTCAATGTCAGTATGACAGTCAATGTTATTATGGGGTCAATGTCTGTATGACAGTCAAGGTTATTATGGGGTAAATGTCAGTATGACAGTCAATGTTATTATAAAGTCAATGTCAGTATGACAGTCAAGGTTATTTTGGGGTCAATGTCAGCATGACAGTCAAGGTTATTATGGGGTCAATGTCAGTATGACAGTCAAGGTTATTATGGGGTCAATGTCTGTATGACAGTCAAGGTTATTATGGGGTCAATGTCAGTATGACAGTCAAGGCTATTAGGAAGTCAATGTCAGTATGACAGTCAATGTCATTATGACAGTCAATGTCAGTATGACATTCAAGGTTATTATGAAGTCAACGTCAGTATGACAGTCAAGGTTATTATGGGGTCAATGTCAGTATGACAGTCAAGGTTATTATGAAGTCAATGTCAGTATGACAGTACATGTCAGTATCACAATCAATGTTATTATGGGTCAATGTCAGTATGACAGTCAAGGTTATTATGAAGTCAATGTCAGTATGACAGTCAATGTTATTATGGGGTCAATGTCAGTATGACAGTCAAGGTTATTATGAAGTCAATGTCAGTATGACAGTACATGTCAGTATCACAATCAATGTTATTATGGGTCAATGTCAGTATGACAGTCAAGGTTATTATGAAGTCAATGTCAGTATGACAGTCAATGTTATTATGAAGTCAATGTCACTATGACAGTCAAGGTTATTTTGGGGTCAATGTCAGTATGACAGTCAAGGTTATTATGAAGTCAATGTCAGTATGACAGTCAATGTCAGTATGACAGTCAATGTTATTAGGGGTCAATGTCAGTATGACAGTCAAGGTTATTATGGGGTCAATGTCTGTATGACAGTCAATGTTATTATGGGGTCAATGTCAGTATGACAGTCAAGGCTATTAGGAAGTCAATGTCAGTATGACAGTCAATGTCATTATGACAGTCAATGTCAGTATGACATCTCAAGGTTATTATGAAGTCAATGTCAGTATGACAGTCAAGGTTATTATGAAGTCACCGCCAGTATGACAGTCAAGGTTATTTTGGGGTCAATGTCAGTATGACAGTCAAGGCTATTATGAAGTCAATGTCAGTATGACAGTCACCGTCAGCATCACAGTCAATGTTATTATGAAGTCACGCGTCAGCATGACAGTCAAGGTTATTATAAAGTCAATGTCAGTATGACAGTCAATGCTATTTTGGGGGTCAATGTCAGTATGACAGTCAAGGCTATTATGAAGTCACGTCAGTATGACAGCCAATGTCAGTATGACAGTCAATGTTATTATGGGGTCAATGTCAGTATGACATCTCAAGGCTTATTATGAAGTCAATGTCAGTATGACAGCCAATGTTATTATGGGGTCAATGTCAGAATGACAGTCAAGGCTATTATGAAGTCAATGTCAGTATGACAGTCAGTATGACAGTCAATGTTATTATGGGTCAATGTCAGTATGACATCTCAAGGTTATTATGAAGTCAACGCCAGCATGACAGTCAAGGTTATTATGGGTCAATGTCAGTATGACAGTCAAGGCATGACAGTATGACAGTCCAGTCAAGGTATGACAGCACGTCAGTATCAGTCAAGGTTATTATGAAGTCAATGCCAGTATGACAGCCATTATGAAGTCAATGTCAGTCAGTCAATGATAGTCCATGATAGTATTATGAAGTCAATGTCAGTATGACAGTCAAGGTTATTATGAAGTCAATGTCAGTATGACAGTCATGTCAGTAGTCAATGTTATTATGGGGTCAATGTCAGTATGACATCAAGGTTATTATGAAGTCAATGTCAGTATGACAGTCAATGTTATTATGGGGTCAATGTCAGCATGACAGTCAAGGTTATTATGAAGTCAGTATGACAGTCTAGTATGACAGTCAATGAGTCAATGTCAGTATGACAGTCAAGGTTATTTTTGGGGTCAATGTCAGCATGACAGTCAAGGTTATTATATGTCAATGTCAAGGTTATTATGAAGTCAATGTCAGTATGACAGTCAAGGTTATTATGGGGTCAATGTCAGTATGACAGTCAATGTCAGTATGACAGTCAATGTCATTATGAAGTCAATGTCAGTATGACAGTCACGTCAGTATGACAGTCAAGGTTATTATGAAGTCAATGTCAGTATGACAGTCAAGGTTATTATGAAGTCAATGTCAGTATGACAGTCAAGGTTATTATGGGTCACGTCAGTATGACAGTCAAGGTTATTATGAGTCAATGTCAGTATGACAGTCAATGTTATTATGTCAATGTCAGTATGGTCAATTATGACAGTCAATGTTATTATGGGTCAATGTCAGTATGACAGTCAAGGTTATTATGAAGTCAATGTCAGTATGACAGTCAAGGTTATTATGGGGTCAATGTCAGTATGACAGTCAAGGTTATTATGGGGTCAATGTCAGTATGACAGTCAAGGTTATTATGAAGTCAATGTCAGTATGACAGTCAATGTCAGTATCACCAGTCAATGTTATTATGAAGTCAATGTCAGTATGACAGTCAAGGTTATTATGGGGTCAATGTCAGTATGACAGTCAAGGTTATTATGGGGTCAATGTCAGTATGACAGTCAAGGTTATTATGGGGTCAATGTCAGTATGACAGTCAAGGTTATTATGAAAGTCAGTATGACAGTCAGGTTATTATGAAGTCAAGGTTATTATGAAGTCAATGTCAGTATGACAGTCAAGGTTATTTTGGGGTCAATGTCAGCATGACAGTCAAGGTTATTATGAAGTCAATGTCAGTATGACAGTCAAGGTTATTATGTCAATGTCAGTATGACAGTCGTTATTATGAAGTCAATGTCAGTATGTCAAGGTTATTATAGTCAATGTCAGTATGGCAGTCGTATTATAATGTCAATGTATGACATGACAAGGTTCATTATGGGGTCAATGTCAGTATGACAGTCAAGGTTATTATGTCAAGTCAGTATGACAGTCAATGTTATTATGGGGTCAATGTCAGTATGACAGTCGGTTATTATGAAGTCAATGTCAGTATGACAGTCTATTATGGGGTCAATGTCAGTATGACAGTCAATGTTATTATGGGTCAATGTCAGTATGACAGTCATTATGGTCAATGTCAGTATGACAGTCAGGTTATTATGAAGTCAATGTCAATGACAGTCAATGTTATTATGGGGTCAATGTCAGTATGCAAGGTAGTCAGTATGACAGTCATGTCAATGTCAGTATGACAGTCAAGGTATTAGTCAGTATGACAGTCAAGGTCAATTATGACAGTCAACGAGTCAGTCAATTATTATGACAGTCAATGTCAGTATGACAGTCAGTCGTCAGTATGACAGTCAAGTCAATGCCAGTCAAGGTATTATGAAGTCAATGTCAGTATGTGCGTCAAGTCAATGTATATTATGTCAATCAGTCAAGGTCAGTCAATCAGACAGTCAAGGTATTATGGGAAGTCAATGTCAGTATGACAGTCAAGGTTATTATGGGGTCAATGCCAGTATGACAGTCAATGTTATTATGGGGTCACGTCAGTATGACAGTCAAGGTTATTATGTCAATGTCATGCAGTCAGGTATGACAGTCCAGTATCACAGTCAATGATTATGGGGTCAATGTCAGTATGACAGTCAAGGTTATTATGGGGTCAATGTCAGTATGACAGTCAAGGTGTTATGGGGTCACGTCAGTATGACAGTCAAGGTTATTATGGGGTCAATGTCAGTATGACAGTCAAGGTTATTAGTCAATGTCAGTATGACAGTCAAGGTTATTTTGGGGTCAATGTCAGTATGACAGTCAAGGTTATTATGAAGGGTCAATGTCAGTATGACAGTCAGGTTATTATGTCAGTATGACAGTCAATGCTATTATGAAGACAATGTCAGTATGACAGTCAAGGTTATTATGAAGTCAATGTCAGTATGACAGTCAATGTTATTATGGGGTCAATGTCAGTATGACAGTCAAGGTTATTATGAAGTCAACTGCCAGTATGACAGTCAATGTCAATGTCTGTATGACAGTCAGGTCAGTATGACAAGGCTATTATAAAGTCAATGTCAGTCAATGTTATTATGTCAATGTCAGCATGACAGTCAAGGTTATTATGGGGTCAATGTCAGTATGACAGTCAAGGTAGTCAATGTAAGCCAATGTCAGTATGACAGTCAATGTCAGTATGATAGTCAGGGTCAATCAGAATGTCAAGTATGTCAATGTCAGTATGACAGTCAAGGTTATTATGAAGTCAACTGTATCACAGTCAATGAATGGGGTCAAGTCACAGTCAAGGTGATGACAGTCAATGTATGGGTCAATGTCAGTATGACAGTCAATGTTATTATGGGGTCAATGTCATATGGTATGACATGTCGTCTATGAAGTCATGTCAGTATGACAGTCAAGGTTATTATGAAGTCAATGTCAGTATGACAGTCAATGTCAGTATCACAGTCAATGTTATTATGAAGTCAATGTCAGTATGACAGTCAAGGTTATTATGAAGTCAATGTCAGTATGACAGTCAATGTTATTATGGGGTCAATGTCAGTATGACATTCAAGGTTATTATGAAGTCAATGTCAGTATGACAGTCAAGGTTATTATGAAGTCAATGTCAGTATGACAGTCAATGTTATTATGGGGTCAATGTCAGTATGACAGTCAAGGTTATTATAAAGTCAATGTCAGTATGACAGTCAAGGTTATTATGGGGTCAATGTCAGTATGACAGTCAAGGTTATTATGGGGTCAATGTCAGTATGACAGTCAAGGTTATTATAAGTATGACAGTCAATGTCAGTATGACAGTCAAGTTATTATGAAGTCAATGTCAGTATGACAGTCAAGGTTATTATAAAGTCAATGTCAGTATGACAGTCAAGATCATTATGAGTCAATGTCAGTATGACAGTCAAGGTTATTATGGGGTCAATGTCAGTATGACATTCAAGATCATTATGAAGTCAATGTCAGTATGACAGTCAAGGTTATTATGAAGTCAATGTCAGTATGACAGTCAATGTCAGTATCACAGTCAATGTTATTATGGGTCAATGTCAGTATGACAGTCAAGGTTATTATGAAGTCAATGTCAGTATGACAGTCAATGTTATTATGGGGTCAATGTCAGTATGACATTCAAGGTTATTATGAAGTCAATGTCAGTATGACAGTCAAGGTTATTATGAAGTCAATGTCAGTATGACAGTCAATGTCAGTATGACAGTCAATGTTATTATGGGGTCAATGTCAGTATGACAGTCAAGGTTATTATGAAGTCAATGTCAGTATGACAGTCAAGGTTATTATGGGGTCAATGTCAGTATGACAGTCAAGGTTATTATGGGGTCAATGTCAGTATGACAGTCAAGGTTATTATGAAGTCAATGTCAGTATGACAGTCAAGGTTATTATGAAGTCAATGTCAGTATGATAGTCAAGGTTATTATGAAGTCAATGTCAGTATGACAGTCAATGTCAGTATGACAGTCAAGGTTATTATGGGGTCAATGTCAGTATGACAGTCAAGGTTATTATGAAGTCAATGTCAGTATGACAGTCAAGGCTATTAGGAAGTCAATGTCAGTATGACAGTCAATGTCATTATGACAGTCAATGTCAGTATGACATCCAAGGTTATTATGAAGTCAATGTCAGTATGACAGTCAAGGTTATTATGAAGTCAATGTCAGTATGACAGTCAATGTCATTATGACAGTCAATGTCAGTATGACATTCAAGGTTATTATGTCACAATGTCAGTATGACAGTCAAGGTTATTATGAAGTCAATGTCAGTATGACAGTCAATGTTATTATGGGGTCAATGTCAGTATGACAGTCAAGGCTATTATGAAGTCAATGTCAGTATGACAGTCAATGTCATTATGACAGTCAATGTCAGTATGACAGTCAAGGTTATTATGAAGTCAATGTCAGTATGACAGTCAAGGTTATTATGAAGTCAATGTCAGTATGACAGTCAATGTTATTATGGGGTCAATGTCAGTATGACAGTCAAGGTTATTATGAAGTCAATGTCAGTATGACAGTCAAGGTTATTATGAAGTCAATGTCACGTCAGTATGACAGTCAATGTTATTATGGGGTCAATGTCAGTATGACAGTCAAGGTTATTATGGGGTCAATGTCAGTATGACAGTCAAGGTTATTATGGAAGTCAATGTCAGTATGACAGTCAATGTCATTATGACAGTCAATGTCAGTATGACAGTCAAGGTTATTATGAAGTCAATGTCAGTATGACAGTCAAGGTTATTATAAAGTCAATGTCAGTATGACAGTCAAGGTTATTTTGGGGTCAATGTCAGTATGACAGTCAAGGTTATTATGAAGTCAATGTCAGTATGACAGTCAAGTCAATGTCAGTATGACAGTCGTCACGTCAGTATGACACAGTCAATGTCAGTATGATAGTCAAGGTTATTATGAAGTCAACGTCAGTATGACACATGTCATGTCAGTATGACAGTCAAGGTTATTATGGGGTCAATGTCAGTATGACAGTCAAGGTTATTATGAAGACAATGTCAGTATGACAGTCAAGGTTATTATGAAGTCAATGTCAGTATCACAGTCAATGTTATTATGGGGTCAATGTCAGTATGACATTCAAGGTTATTATGAAGTCAATGCCAGTATGACAGTCAATGTTATTATGGGGTCAATGTCAGTATGACAGTCAATGTTATTATGGGGTCAATGTCAGTATGACATTCAAGATCATTATGAAGACAATGTCAGTATGCCAGTCAAGGTTATTATGAAGTCAATGTCAGTATGACAGTCAATGTTATTATGGGGTCAATGTCTGTATGACAGTCAAGGTTATTATGAAGTCAATGTCAGTATGACAGTCAATGTCAGTATGACAGTCAATGTTATTGTGGGGTCAATGTCAGTATGACAGTCAAGGTTATTATGGGGTCAATGTCTGTATGACAGTCAAGGTTATTATGGGGTCAATGTCAGTATGACAGTCAAAGTTATTATGGGGTCAATGTCAGTATGACAGTCAAGGTTATTATGAAGTCAATGTCAGTATGACAGTCAAGGTTATTATAAAGTCAATGTCAGTATGACATTCAAGATCATTATGAAGTCAATGTCAGTATGACAGTCAAGGTTATTATGGGGTCAATGTCAGTATGACATTCAAGATCATTATGAAGTCAATGTCAGTATGACAGTCAAGGTTATTATGAAGTCAATGTCAGTATGACAGTCAATGTCAGTATCACAGTCAATGTTATTATGGGTCAATGTCAGTATGACAGTCAAGGTTATTATGAAGTCAATGTCAGTATGACAGTCAATGTTATTATGGGGTCAATGTCAGTATGACATTCAAGATCATTATGAAGTCAATGTCAGTATGACAGTCAAGGTTATTATGAAGTCAATGTCAGTATGACAGTCAATGTTATTATGGGGTAAATGTCAGTATGACAGTCAAGGTTATTATAAAGTCAATGTCAGTATGACAGTCAAGGTTATTTTGGGGTCAATGTCAGCATGACAGTCAAGGTTATTATGGGGTCAATGTCAGTATGACAGTCAATTTCATTATGACAGTCAATGTCAGTATGATAGTCAAGGTTATTATGAAGTCAACGTCAGTATGACATTCAATGTCAGTATGACAGTCAAGGTTATTATGGGGTCAATGTCAGTATGACAGTCAAGGTTATTATGAAGACAATGTCAGTATGACAGTCAAGGATATTATGAAGTCAATGTCAGTATCACAGTCAATGTTATTATGGGGTTAATGTCAGTATGACATTCAAGGTTATTATGAAGTCAATGTCAGTATGACAGTCAAGGTTATTATGAAGTCAATGTCAGTATGACAGTCAAGGCTATTAGGAAGTCAATGTCAGTATTACAGTCAATGTCATTATGACAGTCAATGTCAGTATGACATTCAAGGTTATTATGAAGTCAATGTCAGTATGACAGTCAAGGCTATTAGGAAGTCAATGTCAGTATGACAGTCAATGTCATTATGACAGTCAATGTCAGTATGACATTCAAGGTTATTATGAAGTCAATGTCAGTATGACAGTCAAGGTTATTATGAAGTCAATGTCAGTATGACAGTCAATGTTATTATGGGGTCAATGTCAGTATGACATTCAAGATCATTATGAAGTCAATGTCAGTATGACAGTCAAGGTTATTATGAAGTCAATGTCAGTATGACAGTCAATGTTATTATGGGGTCAATGTCTGTATGACAGTCAAGGTTATTATGGGGTAAATGTCAGTATGACAGTCAAGGTTATTATAAAGTCAATGTCAGTATGAAAGTCAAGGTTATTTTGGGGTCAATGTCAGCATGACAGTCAAGGTTATTATGGGGTCAATGTCAGTATGACAGTCAAGGCTATTAGGAAGTCAATGTCAGTATGACAGTCAATGTCATTATGACAGTCAATGTCAGTATGATAGTCAAGGTTATTATGAAGTCAACGTCAGTATGACATTCAATGTCAGTATGACAGTCAAGGTTATTATGGGGTCAATGTCAGTATGACAGTCAAGGTTATTATGAAGACAATGTCAGTATGACAGTCAAGGTTATTATGAAGTCAATGTCAGTATCACAGTCAATGTTATTATGGGGTCAATGTCAGTATGACATTCAAGGTTATTATGAAGTCAATGCCAGTATGACAGTCAATGTTATTATGGGGTCAATGTCAGTATGACAGTCAATGTTATTATGGGGTCAATGTCAGTATGACATTCAAGATCATTATGAAGACAATGTCAGTATGCCAGTCAAGGTTATTATGAAGTCAATGTCAGTATGACAGTCAATGTTATTATGGGGTCAATGTCTGTATGACAGTCAAGGTTATTATGGGGTAAATGTCAGTATGACAGTCAAGGTTATTATAAAGTCAATGTCAGTATGACAGTCAAGGTTATTTTGGGGGTCAATGTCAGCATGACAGTCAAGGTTATTATGGGGTCAATGTCAGTATGACAGTCAAGGTTATTATGGGGTCAATGTCTGTATGACAGTCAAGGTTATTATGGGGTCAATGTCAGTATGACAGTCAAGGCTATTAGGAAGTCAATGTCAGTATGACAGTCAATGTCATTATGACAGTCAATGTCAGTATGACATTCAAGGTTATTATGAAGTCAACGTCAGTATGACAGTCAAGGTTATTATGGGGTCAATGTCAGTATGACAGTCAAGGTTATTATGAAGTCAATGTCAGTATGACAGTACATGTCAGTATCACAATCAATGTTATTATGGGTCAATGTCAGTATGACAGTCAAGGTTATTATGAAGTCAATGTCAGTATGACAGTCAATGTTATTATGGGGTCAATGTCAGTATGACAGTCAAGGTTATTATGAAGTCAATGTCAGTATGACAGTACATGTCAGTATCACAATCAATGTTATTATGGGTCAATGTCAGTATGACAGTCAAGGTTATTATGAAGTCAATGTCAGTATGACAGTCAATGTTATTATGAAGTCAATGTCACTATGACAGTCAAGGTTATTTTGGGGTCAATGTCAGTATGACAGTCAAGGTTATTATGAAGTCAATGTCAGTATGACAGTCAATGTCAGTATGACAGTCAATGTTATTGTGGGGTCAATGTCAGTATGACAGTCAAGGTTATTATGGGGTCAATGTCTGTATGACAGTCAAGGTTATTATGGGGTCAATGTCAGTATGACAGTCAAGGCTATTAGGAAGTCAATGTCAGTATGACAGTCAATGTCATTATGACAGTCAATGTCAGTATGACATTCAAGGTTATTATGAAGTCAATGTCAGTATGACAGTCAAGGTTATTATGAAGTCAATGTCAGTATGACAGTCAAGGTTATTTTGGGGTCAATGTCAGTATGACAGTCAAGGTTATTATGAAGTCAATGTCAGTATGACAGTCAATGTCAGTATCACAGTCAATGTTATTATGAAGTCAATGTCAGTATGACAGTCAAGGTTATTATAAAGTCAATGTCAGTATGACAGTCAATGTTATTTTGGGGTCAATGTCAGTATGACAGTCAAGGTTATTATGAAGTCAATGTCAGTATGACAGTCAATGTCAGTATGACAGTCAATGTCAGTATCACAGTCAATGTTATTATGAAGTCAATGTCAGTATGACAGTCAAGGTTATTATAAAGTCAATGTCAGTATGACAGTCAATGTTATTTTGGGGTCAATGTCAGTATGACAGTCAAGGTTATTATGAAGTCAATGTCAGTATGACAGTCAATGTCAGTATGACAGTCAATGTTATTATGGGGTCAATGTCAGTATGACATTCAAGGTTATTATGAAGTCAATGTCAGTATGACAGTCAATGTTATTATGGGGTCAATGTCAGAATGACAGTCAAGGTTATTATGAAGTCAATGTCAGTATGACAGTCAATGTCAGTATGACAGTCAATGTTATTATGGGGTCAATGTCAGTATGACATTCAAGGTTATTATGAAGTCAACGTCAGTATGACAGTCAAGGTTATTATGAAGTCAATGTCAGTATGACGGTCAATGTCAGTATGACAGTCAAGGTTATTATGAAGTCAATGTCAGTATGACAGTACATGTCAGTATCACAATCAATGTTATTATGGGTCAATGTCAGTATGACAGTCAAGGTTATTATGAAGTCAATGTCAGTATGACAGTCAATGTTATTATGGGGTCAATGTCAGTATGACATTCAAGATCATTATGAAGTCAATGTCAGTATGACAGTCAAGGTTATTATGAAGTCAATGTCAGTATGACAGTCAATGTCAGTATGACAGTCAATGTTATTATGGGGTCAATGTCAGTATGACATTCAAGGTTATTATGAAGTCAATGTCAGTATGACAGTCAATGTTATTATGGGGTCAATGTCAGTATGACAGTCAAGGTTATTATGGGGTCAATGTCAGTATGACATTCAAGGTTATTATGAAGTCAATGTCAGTATGACAGTCAAGGTTATTATAAAGTCAATGTCAGTATGACAGTCAAGGTTATTTTGGGGTCAATGTCAGCATGACAGTCAAGGTTATTATGGGGTCAATGTCAGTATGACAGTCAAGGTTATTATGGGGTCAATGTCTGTATGACAGTCAAGGTTATTATGGGGTCAATGTCAGTATGACAGTCAAGGCTATTAGGAAGTCAATGTCAGTATGACAGTCAATGTCATTATGACAGTCAATGTCAGTATGACATTCAAGGTTATTATGAAGTCAACGTCAGTATGACAGTCAAGGTTATTATGGGGTCAATGTCAGTATGACAGTCAAGGTTATTATGAAGTCAATGTCAGTATGACAGTACATGTCAGTATCACAATCAATGTTATTATGGGTCAATGTCAGTATGACAGTCAAGGTTATTATGAAGTCAATGTCAGTATGACAGTCAATGTTATTATGGGGTCAATGTCAGTATGACAGTCAAGGTTATTATGAAGTCAATGTCAGTATGACAGTACATGTCAGTATCACAATCAATGTTATTATGGGTCAATGTCAGTATGACAGTCAAGGTTATTATGAAGTCAATGTCAGTATGACAGTCAATGTTATTATGAAGTCAATGTCACTATGACAGTCAAGGTTATTTTGGGGTCAATGTCAGTATGACAGTCAAGGTTATTATGAAGTCAATGTCAGTATGACAGTCAATGTCAGTATGACAGTCAATGTTATTGTGGGGTCAATGTCAGTATGACAGTCAAGGTTATTATGGGGTCAATGTCTGTATGACAGTCAAGGTTATTATGGGGTCAATGTCAGTATGACAGTCAAGGCTATTAGGAAGTCAATGTCAGTATGACAGTCAATGTCATTATGACAGTCAATGTCAGTATGACATCTCAAGGTTATTATGAAGTCAATGTCAGTATGACAGTCAAGGTTATTATGAAGTCAATGTCAGTATGACAGTCAAGGTTATTTTGGGGTCAATGTCAGTATGACAGTCAAGGTTATTATGAAGTCAATGTCAGTATGACAGTCAATGTCAGTATCACAGTCAATGTTATTATGAAGTCAATGTCAGTATGACAGTCAAGGTTATTATAAAGTCAATGTCAGTATGACAGTCAATGTTATTTTGGGGTCAATGTCAGTATGACAGTCAAGGTTATTATGAAGTCAATGTCAGTATGACAGTCAATGTCATTATGACAGTCAATGTCAGTATGACATTCAAGGTTATTATGAAGTCAATGTCAGTATGACAGTCAAGGTTATTATGAAGTCAATGTCAGTATGACAGTCAAGGTTATTTTGGGGGTCAATGTCAGTATGACAGTCAAGGTTATTATGAAGTCAATGTCAGTATGACAGTCAATGTCAGTATCACAGTCAATGTTATTATGAAGTCAATGTCAGTATGACAGTCAAGGTTATTATAAAGTCAATGTCAGTATGACAGTCAATGTTATTTTGGGGTCAATGTCAGTATGACAGTCAAGGTTATTATGAAGTCAATGTCAGTATGACAGTCAATGTTATTATGGGGTCAATGTCAGTATGACAGTCAAGGCTATTAGGAAGTCAATGTCAGTATGACAGTCAATGTCATTATGACAGTCAATGTCAGTATGACATTCAAGGTTATTATGAAGTCAATGTCAGTATGACAGTCAAGGTTATTATGAAGTCAATGTCAGTATGACAGTCAAGGTTATTTTGGGGTCAATGTCAGTATGACAGTCAAGGTTATTATGAAGTCAATGTCAGTATGACAGTCAATGTCAGTATCACAGTCAATGTTATTATGAAGTCAATGTCAGTATGACAGTCAAGGTTATTATAAAGTCAATGTCAGTATGACAGTCAATGTTATTTTGGGGTCAATGTCAGTATGACAGTCAAGGTTATTATGAAGTCAATGTCAGTATGACAGTCAATGTCATTATGACAGTCAATGTCAGTATGACATTCAAGGTTATTATGAAGTCAATGTCAGTATGACAGTCAAGGTTATTATGAAGTCAATGTCAGTATGACAGTCAAGGTTATTTTGGGGTCAATGTCAGTATGACAGTCAAGGTTATTATGAAGTCAATGTCAGTATGACAGTCAATGTCAGTATCACAGTCAATGTTATTATGAAGTCAATGTCAGTATGACAGTCAAGGTTATTATAAAGTCAATGTCAGTATGACAGTCAATGTTATTTTGGGGTCAATGTCAGTATGACAGTCAAGGTTATTATGAAGTCAATGTCAGTATGACAGTCAATGTCAGTATGACAGTCAATGTTATTATGGGGTCAATGTCAGTATGACATTCAAGGTTATTATGAAGTCAATGTCAGTATGACAGTCAATGTTATTATGGGGTCAATGTCAGAATGACAGTCAAGGTTATTATGAAGTCAATGTCAGTATGACAGTCAATGTCAGTATGACAGTCAATGTTATTATGGGGTCAATGTCAGTATGACATTTAAGGTTATTATGAAGTCAACGTCAGTATGACAGTCAAGGTTATTATGGGGTCAATGTCAGTATGACGGTCAATGTCAGTATGACAGTCAAGGTTATTATGAAGTCAATGTCAGTATGACAGTACATGTCAGTATCACAATCAATGTTATTATGGGTCAATGTCAGTATGACAGTCAAGGTTATTATGAAGTCAATGTCAGTATGACAGTCAATGTTATTATGGGGTCAATGTCAGTATGACATTCAAGGTTATTATGAAGTCAATGTCAGTATGACAGTCAAGGTTATTTTGGGGTCAATGTCAGTATGACAGTCAAGGTTATTATGAAGTCAATGTCAGTATGACAGTCAATGTCAGTATCACAGTCAATGTTATTATGAAGTCAATGTCAGTATGACAGTCAAGGTTATTATGAAGTCAATGTCAGTATGACAGTCAATGTCAGTATCACAGTCAATGTTATTATGAAGTCAATGTCAGTATGACAGTCAAGGTTATTATAAAGTCAATGTCAGTATGACAGTCAATGTTATTATGGGGTCAATGTCAGTATGACATTCAAGATCATTATGAAGTCAATGTCAGTATGACAGTCAAGGTTATTATGAAGTCAATGTCAGTATGACAGTCAATGTCAGTATGACAGTCAATGTCAGTATGACAGTCAATGTTATTATGGGGTCAATGTCAGTATGACATTCAAGGTTATTATGAAGTCAATGTCAGTATGACAGTCAATGTTATTATGGGGTCAATGTCAGTATGACAGTCAAGGTTATTATGGGGTCAATGTCAGTATGACATTCAAGGTTATTATGAAGTCAATGTCAGTATGACAGTCAAGGTTATTATAAAGTCAATGTCAGTATGACATTCAAGATCATTATGAAGTCAATGTCAGTATGACAGTCAAGGTTATTATGGGGTCAATGTCAGTATGACATTCAAGATCATTATGAAGTCAATGTCAGTATGACAGTCAAGGTTATTATGAAGTCAATGTCAGTATGACAGTCAATGTCAGTATCACAGTCAATGTTATTATGGGTCAATGTCAGTATGACAGTCAAGGTTATTATGAAGTCAATGTCAGTATGACAGTCAATGTTATTATGGGGTCAATGTCAGTATGACATTCAAGGTTATTATGAAGTCAATGTCAGTATGACAGTCAAGGTTATTTTGGGGTCAATGTCAGTATGACAGTCAAGGTTATTATGAAGTCAATGTCAGTATGACAGTCAATGTCAGTATCACAGTCAATGTTATTATGAAGTCAATGTCAGTATGACAGTCAAGGTTATTATAAAGTCAATGTCAGTATGACAGTCAATGTTATTTTGGGGTCAATGTCAGTATGACAGTCAAGGTTATTATGAAGTCAATGTCAGTATGACAGTCAATGTCAGTATGACAGTCAATGTTATTGTGAGGTCAATGTCAGTATGACATTAAAGGTTATTATGAAGTCAATGTCAGTATGACAGTCAAGGTTATTTTGGGGTCAATGTCAGTATGACAGTCAAGGTTATTATGGGGTCAATGTCAGTATGACAGTCAAGGCTATTAGGAAGTCAATGTCAGTATGACAGTCAATGTCATTATGACAGTCAATGTCAGTATGACATTCAAGGTTATTATGAAGTCAACGTCAGTATGACAGTCAAGGTTATTATGGGGTCAATGTCAGTATGACAGTCAAGGTTATTATGAAGTCAATGACAGTATGACATTGTTGGTGGATGGAGATATCCCTCTAGTGGTGCGGGGACTGTGCTTCGGCAGAGTGGGTGGTGTGTGGGCAGTCAGAAGAGGACTGGCCACCCCTCACAGCCTGGTTCCTCTCTAGGTTTCTTCCTAGGTTCTGGCCTTTCTAGGGAGTTTTTCCTAACCACTGTGCTTTTACACCTGCATTGCTTGCTGTTTGGGGTTTTAGGC
The DNA here is from genome assembly GCA_030435695.1 of Brachymystax lenok tsinlingensis. NCBI lineage: Eukaryota > Metazoa > Chordata > Actinopteri > Salmoniformes > Salmonidae > Brachymystax > Brachymystax lenok. The sequence continues at coordinate 96,703,722 of CM059789.1, read as the reverse complement.
TGGGTTTCTGTACAGCACTCTGTGACATCAGCTGATGTAAGAAGGGCTTTATAAATACATTTGATTTGATTTGATATGACGGTCAAGGTTATTATGAAGTCAACGTCAGTATGACAGTCAAGGTTATCATACGGCTATCTTTATATTAACAAAATATGTGAAGTAAAATGGGCCTCTGTTTGTCATCAGCAACCATTCTGTTAAAAGGGTTTAATTTTCGATTTGGCTGTTAAACACAACAAATATGGATATCCTTCTTATGGACATCCAAGAACAGGAAGGGGTGTGGACACTGAATACTTAATCGGTTCTGGACATAAAATGACAAACAGCCAACCATCCTCACTGCAGCCACATCTTATATGGCATGCGTGAGAGTTGGCAGCCCTGGGATGGCGTAAGACTGATCACGTTCTTCTTCGTTAGTTTACAGTAACTGCTCTACACAGGAAGAATGTGTTGTTTATGTTATGTTTATCTGATCCTGCCACATTGCTAGGCAACAGTGACTTTAATCACTACTCCATACATCTTCTGTGTAAGGGGAAGTGGACTGAGTCAGCAAAAGCTACCTTCAGCTCAGATATTTATTGTGCATTGTGTAATACATTTATCACATGCAACCGGTTCCAGTTTTCAAATAGAACTGTCTCTAGTCTTTGACACCTGACTCCTGCCTGCTGTGCTCCAGGCCTACTCCTGCCAGTACCATTCTCATGGCCTGTCACTTCTCCTGTCATCCCTGCCTTACTACATTAGAGTCAAGGAGTGAGCATTGACATGGCATGGGCACAACTTTCCATATATCCCACTGCTCTCACTATAGAGATACATGTTTAATAGGATCTCTGGGGCTCTGGGGCTCTGAAACTCTGGGTGGTGTTCCATAGTCCTGACATACTGTAAGAGGACACTAACCTTGGATCAGGTCTTATTTAAGGGTCATTTAGTAACCATTTCGACTGAGGTTTGTTTATATAGAAACATCCTGTGTGTGAGTGTGAAGTCTTTCTCTGAGCTGCGGTCCACAATCAGACATGTTTGTTTTTGCTGCTTTTACTATCATGAGGCACATGCCCGCACAAGCTGCTGCAATATCATGCCTCCAGAGAGCGATAAAAGTATTTGGAGCTTCAAGCTTTAGTAGCCTACTTTACAATCTGAGGCTTGCTATGCTTTCACTTGGGTTAGTCACGTCATACATCACAAACACTTACTCCAAAGAAACTTGACTACGAGTCAGGGTTGCCAGGTCTAACTAAAATGTCTGGCACAATGACCACTCAAAACCAGCTCAAAAGGCCAGAAAACTAGACCCCATTTTTTTGGTTCACAGCAATTGGAGTTGCCACATGTATACAATAAATCATTTTCCATGTTATCGAGCCAATTAAGAAGAAATATCTCCGCAACTTGTAACAACATTAGAAGCAAAGTTTGGGTTTCCATCAAAATAATAATTATTGCAAACTATGACATGACGTGATAAACTCATTTGAATATGTAGCAAGAGAAAATAAAATGTGCCCTTAAACTCGACAGATCCTTTTCCATCAATGGATATCGATATAACTCGTTTGACTGCTATCATTAAGCAATAACACATAAGGGGGTATGGTATTAAGCTAATATACCACGGCTAAGGACTGTTCTTAAGAATGTATTTTATTTATTTATTGTACCTTTATTTAACCAGGTAGGCTAGTTGAGGACAAGTTCTCATTTACAACTGTGACCTGGCCAAGATAAAGCACAGCAGTTTGATACATACAACAACAAAGAGTTACACATGGATACACAGACATACAGACAATAATACAGTAGAAAAATGAAGAAATAAATAAATAAATAATAATAAGTCTATATACAGTGACTGCAAATGAGGTAAGATAAGGGAGGTAGGGCAACAAATAGGCCATGGTGGTGAGGTAATTACAATATAGCAATTAAACACTGGAATGGTAGATGTGCAGAAGATAAATGTGCAAGTTACTGGGGTGCAAAAGAACAAGATAAATAAATAAATACAGTATGGGGATGAGGTAGTAGGATGGGCTGTTTACAGATGGGCTATGTGCAGGTGCATAGATCTGTGAGCTGCACTAACAGCTGGTGAGGGAGATATGAGCCTCCAGCTTCAGTGATTTCTGTACTTCGTTCCAGTCATTGGCAGCAGAGAACTGGAATGAAAGGCGGCCAAAGGAGGAATTGGCTTTTGGGGTGACCAGTGAGATATACCGGCTGGAGCGCGTGCTGCGGGTGGATGCTACTATGGTGACCAGTGAGCTGAGATAAGGCGGGGCTTTGCCTATCAGAGACTTGTAGATGACCTGGAGCCAGTGGGATTGGCGACGAGTATGAAGCGAGGGCCAGCCAATGAGAGCATACAGGTCGCAGTGGTGAGTAGTATATGGGGATTTGGTGACAGAACGAATGGCATTGTGATAGACTGCATCCAATTTCTTGAGTAGTGTTGAAGGCTATTTTATAAATGACATCGCCGAAGTCTAGGATCGGTAGGATGGTCAGTTTTACGAGGGTATGTTTGGCAGCATGAGTGAAGGATGCTTTGTTGCGAAATAGGAAGCCGATTCTGGATTTAATTTTGGATTGGAGATATTTAATGTGAGTCTGGAAGGAGAGTTTACAGTCTAACCAGACACCTAGGTATTTGTAGTTGTCCACATATTCTAAGTCAGCGCCGTCCAGAGTAGTGATGCTGGACGGGCGGGCAGGTGCGGGCAGTGATCGGTTGAAAAGCATGCATTTGGTTTAACTTGCATTTAAGAGCAGTTGGGGGCCACGGAAGGAGAGTTGTATGGCATTGAAGCTAGTTTGGAGGTTAGTTAACACAGTGTCCAAAGAAGGGCCAGAAGTATACAGAATGGTGTCGTCTGCGTAGAGGTGGATCAGAGAATCACCAGCAGCAAGAGCGACAACATTGATGTATACAGAGAAGAGAGTCGGCCCGAGAATTGAACCCTGAGGCACCCCCATAGAGACTGCCAGAGGTCCGGACAACAGGCCCTCCGATTTGAGACACTGAACTCTATCAGAGAAGTAGTTGGTGAACCAGACGAGGCAATCATTTGAGAAAACAAGGCTGTTGAGTCTGCCAATAAGAATGTGGTGATTGACAGAGTCGAAAGCCTTGGCCAGGTCAATGAATACGGCTGCACAGTAATGTCTCTTATCGATAGTGGTTATGATATCGTTTAGGACTTTGAGTGTGGCTGAGGTGCACCCATGACCAGCTCTGAAACCAGATTGCATAGTGGAGAAGGTACGGTGGGATTCGAAATGGTCGGTAATATGTTTGTTAACTTTGCTTGGTGCAACGCAGAGTGCCTGGATACAGCCATAAGCTGTGGCATTTTGGCCATATACCACAAACCCCCAGGGGTTCCTTATTGCTATTATAAACTGGTTACCAATGTAAAAAATATATATATATAATGTCATACCCATGGTGTATGGTCTGATATACCAGGGCTTTCAGCCAATCAGCATTCAGGGCTTGAACCCAGTTTATAATTTTAAATAAATCCCTTTTGCGCATGTGCATAACTATAGATAAATCCGACAGGAGAGTTTGAGTGATGAAGGTTGAACAGAGGATCTCGAAATCTCTGAGCAAGAAACACTTGGACAAGCTCAAAAAAACAAATGTTAGGCTATTTTCTGGCAATTGTGCCATTATTATGTGCCATGTGTTAAGACTACAGACTAACATCTGGGTTTAAGATTGTAATTCAACTTTGCCATGGTTTCTTAGATGCAGGTAGCCTATAAACACAAATGCTATGTTTGTAAATTATGACTACGTGTTGGAGTGTTCCCCTGGTAATCTGTAAATAAAAACATGTTGCCATCTGGTTTGTTTAATATAGGGAATTTGAAATGATTTATACTTTTACTTTCAATACTTAAGTATCAAAAGTAAATGTAATTGCTAAAATATTAAAGCCAAATACTTTTAGACTTTTACTCAAGTAGTATTTTACTAGGTAACTTTCACTTTTACTTGAGCAATTTTCTATTAAGGTAACTTTACTTTTACTCAAGTATGACAATTGGGTACTTTTTCCACCACTGTACATATAATTATAATTTTTCTTTATTTTTAAGAGAAATGCCATGGCGTTCGTGGTGCAACATAGAAGTAGCCCAAAAACGTTGTTTTCAAAGTATCTCAATTTCCGTGAACATGGCAACCCTACTATGAGTTGAATTTCAGTCATGCTGCAGACCATATTAGGAAAACGCATGATGTCGTTCAAGTCACCCCACTGTGACCACAACACCGCCTACCAAAGGGCTATTAGGCGCGAGTCTTCACGGCTGACGCCACTAAACTATATCGCCGTCTTGGTTAGTTAAAATGATTATTCCGACAACTACTGGTTCTGACATTTTGTGGAAACTGACCTGCGCGTACAGTAAGTGGTCATTTTACAGCATGGCGATACATTTTTGCATGCAACTTTGACACTTGTACTGATTTTATCCCCGTCAGTATAAACACGTGTTGCAATGTTACCCCCGTCACTATAAACACTGGGAGGAACGTGCCTTTTGTAACTGACCATTCATTCCATATTAAAACAAAGCTACCAATAGATAACACATCCATACTAGACACGATCGCCTAGCCATTGAATGGGGCGGAATAGGCTCTTCCACGTAGACTGATTTGTACCTTACAGTAGCAGGTACCATGCTAGTGCTAAGCAAGCAAATCCAAATCTATGGGGGGAATCCCCATTAGCCGGTACAATCAAGCATGATCCGGTTTAAAAGCCAAGGTGCACCTTCTTATGGGTGAAGAGGGGAGACTGTTACAGTATATAGGCCTAGTGGAGCGTATGAGAGGAACTCTGACACAATTCAAGCATATTGATGGTATGTTTGATCACTTTCCCCAATCTCCTCCCAACACAATAACACTCCAATTCCACAAACAATTTAGTCTGCTGTTCAGTTTTTTTTACATGCTGCATGTCTCCAACAATATACAGACACATTGTGCCTGTGCTGTGGTGAGATGTCCTGCTTTGATTAAGCTTTTTCGCAATAGCCTAACTTGATGCAACACTGACAAAATGAAATGTTGTGATTGATGGAGTAAATTTGTAAGTGAGTTCTCTCTTTTTTCACAGTCCTAGTGGGGTGTCTGCTGCCTGTTGTAGACACTCACAACATTAACTGTAAGGTGATCCAACATCCTAACTATACAACGACCTATGACCTCCATGAACTACCTGAATCTCCGCCTTCGGCCAATTGCGAGACCCAGTGGTTGGATGAAAACGTGAGTGACAGCAGAAGTTACTTACAATATGACGACTCATTAAGGAGTGGTAAAATGTTCAAGTAATTGAAAGCCTGGTTCAAAAAGAGGTACAGCTTTCTGCTCCAGCACAGCATAAACATCGCCCACCTGATTCAACTAATCATGTTCTTGATGAGTAATGCAGTGTGTTAGTGCTGAGCTGGAACAAAAGCCTGCACACCTAGTAGTTATTTAGGACCAGGAGTTGGGAAACACTGAACTACAGTACTGTATGGTAAACCTCTGACTTATGTTGTCTATTTTACTTTATTTAGACTACTGTTCTTGTCAATGACAAATAGATGGACAAAAACCGTACTTTGGCTCAGACCAGTCACTCCATCACTATCTTAGGCTGCCTGGACAGAATGACCTACTCAGTGGACTGCACACAGCCTGTGGTATGTTACTGTTACTGGTAGTGGTTACTCTAGTGTATATGTTGGATCTGATGAAGCATGGACATGGTTTAAGATACGCCAATAAGATCATGTACAGTTGAAGTCGGAAGTTTACATACACCTTAGCCAAATACATTTAAACTCAGTTTTTCACAATTCCTGACATTTAATCCTAGTAAAAATTCCCTGTCTTAAGATCACCACTTTATTTTAATAATGTGAAATGTCAGAATAATAGTTATTTATTTCAGCTTGTATTTCTTTCATCACATTCCCAGTGGGTCAGAAGTTTACCTACACTCAGTTAGTATTTGGTAGCATTGCCTTTAAATTGTTTAACTTGGGTCAAACGTTTCAGGTACCCTTCCACAACCTTCCCACAATAAGTTGTGTGAATTTTGTCCCATTGCTCCTGACAGAGTGGGTGTAACTGAGTCAGGTTTGTAGGCCTCCTTGCTCGCACACGCTTTTTCAGTTCTGCACACACATTTTATATAGGATTGAGGTCAGGGCTTTGTGATGGCCACTCCAATACCTTGACTTTGTTGTCCTTAAGCCATTTTGCCACAACGTTGGAAGTATGCTTGGGGTCATTGTCCATTTGGAAGACCCATTTGCGACCAAGCTTTAACTTCCTGACTGATGTCTTGAGATGTTGCTTCAATAAATCCATATAATTTTCCTCCCTCATGATGCCATCTATTTTGTGAAGTGCACCAGTCCCTCCTGCAGCAAAGCACCCCCACAACATGATGCTGCCACCCATGTGCTTCACGGTTGGGATGGTGTTCTTCGGCTTGCCAGCGTGCCCATTTTTCCTCCAAACATAACGATGGTCATTATGGCCAAACAGTTCTAGGTTTGTTTCATCCGACCAGAGGACATTTCTCCAAAAAGTACGATCTTTGTCCCCATGTGCAGTTGAAAACCACAGTCTGGCCTTTTTTATGGCGGTTTTGGAGCAGTGGCTTCGGAGCAGTGGCTTCTTCCTTGCTGAGCGGCCTTTCAGGTTATGTCGACTCGTTTTACTGTCGATATAGATACTTTTGTACCTGTTTCCTCCAGCATCTTTACAAGGTCCTTTGCTGTTGTTCTGGGATTGATTCGCACTTTTCGCAACTAAGTACGTTCATCTCTAGGAGACAGAACGTGTCTCCTTCCTGAGTGGTATGACGGCTGCGTGGTCCCATGGTGTTTATACTTGCGTACTATTGTTTGTACAGATGAACATGGTACCTTCAGGCATTTGGAAATTGCTGCCAAGGATGAACCAGACTTGTGGTTCATTTTTGATTTTCCCATGATGTCAAGCAAAGAGGCACTGAGTTTGAAGGTAGGCCTTGAAATACATCCACAGGTACACCTCTAATTGACTCAAATGATGTCAATTAGCCTATCAGAAGCTTCTAAAGCCATGACATAATTTTCTGGAATTTTCCAAGGTGTTTAAAGGCACAGTCAACTTAGTGTATGTAAACTTCTGACCCACTGGAATTGTGATACAGTGAATTATAAGTGAAATAATCTGTCTGTAAACAATTGTTGGAAAAATTACTTGTGTCACGCACAAAGTAGATGTCCCAACCGACTTGCCAAAACGATAGTTTGTTAACAAGAAATTTGTGGAGTGGTTGAAAAACGAGTTTTAATGACTAACCTAAGTGTATGTAAACTTCCGACTGTATGTCATGTGAGTGTTGGTATGTCCTGACACGTTCAATCAGGTCATCTTTCTCTGTCCTCTTCAGTCTGTTTTTTCTCTTACAGGCACCATTTTGGGAGGTGCAGTGCCTCAGTGAGTAAACACACACAGGAGGACACACAAAGCTGCTAGAGGCTGTTGTATGAATGAGTGACAGGATGTGACAGGTAGTTTGTCACAGTTGACAGAGCATAGCAGCAGTAATTTTTTTCTGGTGTGACAGACAAATTACTGATTCATCTATTCTGTTTTGTGTTCTCCAGCTAACTGCAGTAATGGACCTTACAAACCTGCCACCAATCTCCACAGTAATGACCCTGTCCCCATCAATCAAGGTAGAGTAATACAGTTTCACCTTTTTAATCTAACACTGTAGTCTGACACGGCTTGTTTTACTGTAGCCAATCTGACTGCTTGTTTTGAACTCTGTTCAAAGAAGAAAAGACCCAGCTCTTTCACTCTATTGGACTGTCCTGGGGAAACAGGAAGATATAACAGTTAACGTGACTCAACCACTTGGTGTATTGTCACTACCACTCTCCCTTCTCTCCCTGGGTTTACACCCTGGTTCACTTTGATATGGCGCAACTGTTTATTATCTCACATTATCTTATCATCGGGTGTGTTTATCTACTCTAATAGTATCCTATTTAACCTCAGAGACTCATCTAGGCCCAGAAGGGGTGTTACAGCTGAGATAGCTCAGAGAGCTGATAATATGTGGTTAACTCCATTCAATACATCTTTATCTTGCAATAAACACTTGAATAACACTCCACTGCCTATGGAGTGGGGCAATGACAGAGCAGAGGCACTCAGGCTAAACAACTGAGTGTTAGTCAGATCTCTGGCACTCAGGCTAAACAACACAGATTGAGTGTTAGTCAGATCTCTGATCTGTAGCTGGATTGAGACATGTGGAGGTTTCTGTGTGCTCAGTCTCTCTCTCTCTCTCTCCTCTCACATACACAGATGCTAGGAACCACACCATTGTCTGGGTGCTGATGGGTGTGTTTGGAGTCACTGTGTTACTGCTGGGTGTGAAGGCATATGTATTAAAGAACAGGTATGGATGGATGGATATATGGATTGGATGGATGTATATAGGGCTTGGATGGATGGATGGATATACGGACTGGATGGATGGATATACGGCTTGGATGGATGGATAAATGGATGGGACTGTGTATGTATAGAGTGAAATTATTGCTAAATATGTTTGTTCTCTGCTGTTATTTTTATAGATGTGTCTGCAAGACATGGAACAAGATGTCGACCCAACACTGTTCTTCTTCAGTGTGATGCTAGCTGCCTGGCTGGATGTTTGGGTTGGTGGATGGGTGGTTGGTTGGTTTAATGCAATGCAACTGTTTGAGTGTTTAAGGGGGTTTTCTGTTTTGTCCTATGTCCTTTAATGGTCCTGTGGCATGACATAGCACGTGTTACATTCTGAGACAGCTTTAGTGAACTCTTTATGACTGTGGAAGTCTAGAGTCTCTTCAGCTGCACCAGTGAGCGCACAATGAGTAACTAGGCATTATACAAACTATTATAATATATTACTACTCTGGGAAATAATGACTCAGAATATTATCTCTTGTGGTTTGAAGAATCATATTGGTTACATGATTACTGTCTCAAGGATATGATCAGGGTTAGACTATATATATATATATATATATTTATTTATTTATTTATTACAGTGAGGGAAAAAGGTATTTGATCCCCTGCTGATTTTGTACGTTTGCCCACTGACAAAGAAATGATCAGTCTATAATTTTAATGGTAGGTTTATTTGAACAGTGAGAGACAGAATAACAACAAAAAAAATACAGAAAAACGCATGTGAAAAATGTTATAAATTGATTTTCATTATAATGAGGGAAATAAGTATTTGACCCCCTCTCAATCATAACGATTTCTGGCTCCCAGGTGTCTTTTATACAGGTAACGAGCTAAGATTAGGAGCACACTCTTAAAGGGAGTGCTCCTAATCTCAGTTTGTTACCTATATAAAAGACACCTGTCCACAGAAGCAATCAATCAATCAGATTCCAAATTCTCCACCATGGCCAAGACCAAAGAGCTCTCCAAGGATGTCAGGGACAAGATTGTAGACCTACACAAGGCTGGAATGGGCTACAAGACCATCGCCAAGCAGTTTGGTGAGAAGGTGACAACAGTTTGTGATTATTCGCAAATGGAAGAAACACAAAAGAACTGTCAATCTCCCTTGGCCTGGGGCTCCATGCAAGATCTCACCTCATGGAGTTGCAATGATCATGAGGAATCAGTCCAGAACTACACGAGAGGATTTTGTCAATGATCTCAAGGCAGCTGGGACCATAGTCACCAAGAAAACAATTGGTAACACACTGCGCCGTGAAGGACTGAAATCCTGCAGCGCCCGCAAGGTCCCCCTGCTCAAGAAAGCACATATACATGCCCGTCTGAAGTTTGCCAATAAACATCTGAATGATTCAGAGGACAACTGGGTGAAAGTGTTGTCATCAGATGAGACCAAATTGGAGCTCTTTGGCATCAACTCAACTCGCCGTGTTTGGAGGAGGAGTAATGCTGCCTATGACCCCAAGAACACCATCCCCACCGTCAAACATGGAGGTGGAAACATTATGCTTTGGGGGTGTTTTTCTGCTAAGGGGACAGGACAACTTCACCGCATCAAAGGGACGATCGTTGGGGCCATGTACCATCAAATCTTGGGTGAGAACCTCCTTCCCTCAGCCAGGGCATTGGAAATGGGTCGTGGATGGGTATTCCAGCATGACAATGACCCAAAACACACAGCCAAGGCAACAACGGAGTGGCTCAAGAAGAAGCACATTAAGGTCCTGGAGTGGCCTAGCCAGTCTCCAGACCTTAATCCCATAGAAAATCTGTGGAGGGAGCTGAAGGTTCGAGTTGCCAAACGTCAGCCTCGAAACCTTAATGACTTGGAGAAGATCTGCAAAGAGGATTGGGACAAAATCCCTCCTGAGATGTGTGCAAACCTGGTGGCCAACTACAAAAAATGTCTGACCACTGTGATTGCCAACAAGGGTTTTTCCACCAAGTACTAAGTCATGTTTTGCAGAGGGGTCAAATACTTATTTCCCTCATTTAAAATGCAAATCAATTTATAACATTTTTCACATGCGTTTTTCAGGATTTTTTTGTTATTGTCTCTCACTGTTCAAATAAACCTACCATTAAAATTATAAACTGATCATTTCTTTGTCAGTGGGCAAACGTACAAAATCAGCTGGGGATCAAATACTTTTTTCCCCTCACTGTGTGTGTATACGTGTGTGTGTGTGTGTGTGTATATATATATATATATCACTATTTATGATCAGGGTTAGACTGCTCCCTAACCCTTAATATATATACACTATATATGATCAGGGTTAGACTGTTCCCTCTACCCCCTAATATATATACACTACATATGATCAGAGTTAGACTTCAGACTGCTCCCTCTACCCCCTAATATATATATACACTACATATGATCAGAGTTAGACTTCAGACTGCTCCCTCTACCCCCTAATAAATATATATATATATATATATATATATATATATATATATATACACACACTATAAATGGATACTACATTGAAAGATGACTGTTCTGTTCACCATATTGTTTTATTGATCAGAATATACTATTTACAGTTGAAGTCGGAAGTTTACATACACCTTAGCCAAATACATTTAAACTCAGTTTCACAATTCCTGACATTTAATCCTAGTAAAAATTCCCTGTCTTAGGTCAGTTAGGATCACCACTTTCTTTTAAGAATGTGAAATGTCAGAATAATAGTAGTGATTTATTTCAGCTTTTATTTCTTTCATCACATTCCCAGTGGGTCAGAGGTTTACCTACACTCACTTAGTATTTGGTAGCATTGCCTTTAAATTGTTTAACTTGGGTCAAACGTTTCAGGTAGTCTTCCACAAGCTTCCCACAATAAGTTGGGGGAATTTTGGCTCATTCCTCCTGACAGAGCTGGTGTAACTGAGTCAAGTTTGAAGGCCTCCTTGCTCGCACACGCTTTTTCAGTTCTGCACACACATTTTATATAGGATTGAGGTCAGGGCTTTGTGATGGCCACTCCAATACCTTGACTTTGTTGTCCTTAAGCCATTTTACCACAACTTTGGAAGTATGCTTGGGTCATTGTCCATTTGGAAGACCCATGTGCGACCAAGCTTTAACTTCCTGACTGATGTCTTGAGATGTTGCTTCAATATATCCACATAATTTTCCTTCCTCATGATGCCATCTATTTTGTGAAGTGCACCAGTCCCTCCTGCAGCAAAGCACCCCCACAGCATGATGCTGCCACCCCCTTGCTTCACGGTTGGGATGGTGTTCTTCGGCTTGCAAACCTCACCCTTTTTCCTCCAAACGTATCGATGGTCATTATGGCCAAACAGTTCTATTTTTGTTTCATCAGACCAGAGTACATTTCTCCAAAAAGTACAATCTTGTCCCCATGTGCAGTTGCAAACCGTAGTCTGGCTTTTTTAATGGCGGTTTTGGAGTAATGGCTTCTTCCTTGCTGAGCGGCCTTTCAGGTTGTGTCGATATAGGACTCGTCTTACTGTGGCTATAGATACTTTTGTACCTGTTTCCTCCAGCATCTTCACAAGGTCCTTTGCTGTTGTTCTGGGATTGATTTGCACTTTTCGCACCAAAGTACGTTCATCTCTAGGAGACGGAACGTCTCCTTCCTGAGCGGTATGACGGCTGCGTGGTCCCATTGTGTTTATACTTGCGTACTATTGTTTGTACAGATGAACGTGGTACCTGCAGGCGTTTGGAAATTGCTCCCAAGGATGAACCAGACTTGTGGAGGTCTACAACTTTTTTTCTGAGGTCTTGGCTGATTTCTTTTGATTTTCCCATGATGTCAAGCAAAGAGGCACTGAGTTTGAAGGTAGGCCTTGAAATACATCTACACCTCCAATTGACTCAAATTATGTCAATTAGCCTATCAGATGCTTCTAAAGCCATAACATAATTTTCTGGGATTTTCCAAGTTGTTTAAGGCACAGTCAACTTCTGACCCACTGGAATTGTGATACAGTGAATTATATGTGAAATAATCTGTCTGTAAACAGTTGTTGGAAAAATTGTGTCATGCCCAAAGTAGATGTCCTAACCGACTTGCCAAAACGATAGTTTGTTAACAAGAAATGTGTGGAGTGGTTGAAAAACAAATTTTAATGACTCCAACATAAGTGTATGTAAACCTCCGACTTCAACTGTATGTAGCTATTTGCAGAAGACACATTTCAGTTGAATGCATTCAGTTGTACAACTGACTAGGTATCGCCCTTTCCCTTTATTTATATAATATTGTAAAGGCTGTACTCATATTTTTATACTTAATGTATTTCATAATGTATAACATTTTATTTATTTACATACATACATACATACATACATACATACATACATATGATATTAATATTATGCATAATAATTGTTCCAGTTGAAGACAATGCAACTTCCACGCAGGTTGGAGTCACTTCCTTTTCAATTCAGCCAATTCAGGAAGTAAACTTAAATTCCAATTCCAAATTTTCCTCAAATTGGAATTTCAGTTTACTCCCTGAATTGACTGAAGTGAAATGGAATTGACACCAACCCTGACTTAACCATATGTGTTAAGAGTAAGTCTAGAGTAAGACAGATTTAAACCAGACCTATGAAATGTTACTTGTGTGATCGTTCCATGGGTTGCTGTCCTTGCATGCTAAATATAGACTCAGAGATTTTTGCTTGTAGTATATCTTCATAATGTTTCTGACATCAAAAAGCCAATGTTGTATCCAGTTACTTAAACTGACAGTGCATTGGGAAAGTATTCTGACCCCTTGACCTTTTACACATGTTGATACGTTACAGCCTTATTCTAAAATGTTTTTTTTTTCACTCAATCTACACACAATACCCCATAATGACAAAGCCAGTTACATAAGTATTCAGACCCTTTACTCAATACTTTATTGAAGCACCGTCTTGGGTATGACGCTACAAGCTTGGCACACCTGTATCTGGAGAGTTTCTACCATTCTTTTCTACAGATCCTCAAGCTCTGTCAGGTTGGACGGGGACTGTCGCTGCACAGCTGTTTTCATGTCTCTTCAGAGATGTTAGATCATGTTAAAGTCCGGGGTCTGGCTGGGCAACTCAAGGACATTCAGAGACTTGTCCGGAAACCACTCCTGTGTTGTCTTGGCAGTGTGCTTAGGGTCGTTGTTCTGTTGGAAGATGAACCTTCGCCCCAGTCTGAGGTCCTGAGCACTCTGTAGCAGGTTTTCATCAAGGATCTCTCTGTACTTTTCTCACTTCATCTTTCCCTCAGTCCTGACTAGTCTCCCAGTCCCTACCGCTGACAAACATCCCCACAGCATGATGCTGCCACCACCATGCTTTACTGTAGGGATGGTTTCCTCCAAATGTGAGTTCAATCTTGGTTTCATCAGACCAGAGAGTCTTGTTTCTCATGGTCTGAGAGTCCTTTAGGTGCATTTTGGCAAACTCCAAAATGGCTGTCATGTGTCTTTTACTGAGGAGTGGCTTCCGTCTGGCCACTTTACCAAAAAGCCCTGATTGGTTGAGTGCTGCAGAGATTGTTGTCCTTCTGGAAGGTTCTCCCATCTCCACTGAGGAACTCTGGAGCTCTGTCAGAGTGACCATCGGGTTCTTGGCCACCACCTTGACCAAGGCCCTTCTCCCCCGATTGCTCAGGTTGGCCAATCTTGGTTCCAAACTTCTTCCATTTAAGAATGATGGAGGCCACTGTGTTCTTGGGGACCAACAATACTGCAGACATTTTTTGGTACCCTTCCCTAGATCTGTGCCTCAACACTTGGAGCTCTACGGACAATTCCTTCGACCTCATGGCTTACTCTGACATGCACTGTCAACCGTGGGACCTTAAATAGACAGATGTGTGCCTTTCCAAATCATGTCCAATCAATTGAATTTACCACAGGTGGACTCCAAGTTGTAGAAACATCTGAAGGATGATCAATTGAAACAGGATGCACCTGAGCTCAATTTTGATAGCAAAGGTTCTGAAAACTTACGTAAATGAGGTATTGATGTTTTTACATTTGCAAAAATGTCAACCTGTTTTTCGCTTTGTCAATATGGGGTATTGTGTGTAGATTGAGGAGGAAAAGCATTTATTTAATACATTTTAGAATAAGGCTGTAATGTAACAAAATACGAAAAAAGTCAAGGGGTCTGAATACTTTCCAAATGCACTGTATTTTCACTGTCTTCAAGCACTTATTTTAGTCAGCAGCATTTTATTTAATCAGTGTGTTGTGACTCATTGTCATAACTGTGTGGAAATTAAAAGCTGGGTGCGTTAAATACATTGAGAGACCTTGGGCTCTAATTCCATGACAACGTCTGCATTGTTTGTGCTATTCTTTGGAGTACCAACACCCAGTGTAGACTCCTTATATGGCTAAACATACTCCAAGAAGGACAGGGGGTGTTACCATCACCTCATGTGATCTCCCTCTGACAGGAGGGTGGGACGGTGTACATTTTCTCCGATTTCCTGACACTCCAAATGCTACAGCACCAGACTACAGGGCACAGACTGGATATGGCCAGTATATGTGACTGTTTATCTTTGCTATTTAATTAATCAGAATTATTGCTCATGTGCAATAAAGGTACACAGTGGGTTCAACTGGCTGACAGTAGTGTGTGGAGGCTTTTGTTTGAGTAGGGGATTTATAGTCTTGTTCTGACTAATCTGTAAGGGTTTTTCTTTTGTACTTGATAGGAAAGGATATGTACGGTTTTATGCCTTTTATTGTGAGTTACTAGTTCAATCCCACAGAATCAAGAGTTTGTGGGTTCTGGCAGAACCATGTACAGTGGAGTATGAAGGCTACACCTCATTAACTCCGGGTTCTGCTGTGGGTTAGTGAAAGTCACAACAGTAGGGAGGACTACAGTCTAGCTATATTAGTAATCTCATATTCATGTTGTGGTAAGGATGGCACATTCACTGCAGTCAGTTTCATACCCAGGTATAGCTGTAATTACACACTAATGTAATAAGTCATTATGTTCATTTGGTGTCAACTGTGGCAAAGAGGTCACATCTCAATGCCAGCAGGCCTTAGGGACAAAGTCCTGTTAACCACTATACTCCTGCCTTCACAATTCTCCTGACTACTACCTCCTGTGTTCTACTCCTGTTTTTACTATTCTTCTGGCCAGCTCCTCTACTAAGCAGTCCACTGCATTTCCCCTCTAGCTACATTAGTCAACTGAACTAATGGTTTATTTTAGCTGCATTATTTCCATAGCCTAACGGGTTTTGGCTATCGCCATTTAATTCTTGATCTTATTGAATCTAGGCCATATTTTACATTGACCTTGGAGAAGGTCCTAGTGCCCATTGATCAAGTTTAAGGTACATTCAGCAGCCATTCTACTGAGGGTTGTTACAGCCTGTGTGTGAGTGTGAAGGGGAATTCTGTCTCTGAGCTGAGGGACTGGCTTTTTGGTGGGTTCGAGGTTTAAAACCATCCTCCAGTAGCAGGCCAGGGGAGTAGCTTGGAGTCACAACCCCGCCCAAGCACCATGCTCAACCACACAGCCCAACCATCCCACCAAAGCACACAGCCTTGTATGCTAGTTCTGTTTATTGGCTACAGAGTTAAGACCTCACCGTAAGTTTACCTGCTAGAGCCCTTCTTAAGGACATCCATAAACAGGAAAGGGGTGTGGACTCAAATTCTTTATCAGTTCTGGCCAGACAAAAACTAACAGCCCACCATCCTCTCTACACCCAACTCATGGGATGGCGTAACAAGAATCACATGTTCTTCATTGTTAGTTTACAGTAACTGCTCTACACAGGAGGGGAGGTGTGACAAACATGTGACCAAAGAAAAGCCAATCCCCAACCTAGTGAGGGTATGTGTACATCATGATGTTGGTCCGGGCTTGCAAAACTGAGGCTGAAGTTTGTTTTCGCTGTTACCAACCTCTGCTGTGGTAAAGTAAAAGTGGGCCCTGAGTCAGCACAGCAGCCCACAGCGAAAACCAACCAGCTCAGATTTTGTGAATTGTGACTCTTCTTCAGATTTAGCACGTGCCACAGGTCCCCTCTCCCAGTGTCTGGTGGAAAGCAGACTGAACCAGTTTTTACGCTACGATTTTGCCTCTGCTTAGCTCCATTCTGTTTATTTTATATATATATCCTGCAAAACACAGTTTAACAATTACAAGCATACCCATAACATGATGCAACCATCCCCATTGCTTGAAAATATTTTCACTCTGTTAGGTTAGTATTGTGGAGTAACTCAAAAGTTTTTGATCTAGCCTTAGTTCTCGTATCACAGCCATTCAACTCTGTAACTGTTTTAAAGTCACCATTGGCCTCATGGTGAAATCCCTGAACAGTTTCCTTCCTCTCTGGCAGCTGAGTTAGGAAGGACGCATGTATCTTTATAGTGACTGGGAGTATTGGTACACCATCCAAAGTGTAATTATGAACTTCACCATGCTCAAAGGGATATTCAATGTGCTTTTTTTTTTTACCCATCTATCAATAGGTGCCCTTCTTTGCGAGGCATTGGAAAACCTCCCTGGTCAGTGTGGTTTAATCTGTGTTTGAAATTCACTGCTCGACTGAGGGACCTTACAGATAATTATATGTGTGGGGTACAGAGCTAAGGCAGTCTTTCAAAAATCATTTTAGATGCCACTATTGCACACAGAATGAGTGTGAATACTTTCTGAAGGCACTGTATGCCAGCGGCTGTCAGCCCACCAAGATTCAGACCGCCCCCCAGAGGTGCGCCGTGTCATCCTGATACACAGTATCCAGATGTCTCTTAAACAAATCAGATGGATCAACACTCTCCCTATCTTTCTGTAGTCTCTCCAACACTTCTAGATCAACTACTGGAGGAGGCGTGAGTAGCCATGGTTGGTTTACAGGAGTAGCTACCGTTGGACTAAATTCCCTTCGCCTGGGTATTACCCACCCACCCAAAGCTTGTGTTCTGTTTTCGCTCATGTTCCCAGCATGCCTGGGAGGATGAGACACCCGTAGGTCATCATTGTAAATAAGAATTTGTTCTTAACTGACTTGCCTAGTTAAATGTCCCTGTAGATTAACCCAATAATTCATTGCCAGCTGCTGTCTCCTAATTTGCAATGGCATCTCCCCATCTCCACCTGTAGTGCAGCCACTGGGGAGGTCCGAAATGCCCCACTACATATTCTGAGTCATTGTCCCTGTATGACATCTAGCCTTTCCAATGAGGTCCGGGCTGCTGAACCATACGGTATACTGCAATAGTCTATTACAGATCAAATAAATGCAACATGCATGGTCCTCAATGAGGAACACCCAGGCCCCACTCCTTCCCTGTCAGACAGCGCATTACAATTAGCACCTAATCACACTATCAAATTAACCATACACATGGTTAGCAGATGTTAATGCAAGTGTAGCGAAATACTTGTCCTTCTAGTTCCGACAGTGCAGTAATATCTAACAAGTAATCTAACAATTCCCCAACAACTACCTAATACACACAAATCTAAAGGGGTGAATGAGAATATGTACATATAAGTATATGGCTGAGCGGCATAGGCAAGGTGCAATAGATGGTATAAAATAGAGTATATACATGTGATATGAGTAATGTAAGATATGTAAACATTAAAGTGCCATTATTTAGAGTGGCATTTTTAAGTGACTAGTGATCCATCTATTAAAGTGTCCAGTGATTGGGTCTCAATGTAGGCAGCAGGCTCTCTGAGTTAGTGATTTATGTTTAGCAGTCTGATGACCTTGAGATATAAGCTGTTTTTCACCTGTACTGATCTCGCCTTCTGGATGATAGTGTGAATAGGCATTGGCTCGGGTGGTTGTTGTCCTTGATGATCTTTTTGGCCTTCCTGTGACATCGGGTGCTGTAGGTGTCATGGAGGGCAGGTAGTTGGGGACAACAGACTATGATAGGGAGTGATTGAATATGTCCGTACACACCAGCCAGCTGGTCTGCGCATGCTCTGAGGATGTGGCTAGGGATGCCGTCTGGGCCAGCAGCCTTGAGGGTTAACACGTTTAAATGTTTTACTCACGTCGGCCACGGAGAAGGAGAGGAGGGGGAGCTCAGTCCTTGTTAGTGAGCCGCGACGGTGGCACTGTATTATCCTCAAAGCGGGCAAAGGTGTTTAGTTTGTCTGGAAGCGTGACGTCGGTGTCCGTGAAGTGGGTGTTTTTATTTTGTGATTTCCTGTAGACCCTGCCACATAAGCCATTGAATTGGACTCCACCTTGTCTGTACCGGCATTTCGCTTGTTTGATTGCCTTGCGGAGGGAATAACTACACTGTTTATATTCAGCCATATTTCCAGACCTCTTTTCATGGTTAAATGCGGTGGATCACGCTTTCAGTTTTTGCAAATGCCGCCATCCATCCACGGTTTCTGGTTAGGGTAGGTTTTTAATAGTCAGTGGAAACATCTACAATGCACTTCTTTATAAACTCAGAGTCAGCGGCTGACCGGAACATATTCCAGTCCGCGTGATTAAAACAATCTTGAAGCGTGGCTTCTGATTGGTCAGACCAGCATTGAATGGTTCTCGTCACTGGTACATCCTGTTTGAGTTTCTGCCTATAAGCAAGATGGCGTCGTGTTCGGATTTGCCGAAAGGGGGAGGGCTTTGTATGCATCGCGGAAGTTAGAGTAGCAGTGATCGAGAGTATTA
Organism: Brachymystax lenok tsinlingensis; assembly: GCA_030435695.1. NCBI lineage: Eukaryota > Metazoa > Chordata > Actinopteri > Salmoniformes > Salmonidae > Brachymystax > Brachymystax lenok. Next base: position 96,684,501 of record CM059789.1, on the reverse strand, counting down.
CCCCTGCGCGTCGTGCAATCAATATGCTGATAGAATTTCGGTAGCCTTGTTCTCAAATTTGCTTTGTTAAAATCCCCAGCTACAATAAATGCAGCCTCCGGATATATAGTTACCAGTTTACATAGAGTCCAGTGAAGTTGGAAGGCAACCCTTGCTCGAATTTTGTCTACCTTGATGTCAAGAGACTGGACATTGGCGAGTAGAATACTCGGGAGCGGTGAGCGATGTGCACGTCTACGGAGCCTGACCAGGAGGCCGCTCCGTCTGCGGCACCGTTGTTTTGGGATTACTGGGATTAGATCCATTGTCCTGGGTGGTGGTCCAAACAAAGGTAAACATCATTGATCAAAATTGACAACAACAGGTCTAGTCACGCTCCCCCACATGTACCATTATCCACCAGGTAGCTGCCTGATAGACTTCCCCACCCTCACCTGGATAGACCTTCCAAACAGGAAATTGTTTATTCAGTTGTATGTTCTTCCTCCTACCTCCATAATATCAAGCCTGATTGACAACCCCTCCTTCCACATCACACGCCTTCTCCACATCAAAAGACTGTTGAAACTGTCTCCTTGTTCACCTGAGCCTTCCTGACCTACAGTGGGGCAAAAAAGTATTTAGTCAGCCACCAATTGTGCAAGTTCTCTCACTTAAAAAGATGAGGCCTGTAATTTTCATCATAGGTACACTTCAACTATGACAGACAAATGAGGAAAAAAAAATCCAGAAAATCACATTGTAGGATTTTTAATGAATTTATTTGCAAATTATGGTGGAAAATAAGTATTTGGTCACATACAAACAGCAAGATTTCTGGCTCTCACAGACCTGTAACTTCTTCTTTAAGAGGCTCCTCTGTCCTCCACTCGTTACCTGTATTAATGGCACCTGTTTGAACTTGTTATCAGTATAAAGACACCTGTCCACAACCTCAAACAGTCACACTCCAAACTCCACTATGGCTAAGACCAAAGAGCTGTCAAAGGACACCAGAAACAAAATTGTAGACCTGCACCAGGTTGGGAAGACTGAATCTGCAATAGGTAAGCAGCTTGGTTTGAAGAAATCAACTGTGGGAGCAATTATTAGGAAATGGAAGACATACAAGACCACTGATAATCTTCCTCGATCTGGGGCTCCACGCAAGATCTCACCCCGTGGGGTCAAAATGATCACAAGAACGGTGAGCAAAAATCCCAGAACCACACGGGGACCTAGTGAATGACCTGCAGAGAGCTGGGACCAAAGTAACAAAGCCTACCATCAGCAAGGGCATTGAAGATGAAACGTGGCTGGGTCTTTCAGCATGACAATGATCCCAAACACACCGCCCGGGCAACGAAGGAGTGGCTTCGTAAGAAGCATTTCAAGGTCCTGGAGTGGCCTAGCCAGTCTCCAGATCTCAACCCCATAGAAAATCTTTGGAGGGAGTTGAAAGTCCGTGTTGCCCAGCGACAGCCCCAAAACATCACTGCTCTAGAGGAGATCTGCATGGAGGAATGGGCCAAAATACCAGCAACAGTGTGTGAAAACCTTGTGAAGACTTACAGAAAACGTTTGACCTCTGTTATATACCCTTTGTTGGCAATGACAAAGTATTGAGAAACTTTTGTTATTGACCAAATACTTATTTTCCACCATAATTTGCAAATAAATTCATTAAAAATCCTACAATGTGATTTTCTGGATTTCTTTTTCTCATTTCGTCTGTCATAGTTGAAGTGTACCTATGATGAAAATTACAGGCCTCATCTTTTTAAGTTGGAGAACTTGCACAATTGGTGGCTGACTAAATACTTTTTTGCCCCACTGTATGCTTCTAAGCATAGGTCAGGACACTCTGTTGTACATCACCAATACCTTATCCAGTGCTTCATCACTAAGATGGGCCAACATAACATAGCACGCCTCAACTTTCCCAGGTGAAGTTAACCCAGCCTTGACAGCCTTTTCATCTCTGCCATGGTAAATGGTGCATTCAACATATCATTTACATCCTCCCAGCACTCCAGGGTGCTTCTCTCTCCCCTTCTGCCCCTCTCACAAATTGGCAGAGCTATGCACTTGGACAAATGCTTTGGTCATCCTCTCTGCCTTTTCCCTCATCTGTTACTGCCACATCCTGGATAACACTGGATAATCCCACTCCCTTCGGACCCCCTTCATGCCTTAATCATCCCCCACACTTCTCCCACAGGTGTCGCCCTTCCAATGGTGTCGCAAAACCGACGCTAACATGATCTCTTTGCCTGACGATAGTTCTCCTCACCAGGGCCTGGGCCTGCTAATACTGAATCCAATGTTGGAAGGTATGTGTCCTTTTCAGTACTCTAAATGCCCTGTTCCTACTCCTCACTATTGCCCCACACTCCTCCGTCCACCATGGGACTGCTTTCCTCCTCCTCCCTGAACTCTTAGGTATAGCCTCAGTAGCTGCCACCACTAATGCTGTTCTCACCCCGTTATTCATACTATCCACATCCCCTCTCATATCCACCCGATCCATCACCTGCTCACTCAGCTCCTGAAACTGACCCCACTTGGCCCTTCCAAACAACCACCTGCCTACTCCATCTACTGACACCTCTTCCAGCACATCCAGTTCCACCTCCAACACATATTCCTGTTCAATGCCTTTGCCTAGCATCCTGTAAGGATGTCCTTGCTTTATGAAGGTGGCAGCAGCCCCCCCACGCCCCATCTCTGTCCCTATGAACCACTACATATCCTTGTATGATAATCTCCACAGTAGGTTTGAGCCATGATTCCTGCACACAAATCACATCTGGCTTAGCTGGCATATCCACAATGAACTGCTTGAACTCCTGCCCATTAGCCAACAGCCTTGGAGCATTCCATTGTAGTACTACCACCATAACTAAGATCCAGTAATACATGACTCCACCCTCGGCTGAATGAGGTCATCTCCCAGCCACTATTAACAGAATCCTCCGTTTTAGACTATTTTAGCAGTGCTATGTCGTAGTGTGTGTCTACATGTTACCTACTTCATCAGGAAGGACGGGGGTGGGAGGGATTTGTCACGTGAGTGTTGGTATAAATCCAGACATGTTCAATCAGGACATCTACTAGAATGTTCTCTTTCTCCCTCTGTTTAACATTTTTTTGCCCCCTCTCTTACTGGAACCATTTTGGGAGGTGCAGTGCCTCTGAGTAAACACACACTCTAAGAAGAACGCTTCTAGAGGCTGTTGTATGAATAAGTGACAGGATGTGACAGGGGAAGTGTCACAGTTGACCGACAGTATTAGCAGCAATACCTTTATTGTGGTGTGACAGACAAATTACTGATTCATCTATTCTGTTTTGCGTTCTCCAGCTAACTGCAGTAATGGACCTTATAAACCTGCCACCAACCTCTACAGTAATAACCATGTCCCCATCAATCAAGATAGAGTAATACAGTTTCACCTTTTCAATCTGATACTGCTTGTTTTACTGTAGCCAATCTGATTGCTTTCATTGAACTCTGTTCAAAGAAAAGACTCAGCTCTTTCACTCTATTGGACTGTCCTGGGGAAACAGGAAGATATAACAGTTAACGTGACTCAACCACTTGGTGTATTGTCACTACCACTCTCCCTTCTCTCCCTGGGTTTACACCCTGGTTCACTTTGATATGGCGCAACTGTTTATTATCTCACATTAGCTTATCATCAGGTGTGTTTATCTACAGCACAACAAGAATAGCAGTACAATCACATCTGTTTGTAAAACTGGTGAGGCCATATCCAGATAATGATAAGGGTGAAAGGAACAGGTTTTAGGAGTTCCATTCCTATTGACTAAAATCCATATCTGGATACACACTGAAAGTGTTTCAACTTTTAATCCAGTATTCGGTGTCACGGTTGTTCCCACAGCAGTCTCTCAGCCGAACACAGAGCAACTGTGCAGGTTAATTTACATATCAGATCAATTACACCACCACACCTAGATATTGAAATGTATATTTGTTTCAAGTGGTCACTATGGCTATGAACAGTAAATACCAAAACAGAACAGGAGTATTTTCCTGTTTACCTCCCTGACTCCAGTATGACATGATGGCCTTATTGTATTCACAATCTGGGATAAATATATGGGCTGCTTAGGAAAACAACCTATAAAACAACTGATTCAACTGACTGTTACTGGTCTTCAATCTAGACCGTGATTAGTTTGAAGCAGTGTTTTTAAACTTGCCTGTTGTAAATGTGCAGAGTTAAAGCTATCAAACTGTAACAACCCGACATGATGAGACAATGCAACAGCTACACCGAGCCACCTGGCTGATAGAGCTGAAGGTCACCTGAACTTAAGAGAACACCGTCCCCTCCAGTTGCAGGTTAAATACACATCATAGGTTTAAATAGGACATAGACAACATTAACCCTGTTAGAAATATATTGGATGAGATATTCACATCTTGGCACACCACTATTCCCTGCAGGTCCAACTCTTCCTCGGCTGATAGTATCCCACTCTTTCTTCAGTTAATTTGAATAGCACTGGGGTTCCCCTGATTTGACTGCTGGAGGGGGCATTGGAAGACACCTGAAAAGACAATCACTCAAATAAATCTGCCAAAAGAGAGCACATTGATGATGTGTAATTCACTCATACAGCGCTTTAAAAATGCAGAAGGCAACAGTATAGTTAAATGATGAGTCAGGTTAGGTATAAAAGCATGTATAACACGTGTTAAACCTGTATTCTCCACGATATAGGGGGACATGTACTTTAGCCCGTAAACCGCCTGCTTACTTAATTTGGTCCTTGTAGTGCCAAGCAACAATGACGATGATGGCAAGGAAGGCGAGGGTGGCAGCTAAAATGCCAATAGTGATCTCTTCTTCCTTAGATAACCTCCCAGTGTCACCAGGGGTCGAAGTGGGGACATTTGGATCTGTTTGTGGAAGAGGACAAGGGAGCATTTGAACACAGAACACTAATCATAATCTAAGACTATTATACACTACTACACATTGCTGATCTTCATAATAGATTCGTACAAATTCCTCAATGAACAACAAAGTGAAATACAGTTTTAATATTGAATGGCACTCACCCGTCCGATCAGTTGAAACAATGCTGGTGCAATCTGTAATGACAGTACAGGTATGATTCCATACAACAGGGGGCTGGATCCGCTGGGAAATGCTGATAGCGGTGACTGGTTTGAGACACTATAAAGCGTTATACCATACTGTATAATAAACTACAACTTCCAATAGCCCCTTAGCAATAATAAATTGACACCTATGACCATTTCCTGAAATCTGCTTTGACTATCCTCTTCCCAGGTTGTGCTGTCATGGGCCCTCACAGAAACTCACTGGCTTTGATGATAGGCATGGAGTTTCCTTGGCCCTCAAAGACTGGCTTGATGATCTCGGAGTCACACACAGCAAAGACCTTCTGGTTCTCAACACACAACAAGCATTTTCCAGATAGCGGGGGGGAGGTGGTGGGGCAGGGAGAGAGGTCAGCCATTTTACCTCGCGACCACAGTGTCAAATTAGCCGTCAAATGGTCATAAACAGACTCAACGGTTGGGCAGTTATCATGGTTACAGAGGTAACAGACAGGGGAGGTCTTCTGAGCTGCAAGACAGAGAGATGAAGACCACAGGAAGAGAGTTAGTTAAGCAGAGCACTCAGACAACATTAAATATCAAAGTTACTACACTTAGTTTTACATCAGTCTGGGTCAAAACATTACTCTACATACTCACTGTGCTTTAATATACAAATTATTTTTATGGAATTAAAAATGCACAAATTAAATGGTGAGATCAAGTTGATGAACACATGCATGGCAGGCATGAGAACAGCTCACCTTCAACAGAAGCAACAGAAGCACCAGATACAGACCAGCCAGCCAGACATAGAGCCAGGCAGACTGCAAGAAAAAAAACAAAAAGGGTTCATGTATGTGCAAACACCCACTCATGGTTTTGTTAATGGTTTCTATATGACTAAAATATTTTTTACAAACTCAAAAACACATTGTTGACTTACTTGGATGTATCGCCCCACTCATGTTTGGATGTTTCTGTGGCGTAAAGCAAATAAACATTGTAACTGACAAATAACCTGTAAATTTGTTGTTTTTTGTTTAAATTGTTTACGTGTTCGCTATGCAGGGGAAATGATAAGGCAAGCGGAACTACGTGGCTATTAACTGTTGCAACTGGGATTATTATCGTAGCAACACACCTTTTGGAGGGAAGGCAAATCCCGCGCTGTGTTAGCTAAGTTTTCATGTCTTCAGGTATAGTTCGTAAGGTTGACGTGTGTTTATTATAGCGTTACCATCCTAACAAAGATGAAGCGCGAATTAATTCCAGGAATAATACAGTTTGATTTCCTCCCTTCTGTAATAAGCAGCCAATGAGGTATTTTTCATTTTGTGTTTAATCTGATACGGTTATAGCTCCGGCTAAACTGTTTATGTATGTAAGCACTTCAGAGTTCTATCAAGCTAATAAATCACTCGCAAGACAAGTGTTAAGTGTGCTTAACAGTATTTTCATTTACTTTATAGTTCTCACGGAAGGTGATCATTCTGACTAAAACCACAGAATAAAACCGCCAGTTAAAATCAAGGAACGGTTGTGCTCGTGGTTACTGGAGGGAGCTACAAACATAATGCAAACCTTTGCTGCCATTCATGAATCTAATGTCCTCAAAAGTACAGAATCAAATTGTATTTGTCACATACACATGGTTAGCAGATGTTAATGCGAGTGTAGCGAAATGCTTGTGCTTCTAGTTCCGACCATACAGTAGTATCTAACAAGTAATCAAACAATTTCACAACAACTACCTTATATACACACACACACACACACACAAGTGTAAAGGAATGAATAAGAATATCTATATATAAATATCTGGATGAGCGATGGCCGAACGGCATAGGCAAGATGCAGTAGATGGTATAGAGTACAGTATATACTTATGAGATGAGTAATGTAGGGTATGTAAACATATAAAGTGGCTAGAGATTTGAGTCAGTATGTTGGCAGCAGCCACTCAATGTTAGTGATGGCTGTTTATCAGTCTGATGGCCTTGAGATAGAAGCTTTCAGTCTCTCGGTCCCAGCTTTGATGCACCTGTACTGACCTCGCCTTCTGGATGATAGTGGGGTGAACAGGCAGTGGCTCGGGTGGTTGTTGTCCTTGATGATCTTTTTGGCCTTCCTGTGACATCGGGTGGTGTAGGTGTCCTGGAGGGCAGGTAGTTTGCCCCCGGTGATGCATTGTGCAGACCTCACTACCCCCTGGAGAGCCTTACGGTTGTGGGCGGAGCAGTTGCCGTACCAGGCGGTGATACAGCCGATGATTGTCCATCTGTTAAAGTTTGTGAGTGTTTTCGGTGACAAGCCAAATTTCTTCAGCCTCCTGAGGTTGAGAAGGCGCTGTTGCGCCGCCTTCACAACGCTGTCTGTGTAGATGGATAATTTCAGTTTGTCCGTGATGTGTACGCCGAGGAACTTAAAAAAATATATATAAATTCTTTTTTTTTTTTTTTTTTTTAACTTTCCACCTTCACTACTGTCCCGTCAATGTGGATTGGGGGCTGCTCCCTCTGCTGTTTCCTGAAGTCCACGATCATCTCGTTTGTTTTGTTGACGTTGAGTGTGAGGTTATTTTCCTGACACCACACTCCGAGGGCTTTCACCTCCTCCCTGTAGCCGTCTCGTTGTTGTTGGTAATCAAGCCTACAACTGTAGTGTCATCTGCAAACTTGATGATTGAGTTGGAGGCGTGCATGGCCACGCAGTCTTGGGTGAATAGGGAGTACAGTAGAGGGCTGAGAACGCACCCTTGTGGGGCCCCAGTGTTGAGGATCAGCGGGGTGGAGATGTTTTCTACCCTCACCACCCGGGGTAGGTTGATCTAGGGGTGTGGGGTTACAAATATTTTGACAATACATTTTTCCCCCCCAATCATGAAGTAGTTATATTATATTCTAGTAGGCTATAGTCTAGTCCCCACAGGACTGGTCATCCCCAGGGGTCTGTTTTAAAAGAGTTCTGAGCCTGTGTGGGACAGTGGCGATTTTAGCAGGCACATCTTGGTGGGGTAAAAAAAAAAAAAAACATTTTGGGTGGGACGCATGCCAGCAAAGCCACTACACAATACATTAATTGAACTATAAATGGTGACAAACAGTGCCCACAAACTGTTAGGGCCTACATAAAGCTGTCCCAACATCTTACCACTGCTATCAGTGGAACCGTGTCTGGCAGCGAAACAATTCATTCAGCCTCATTTACTGCTTAAAAAAAAATGTAGGAACTGGGGTCTACAGTTTGACCCCACTGCTGTCTCTGGCTCCACACCCACCCCGCCATCTAGATTTGTGAAAGTTAGTGTATTTTCTGTAGGGAAGCTAAATGATTCATCATGTATGACATTCATGGGAGTGTGTAAACTAAATTGTTTTATTACCATTGCATTTTTGTATGTTCTCTATAGTTATGTACTTAAATGTATAAATTGACCAATTCTGCACATTTGGGCAGAATTTTGTTTGTATTATCTTTTACCAGATCTAATGTGTATATTCTCCCACATTTCCACAAACTTCAAAGTGTTTCCTTTCAAATGGTATCAAGAATATGCACATCCTTGCTTCAGGTCCTGAGCTACAGGCAGTTAGATGTGGGTATGCCATTTTAGGCTAAATTTGAAAAATACAAGTGGTTTCTAATGACAATTGAGATGAACAAACAATGGCATAGGGGGACGACAAGCAGATAAGAGGCAATCCGTAATTTCGATTAAGACAGTCAATATAACTATTTGTTTAGCACTTTAGAAATGTACAGCGACAGAACTCAGAACATGGGCCGTTCTTACAGTATTCTCCCTGTACACCAAATTAGAACCGTAGGATAAATAAAGGGGACATAAGCAGACAATGTTTACATTTCTAAGACATGTGCACCACCAAGTCAGACCTTTAGGCAAAATTAAGAGGTAAATTGACCAAATGATTAGGATGATGCACATGGGCTACTAACAGCTTACTACACAACATACACTTAGTATTACTTAGCTACAGTATACATTTATGCAGCAGCATACAATACATTTTTGGACTCGCCTTGTTGTGCTGTGCTCACTTGAACAGGAAGGTGGCGCGGCGGTCCATCGTGGGCAGATTTTGTCATCAAAGTCTGTCATTCTCTGGATTTACGGTACTTTCAAGACAACTGGGAACTTGGGGAAAAAAACAAGGTTGAATCATGATGACATCACTGATCTTCAGGTCGTAGCTAAAGAATGAGGCCGGATTTACAATTCCGAGTTGGATGACCATTCAAAACGTATTTTCCCCAGTCAGAGCTCGTTTATTCCCGACTTCCCAGTTGTCTTGAACTCACTGAAGTCAGATTTCGCAGTTCCAAGTTAAGTTGTTTTGAGCGTGGCACAAATCATGCTCCATTGACAACATGGCCAATATTGAATGTTTAGCATTTTAAACGTGGAAAAGCAATCACTAGCCTGCTATTCAGCCTCTCCACTGAATAGCAGGCTAGTGATTGCTTTGCAATGCATGCAGTTAGCCACTGACTCCTTACAAACCACTCATTGTTGAATTTGCGATTTCCAACTTGTGTAATGTTTATGTCCAATGGCCGATGAGCACCGATATGTTTCATCTATAATTTCTCTTAACTATTTATCTTCATATGACAAGGATTAAAAAGGATTTGCCAGTAGATTGTCGACTTGATTCATGATGACTGCTAGCTAAGATTTTTGAAAGTCCAATCAAAAGCTATTGTAGATAAAATGACGTCAAATCAAGTTCTATCTGTGGCCAATGACCTTGAGTCTTCTTGGACGGGCACTTCTATTGTAACTCTATGGCAGCACCCAAGGGGCTTGAATTCTCTAACTCTACCCTTAGGCTTGGCGGTGACGTAGTGTCCCCATGAGTGACAGAACACTGAGCCAATCACGGTATTACTAGAGAACAACCCCTGCCCCACCACCACAGAAAGCACTGAGCTAGGCTGAAACACAAAAAGAGACCATGTTTGTTTGTGGCTTTATTAAATCAATGATATATATATATATATATTATTTTTTTACATTGTTTGCAAACTTGCAAATGTGACAAGTATTAATGCCAAAATTATGTGCAAAATAGGCAAAAATGTGGGGCTCCACTGGTGTGGGATATCAACCAACCTCCGGGATATACATTTATCCCCATGGTTTCGCTAGGAGTTTCATAAAAAGGTTAATAGGCCTATTTCCACCTTCATTTATTCTGGTTAGTTTTGAGGCAATAAAAAAAACCTACAATCCACCTCATTTGGACATTGCAGATGTATTCTATTGTAATCTGACCCTTTAGACAAGCTGGGCTCTCCAGATGGTGGTACACACTGCCTTGGCCTCCAGGACATCTACAACACCCTGTGTCACAGGAAGGCCAAGAAAATCAAGGACCTCAGTGACAGCCTGTTCACCCACTACCATCTAGAAGGTGGGGTCAGTACAGGTGTATCAAAGTTGGAACCGAGAAACTGAAAAACAGCTTCCATCTCAAGGCCATCAGACTTAAATAGTCACCACTAGCCGGCCTCCGCACCGTAACCTGCCCTGAACTTCAGTTACTGTCAATAGCCGGCTAACACTTTGTATTCAGAGACTGCTGCCTTATGTGCTTAGTCATGGAACACTGGCAACAATGTTTACACAGTTTTACCCAATTCATATGTATATACTGTATTCTAGTCAAGGCCTATCTTTTCTCACAATACACTTTCCTATCCTACATTTGATATCCATAATGTCTGTACATCCCATCATATACATAATGTAATGACCTGACTAGATCATAAAAGGAACAATTGTCTAGACAGAGGTTTGAGTTATGAATTAACGGTTTATTAACCCAACTTCAACACAGGCTACCGTTTGGCCGTAGCCCACGCCAAATAAATGCTATATACCCCCACAAATCAACCGTGAACTTCTCTTGTGAAGGCCAAACGTAAGAGAGAGAACAATGGCAAAACCTGGTCTTAACTTTCAATGCTCCATCCCCTTTCATGCCACTCCGCCAATCACCAGGATGCCCGGCATCAGAACATTACAGGCATTCCCGTGATTGGCAGATAGCAGGTTGATTGGCATGTCGGACCCCGCGAACACTGGGGTACTGTTAAGTATAACACAACCAACTAAAAACCTAACACATAACACACAGCTGTCTGTGCGGGTCGCTACAATATATTCCGGACTCTGACATTGCTCGTCCCAATATTTCTTAACATTAATATCTGATAAATGTGTGTATGCAAACAATAACATTTGATGGCATTCCTAACTATAGCCTATATGCTCCCGGTAAGTGACCGTTGCAGTAATTCAAGAAAAAAAGCTAAGTGGTGGCTAGCTGACAAATACTGTAGCCCTATGACAAATTAAACAGAAAGATACATGTACAGGATAGCCTGCCCTATACAGTACATTACCGGTAACATCAGAAAACAAACGGCGTGATAACGAATTCAACATGAAAATGGAAAAACACTTTTGGATGAAGGGACACAATAAACAGAATAACGTGGTACTGTACATTTCTTTGAGAATGAAGTGGTCTATACGCATCTGATCGAACGATCGAGTCAAGTAATAAAATCGTATATAAACTCACGTGCTTTAATGTGTGCTAGGCTTTAGTCCACTAACCTGAATAAAACAGCAGCTTTAAGTTGTCTACTATGCTTTAGAGGCTCTCTAACATGCAGCCTACGGCAACTTGCTCTCAACTTGTTCACTGTGCGCGTATCCAGCCTTCCACGGTCAGAGAAGTTCATTCATTAATAAAAGCGCTAGAAATGACTCTTTTTATATTACCTCTATTTAAACTAGGCAAGTCAGTTAAGAATAACAGTGCCTTGTTCAGTGGCAGAACGACAGATATTTACCTTGCCAGCTCGGCGATTCGATCCTGAAGCCTTTTGGTTACTGGCCCAACCACTAGGCTACGGCTACCTGCCGTAATATATGGAAATAAGAAATATCAGGTCAATCTCTTAAATTATGAATCTTTAATTAAGCTGGTATGGAGATGTTAAAAAAAAGTGTGTAGTATAAAAAAAAGTATTAATGACATGCTACTCACCTATTTAAAAAAAAAAAAGGCAATTGAATTTTGAAATATCTTCTAGCTGCTGCCTGCCTGCTGTTCATTGACAGCCACAAGTTAAAAATCTGCTGTTTTATATTTGCTGAGCTGACTGCCAAATTGCTAGATTTGACTGTAGACCTGCCTATGACATCATAAATGCGACGAAACAAATAAACTATTTATCCTCTGGCTAAATTAAGCTGATGTAGTATTTAATGGTTTAAAGTATATATATTTATAGGAGAAATTATATAATTGTTAATTTATCTGCAGCACTTCCAGAACCCCTTAATGGAGCACTGTTTTCTCCCCATTGCTAAATAAATTAATCAACACTTATTTTTATTCATTCAATCTATTGGGGTCAGTAACCTCAAGGGGTTATAGTGTAGGCCTACTGTTACAATACCATTTAAAATAATCTATCAGCAAGTAGACTAGCCTACAGTTACGTTAATCAATGAAGCCAATAGTGGTTTCAGCTATATTGTTATTGAAACAATGTAGGCCTCATTACCTTTTTTAAACAATACAAAATACATCAAATGACTTGAATAGCCTATGGGAAAAGTGTACAAATGTGTATACGCATCAGTAGGCTAAGAGACTGAAATGAATCAGAAAAGTTCAGGAAAACATCAGGGAAGCTCATCAGGTAGGCTATAGGCCTAATGCGTGTGCAGAGAAGATCTGCGTTGTTTTCAAATGCTAGACTAATGAGGAGCTCATGATCAATTTAGCTAACATTTCCCAGACTAAATTGTAACCAAATATCCAAACAGAGATTAAAAATCTGACAGATTGATTCATCAAGATGAGTTCCCATGCTTGTCTCAAAGCAGCACAATGATACTGTCCCAATCAAAACAGTCCAGGAATTATCAGTTGACCACACATGGCAATTGCTTTACATGTATTATAACCAGTGGTATAGTTATATGTTTTTATTCTATTAGGCCATCACTGTCAATCGTGAATGACAATTCTTCACATTTTACAGGTCAAACGTCCATGCTGCATGCATACCAACCATTTGATCCCAATCACTTTCATGGGAATGTGCATTTCAATCTTCTTGAATGACGTTTGGGTGGCTAACCGGCCTGACTAATCACATAATATAAACTTTATTGGCTCAGTGTTGTCACTCACCACATAATCTACAGGGAGAGCTAGGCAAATGAAGTCCCTTGGGTGCTGCCATAGATTTACAATAGAAGTGCCCGTCCATTGGCCACAGATAAAAATGGCCAAATCACATTTGTAGCTTTGATTTGACTAATCATGTCACCATCATACTTTCAAAATCTTAGCTAGCAGGCTATCATAAGAAGATAAATTATAGATAATGTATTGGTGCTCACCAGCCATACATATTCCAAAGTTCAAGTGACTACAGCACAATGCATGAATGTTGTAATATGCCAGGGAGATCTACTAATTTGAAGGCCATTTAGTGTATTCGGCGATTTCAGCCACACCCGTTGCTGACAGATCTATAAAATCACTCACACAGCCATGCAATCTCCATAGACAAACATTGGCAGTAGAATGACCCGTACTGAAGAGCTTAGTGACATTCAACGTGGCACTGTCACAGGACGCCACCTTTCCAACAAGTCAGTTTGTCAAATTTCAGCCCTGCTGCCTCGGTCAACTGTGCTGTTATTGTGAAGTGGAAACGTCTAGGAGCAACAACGGCTCAGCCGTGAAGTGTTAGGCCGCACAAGTTCACAGAAAGGGTCCGCCAAGTGCTGAAGCGTAGAAAAATATAAAATACATTTAAAATTGGCTGTCCTCAGTTGTAACACTCACTACAGAGTTCCAAACTGCCACTGAAAGCAACATCAGCACAAGTACTGTTCGTCGGGAGCTTCATGAAATGAGTTTCCATGGCCAAGCAGACGCACACAAGCCTAAGATCACCATGTGCAATGACAAGCGTCGGCTGGAGAGGAGTAAAGCTTGCCACCATTGGACTCTGGAGCAGTGGAAACGAGTGATGAATCACACGTCACACTTCACCATCTGTCAATCCAACGGAAGAATCTGGGTTCGGCGGACGCCAGGAGAACGCTACCTGCCCGAATGCATAGTGCCAACTGTAAAGTTTGGTGGAGGAGGAATAATGGTCTGGGGCTGTTTTTCATGGTTGGAGCCAGGTCCCTTAGTTCCAGTGAAGAGAACTCTTAACCCTACAGCATACAAGGACATTCTAGACGATTCTGTGCTTCCAACTTTGTGGCAACAGTTTGGCGGAAGTCCCTTTCCTGTTTCAGCATGACAATGTCCCTGTGCACAAAGAGAGGTCCATACAGAAATGGTTTGTCGAGATCAGTGTGGAAGAACTGGCCAGCACAGACCCTGGCATTGACCCCATCGAACACCTTTGGGATGAATTTGAACACTGACTGTGAACCAGGCCTAACCGCCAAACATCAGTGCCTGACCTCACTAATGCTCTTGTGGCTGAATGGAAGCACATCACCGCAGCAATGTTCCAAGATCTAGTGAAAAGCCTTCCCAGAAGAGTGGAGGCTGTTATAGCAGCAAAGGGGGGGGACCAACTCCATATCAATGCCCATGATTTTGGAATGAGATGTTCAAGGAGCAGGTGTCCACCTACTTTTGTTCATGTAGTGTACTTGTTGCGGGAGAGAAGGACGAAAATATTGTTATTGCCCATTTTAAAATTTCACTTTCATTGTTACGTTCGTTTTTAAATTTGTAGCAGAATATTGTTACGTTCGTTTTTAAATAAGATAGTTAAGACAAATGTTGAATGACTCGAGCCAAGTGTGATATTTGGCGCCATAAAGCAGAGTGACTCACTCATCATACGGTAGTTCTGTCCCGTGGCTTTCGTTGAAAAATAAGTTAATTAATTAATGCAGAGTTACCGACACATTATTGTTATTATGCACTGCGGTCTGTCACACATAAACATAACCTGGTTATGGCAGGTTGTCTATTCTGAATGCACTGGGTGAGGTATGAGCTGATAAGCGTGCAGGTGTCCCGTTTGCAGGACAAGTATAGGGAGAGACTTGAGGTTGCGTTTTAGAGAGTTTGAGCTCCTGTTTATTTTCTCTCTTTAAAAATCGTAGGTTTAATTCCATTGAATTGCGTGCAAAAAAATTTACGTTCGCTTCAGCACATTTTACAACATGATATTCCTTCTCATACACATAGTAACAATCTTAGAGTAGCCGAACTATAATTATAATTCTCTCCAAAGCATTTTCAAATATATAAATTAGAGCCTTCCAATCTTATCAAGATGTTACTCAACATCCTACAGCGCATCGTAAAATTTGAATCTATACATACATGAAAAGGAAGTAAACTAAACAATATTTCGGGTTACTTACGTTTGAGTATTGGACGCACAGATAACTGTAGAGAGGTTATTTACAACTGCTTGGATTGTAGGCACAGAACTGAAAGACATAATTGGTTGCAGGTGTGCGGCTGAGCGTAGAGATGTACAGAGAGCTCTAGTGCCCAAAATTCTGAATGACGTGAGCGGCGCCATTTGAGGACTGATACTAAGCGATCTCTATACATATTTGTGGCTCAGAGGCGACTGCAATTAAAGGGACAGTTAACAAAAAGTTGCAATTAAAAGGACATTTAAAAAAAGTTTTAAAAAATTGAGCCTTTTCTACAATCATCCTATTCAAATATAAGGAAAACATTTCAGAATACACATTCACCATCTACCTATAGTGATAGAAAATGCAAGTGTAAAACTTCAAACTTCAAGTGAAATCAATTTTGCTGGCATACACAGCAATAAAGCTGCATTTTTAATATTTTAGATCCATTTGGGTCAGATATACACCCAACCCTACTTGGACCCGGCCCTCTCTCATCTTGTACATTTCGGGTCGAATCTGGCCCACCTTGGATCCAAATTAGGTAGGGTATTGATTTTCAAAAATTGGCAGATTCTGTTAGGTTGGGGTGGGAAGTTTGCGTGTCCAATTCAGTTCGGTCTAATTTTCGGACCCCAGAAGACCTCTAGTTTAGGAACAAAACTTTTCAAATGTCTAATTTTGGGTCTGGTTGGTATTTCACATATTTTCACACGATTGGAAGCCATGAGGCCACCAATCGGGACATGACCCAGATCAGAGGGGCCGGGCATATAACACATGGCCGTGTTCGATTCTTGTCATGAACAACTTTAGCTAATTAGCAACTTTTAAACTACTTAGCATGTAAGCTAACCCTTCCCCTAGCTCTTTAACCTAACTCCTAACCAGTGGTGTAAACTACTTACGTAAAAATACTTGAAAATACTACTTAAGTCATTTTTTTGTGTATCTGTACTTTAATATGAATATTTTTGACGACTTTTACTTTTACTTCACTACATTCCTAAATAAAATGATTTACTTTTTACTCCATGCATATTCCCTGACACCCAAAAATACTCGTTACATTTTGAATGCTTAGCAGGACAAGAAAATTGTCTAATTCACACACTTATCAAGAGAACATCCCCTGTGATCTCTACTGCCTCTGATCTGGTGGACTCATTCAACACATGCTTCCTTTGTAATGATGTCTGAGTGTTAGAGCATGCCCCTGGCTATCTGTAAATTAAATAACAATGATGCCGCCTGGTTTGCTTTATATAAGGAATTTAAAATGATTTCTACTTTTACTTTTGATACTTACAGTTGAAGTCGGAAGTTTACATACACTTAGGTTGGAGTCATTAAAAGTTGTTTTTCAACCACTCCACACATTTCTTTTTAACAAACTATAGTTTTGGCAAGTCAGTTACGACATCTACTTTATGCATGACACAAGTAATTTTTCCAACAATTGTTTACAGACAGATTATTTCACTTATAATTCACTGTATCATAATTCCAGTGGGTCAGAAGTTGACTGTGCATTTAAACAGCTTGGAAAATTCCAGATATTGATGTCATGGCTTTAGAAGCTTCGGATAGGCTAATTGACATAATTTGAGTCAATTGGAGGTTTATCTGTGGATGTATTTGAAGGCCTACCTTCATGTTCATTTGTACAAACAATAGTACGCAAGTATAAACACCATAGGACCACGCAGCCGTCATACCGCTCAGGAAGGAGACGCGTTCTGTCTCCTAGAGATGAACGTACTTTGGTGTGAAAAGTGCAAATCAATCCCAGAACAACAGCAAAGGACCTTGTGAAGATGCTGGCAGAAACAGGTACAAAAGTATCTATATCCACAGTAAAACAAGTCTTATATCGACATAACCTGAAAGGCCGCTCCACAAGGAAGAAGCCACTGCTTCAAAACCGCCATAAAAATGCCAGACTACGGTTTGCAACTGCACATGGGGACAAAGATCGTACTTTTTGGAGAAATGTCCTCTGGTCTGATGAAACAAAAATAGAACTGTTTGGCCATAATGACCATTGTTATGTTTAGAGGAAAAAGGGTGAGGCTTGCAAGCCGAAGAACACCATCCTAACTGTGAAGCATGTGGGTGGCAGCATCATGTTGTGGGGTTGCTTTGCTGCTGGAAGGACTGGTGCACTTCACAAAATAGATGGCATCATGAGGTAGGAAAATTAACTCACAGTGTAATGTAATACACTGTCTGCAACCTAGCTAGTATTTACAGTATATTTTGAACTTTACTCCCTGACTCCTAATCTCCTTATAACGTTACTTCTATCTTATATGTTTGTTATCACTAACACCAGAGTATCATTTTGTTTGTGCCTACTTTCCCCTATTTCATCTATTTTACTCTAATTTCCAGTTGTAATAGCAACAAAACTACATTTATGTTTAACCAGGCGCACTGCATGTCAAGTCTGGTTCTTTTCTATTGTGCATTTCACTCAATGTTGTTTTATGACATACTGATCAAGTATCTAGTATTTTATATCCAGGGTTTATTTACACAAATAACCTTGGCATGCAGCCCACATTCCCAGGTGCTCTAGTAGGTGCTTACATTTCCCAGTTCCAGAAACTTGAATGGAACTGAACAGTGCTGGAACACACAATTTACTTTCTATTAACTGTAATCATAAACTTACTTTCCACTTCCAGCTACTCAAGTGAACAAATGGTGAGTGAGAAGTTAATGGGGAATCCCAACTGAACAGCTTTGTTACAAACTGAGGCTTAAGACTCTCTATAGCCATAATATCAGAGGATTAACCTGCTTTGTGATCAAATGTATATATCTTTGATCGCATGGCGCGACAGAGGGTGGTGTGGACAGCCCAGTACATCACTGGGCCATCCAGGGCCTCTATATCAGGCGTGTAAAAGTCGTTAAAGTCTCCAACCACCCAAGCCATAGACATGGCAAGGTACAGGTGCATCAAGTCTGACACCAACAGGCTCCTGAACAGCTTCTATCCCCATGCTATGAGACAGCTGCATAGCTAACAAAATGGCTACATGGACTATCTGAGTTGACCTTTGTATTTTATTGCATTTCACTGTTCTTGTGCATGTGACATTGAAACTTATAACTTGAAACTTTTGTTCGTCATATCAGAGATAAAAGGAAGATGCCACTTCACATTGAAAGGAATTCAACCTTCTGGCCAAGCAATTCTTTCTCCCCAATCCCCTCCATACGTTTCTCATCTAATACCAAACACTCTCATAGTCTCTCAACAATAGCTTTAAGACTAAAACCAAGTCTATGTTCCCTTCAGACTCTTCAGCCCCTAATAGTGGGCATTATGAAGGTATGGATCAAACTGTAAAATGGGGATGCTCTCAAATTATATAAATACATTTGGGAGATTTCCCAAGTAGCCTTCAACTTCACTGTTCAAATGCCAGCTCCCTGCCGTCTCTCTACATGGGTGTGACCAGAGGTCTTACTCATTATTTTTCTCAGAAGTACCTCATGTACTGTAGTGTCAGATAGTCTGTTTTGTAAGAGACATTTCATAGGGGTGCAAGTGAGCTCTGTTTTTGTGTAATAGTTGTATATACAAAATTAGCAATTGTGCGTCATTGAGAGAGAAGGTCCCCAGTGTAACTCGCCCTCCCTCCTCTTTAGCCACTGTTCTCTTGTCTTTCTACTGCTAAGAGTATCTGTCCCTCATCTTCGGAAGGTCTTAACAGATTTCTCTCTCTCTTTCATTGTTGTCACTCCAACTCTCGGGACACATTTAAATAAAGGTTGGTTCAAGTGATCCCTTGTAGGTGTTGAAGACAGTTCACGTCTCTCTCTGGACGTACTATAATATCCAGTCTGCTTCACAGAACTGGTCTGATATTCTGTCTCTTTGTTTTGTCCTAGCAGGACTGATTCAACTGAATGGGCAAGTAAAACAGCCTTCGTACTGCATTGCAATAAGCAGTAGGTACTGTGAGGACTCATGTTTCAGATTGATGTCAGATGCAGACAGCATTGGGGGGGTTGCTCTTCTCTTCCTGCACCTCGGTTGGAAGGAGAGGTAGTAACAGTATTCTTCTTCTCCTGCACAGATTGTTTAACTGACTAGCTGGAGGTGGAGTTGTAACGTAACCAGAGGAAAACTGTTTATTTTGTTTGATTAACAGAGTGAGGCATATTTAGATTCATAATAGCATCACACCTTTGTGATAGTCTGCCACAGACGGGTGGTTATGCTCTTAACATATTTGTGTTGTCAGAGCTGACAGAGGGTGGGTGGGGGGAGACTGTGAGATGCATAGGGGAGCCTGCCTTAGGCCATCATGGGTAAGCAGATTTTTTTCTAGATGGGGAATCTAGAGCTGTTTTTCTTAATCATAATGTACATGCTCATTGTATTCTATTCTTTATGGTGTTGAGGGTAATGTTTCTAGTTGCTGTTGTGGAGTATCTTCCTCACTTATTGGTATTAAACATGCACAAATTAAAATGGTGAGATCAAGTTGTCACTACTTTCATATTTCATTTGAAACGTTTACTGACTGATCCCTGTTTCAGCACTCTGGCTTTTCTTGTTCCAGGCCACCAAGATTCCAATACTATGTGTAAATCTTCGAAACTGTGACATGGTTTGAAAAACCAAAAAGTCGGGGGACGTGACTTATTTGGAGTGTATAAAACAAAGTACAGTATGCATTCATTTTGACACCATAATGAACACATGCATGGCAGGCATGAGAACAGCTCACCTTCAACAGAAGCACCAAATACAGACCAGACAGACAGAGCCACACAGACTGTAAGAAACGAAAACAAAACAACCAAGGGCTCATGCATGTGGATGTCACTACAAACACCCACTCATATGGTCTTGTTAACGGTTTCTCACTTTCAGTAATCCATATATGACTAAAACTCCAAATACATTGTTGACTTACTTGGATGTATTGCCCCACTCATGTTTGGATGTTGCTGTGGAGTAAAGAAAACAAAAACATTTAACATTATGTAAACCTTTGCTGCCATTCATCAATCTAATGTCCCCAAGAGTACTGAGCAGGTGGATCTAGGTGTTACAAATATTTTGACAACACAACAATGACTTTTTCCCCCCAGTCATGAAGTAGCTATATTATATTCTAGTAGGCTAAAGTCTAGTCCCCACTGGACTGATCATCCCCAGGGATCTGTTTTAAAGGCTGTGTGTGGGATATCAACCAATCTCAGGGATATACATGTTAGCCCCATGGTTTCACAATCCCCCGGCTGTACTTTAACTATCCTAAAGCTATCAGTTTTATAAAATGTTAATAGGCTTATTTCCACCTTCATTCATGCTGGTAAGTTTTATTGAGGCAATAAAAAAATAAAATGCTACAATCCACCTCATCTATTGTAATTTGAACCTTTAGACAAGCATGCATGGCATTCCTGACCTATAGTTTATGCTCTGGTACAACACAATCTCACACTCTATTTGTGCAATTATGCATCAAAGGTCTTTCAGCAGATTTTGTGCATTTTTGTGTGGCTAAATTTGTGTGAAAATCTTGGGGGGCAAACTTCTGAACAATCTTTTGAAAGTTCTTGGAGCAAGGCATTTTGGGCAATGGTGTTGTACACTGCCTTTTTTTGCGTCCAACATTTATTTATATATAAAACAACAAACGTGTTAACAACCCAATATTGTTAATGAACCAGGTTGTCACTGAAATACTTATAATATAATAGTAGCCTTACAGGTTTTCTTTTTATTAATGCCAATGCATTAATAAATACCACATGCTGGTTTTCGCTTAATACTCTGGGATACTGGTGCTATGTCAGATTTTATGAGGGTTGCCAGACTGGAATAAAAACCTGTACTTGTCTGTTATTTTTGTGGTGTCAATGAAGGTATTTGATTGGGGAATGAGGATACATTTTTATGATGATAAATTAATTAATCAATAAATGTGGGGAAACAGAAGACCTGCAAAAGAAATTGTCAAACTGCCTGGTATTTTCAACTATAACGAGTCTGGACTACGATGAAGTAAGCCTTATCAATGCAGTTAAACAGGTCAATGTAAAATAATCAATTACTGCATGTTGGCTTACACTTATGGCACTTCCAAGGCCGTTTCATGATGATTATTACAGTCATGTCAATCATGTTATATATTTAGGCTATTGTAACAAGGCATATGCCAGCATTGTAGACCTACTGCCTCTGCCCAGAGGCCTACTAGGCTTTCATGGCAACGGCCGTTAGAGCTCACTTTGCCATGTATGAGCCCTGGTTAGAGTCCCTGTTGCAGCTTTCACTTTCTTCTGCTACATTGGTGGCAGCGTTAGGATCACGTCCAGCTCATGTCTAGTTAAGTGATCTAGTGGTGGGAAGCATTCTGTTTTTCACCCAATTACATTATACCTAGTGAACAATGTATTAGCAACAATGGGCGTGACGGATAGAAGTAGTCAATACAAGTGTGATCAAGCCTTACATCAAAGTTGCCTGAAGTTGAATGCAAAGGGCTATGCCCTGACCAGTTATTCAGAAGGAAATCCTCTGTGACTGTCTAATTTACCAGTGTGGACACAAAACAAACACATTTACAAACTACCTGTTTAAAGTGTTATTACAACCATGGTGTTCTTTTGTTACTGAAGCTTATATAGCAAATAACCTGCCAATGATCATATGGGTAGACAAATAATGTAATTGTGTTATGCAGAAAAACATAACTATGCTTTTTTTAGGATACAAACCAGTAATATGAATCACTGTTGATCCATCCTGTTCTGATCTAATGAGATGGTTGTAGGATTTTCTACAGCCTAGAATCGAGGCCTTTCCCAATCATGAAGGACGAAGCTAGGCCCCTCTTGGTTCTCATTGGCGAAGACTGAACTCAAGTTAGAGGTTATATGTCAGACTCTCCTATACTACTTTGCCCAACATGTTATACCCCTGAGGTTGTAAATAAACCAATTTAAGGTCATATAACATGTATCATTATTATAGGGCTGTGAAACCCATAGCCACATGGCTTCAGACTGAGCATTTCTCACTAGAAATTGCTGCTGACATTGAACATAGTTTAGGGTTAGTGTATTTAATTCATTTCAGACTCTCATATGCCACTTTTCCTAAAATCCTATACCCTATGGGTTGTAAATAAACCCTTTTTAATGTGATGTATCTTGTATCATTATTATAGGGCTGTGAAACCCATAGCTGAATGGCTTCAGACTCAGCATTTCTCACAATTTATTTACGGAGAGCAATTTCCATTTTATAACAGGTAGTGTCCATTTATTTACAGTATTGAGTTGATTAATTATTGCTTTCTTCAGTAGAAATACAGAATATGTATAAAAATGCCAAATATAGCAAAAGCTTCAAGTATACATATTTATTAAACGTAACGTAACGTAACTGGGAAAAAACAATAAACGAAAGAAGATCGTAACAATGGACCATAACATAGAATAAACACTAAAGCTATGAACCAAACAATAACCCACAAAACCCTAGTGAAAACCACAAACATATATATGAGAGGTAACGACACACAATTAGAGGTAACAACACTCAGCTGCCTCTAATTGGGAACCATTAACCCAACATAGAAAATGCACACCTAGAACCAAAAACCCTACACCAAAAACTAAACTAAACACGCCAGCCTGTAAAACTCAGGCCTGGACGTGACAGCTAAATCAAGCAGAGAACTACAAACATTTAACCAGTTAAAGATAATGAATACATGACAACTAGATACAAATACAAAAGAAATTCAAGAAATGGCTATAATATGAGTACAAACAAACTGCGTGTGTATTATTGTGTGTATTATAATTTCCCATTTTAAAACTCTCCATTCTCCAATTGAATACCTTCATCGATACCACAACAACAAAAATCTATATTTTTTGTCCATTCTGGCAAAATTCAACATAGCCTTGTATAAAATGCATTATTGTAACGTCCAGGCCTGAGTGTACAGGCTGGAGTGTTTAGTTTTGCTTTGGTGTAGGGTTTATTTTGTTCTATGGTGTGTATTTCTATGTTGGAGTAATGGTTCCCAATTAGAGGCAGCTGAGTCTCGTTACCTCTAATTGGGAACCATATATATGTTCGGGGTTTGCACTTTAGTTTTGTGGGTTATTGCTTCCTGTTATGTTTATCCCTCTCCGGGCGCCAAGCCCAATATAGCTCCTCGTAATTCCCCCGCTCAGCTTGCGCTGATCTCTTCCTCCTCCTGGGACGACGATGCTCCGCTGTCTCTCGCTGCTTGGTCTTCGTTGGGTTATTCTGTCACGATTATCTCTTCTTGGGACAGACCAATGCACAGCGAAGTAACCAGAATACATATTTGACAAACGGGACTAGACGGAATAAAACAATAAACGATGAACATGACGAACACAAACGCTAAATCCTAAACTAGACACTGGCATGAACCTAGACACTATGGCATGAACCTAAACGCGATAAACATAACAGGAAGCAATAACCCACAAAACTAAAGTGCAAACCCCAAACATATATATGGTTCCCAATTAGAGGTAACGAGACTCAGCTGCCTCTAATTGGGAACCATTACCCCAACATAGAAATACACACCATAGAACAAAATAAACCCTACACCAAAGCAAAACTAAACACTCCAGCCTGTACACTCAGGCCTGGACGTTACAATTATGAAATAAATGGTGTAATATAAACGAAAAAGTGGAGCCTTGTATTAATGCATTATGAAGAAAAGTGTGTAATATACGATGGCCTAATATATAATAAGGTAGACCTAATTTGGTGTTTTACGAATAAAAAAATATGTTTTCCTTTAGCCACTTACAGTATGTGTAGGCATAGGCAATCATGTAATTTGGATGATGCAACGTCTGTGTATTCTAAAATGATTTTATACAATGGGTTTCATGTCGGTACCAACCTTCATTCAGAAACGATGGCTTAATAATAAAAATGGTGCAGGTTGCGCCGACTTCAGACAATGGGCATGGCAGAACGGACTCCAGCCTGTGATAGCACCCGTAGACCAGTTGATTAGGGGATTGTGTCGCTGGATCCAGGAGAATCCCAAAACCACGGGACTCTTGGGGGACTTGATGAGCAGGAATTGAATGGTCTCGCTGTGATTCCCTGACACACGTAGGTTGATGGGAGTGGTGTTATGGGTGACCCGACCTATAGAGCGCCCATCCAGCGCTCTAACATCCATGGGAATGGAGAGGGGCTGAGAGGGGATGTTCAGCTCAGAAGCCAGTGTGGCGTCCAAAAAGCTCTCATCGGCCCCAGAGTCAATGAGGACCCGACGAGATTTTTACTGGTTTCCCCACAGCAGAATGACATGAAAAGGGGTGCGAATAAGGGAAGCAGAAAATAACTCCATATGGCCCACCAGAGTACTCGCTCCTACCGGTGAGCCTGGTCTCTTACCGGGCAAGAGGACACAAAATGACAAAGTCCCGCAATACAGACCGCTCCTTGTGATGATTCTGTGTTGCCGTTCCGCTGGCGACAGTCCAGCTCTGCCTAGTTGCATAGGCTTGGGAAACAGTGCCTCGGCTGTCTTTGGAGACTCTCGAGGAAGGTCGGGAAACCTCTGGTGCTCTTGGCAATGGGACCGTCGGGGACTTCCAGGATGACTCGGGGGCGAGGGGGAATCCCTGGACGTGCGAGCGAAATTGAATTTCCTCTCCGTCCGCCGTTCCCGCAATCGCCCATTGATGCGGATGGTCAAAGCGATGAGGGAGTCAAGATCTGTGGGTAACTCCTGAGCAGCAAGCTCATCCTTAACCACCTCTGAGACGCCGTGCAGGAACATGTCAAACAGTGCTTCCTGGTTCCACGCACTCTCCGCTGCCAATGTGCAGAAGTCCACTGCATAGTCGGCCACCCTGTGAGCATCCTGCCGGACCTGGATTAGCTTCTGGGCAGCTTCTCTCCCAGAGAATGGGGCATCAACAACCTTCCTCACCTCTCCCACGAACCCCTCCAGACTCACAGACATGACCGGCTGTTGTTCCCATACGGCGGTAGCCCAGGTGAGAGCCCTCCTAGAAATCAGCGTGATGATGTAGGCTATCTTGGACCGATCTGAGGGGAAGGAGGAGGGCTGAAGTTCGAAAATGAGGGCACACTGAGCTAAAAATGCCTGACAGGTGCCTGGCTCTCCATTAAAACTACTTAAGGAGTAGCGGCACGCTAGCGGGCCGCTCCCGACACTACCCGGTGATAGCAACTATTAAAACCTTCCCCAACCAGAAACCATGGATTGATGGCAGCATTCGGGAAAAACTGAAAGCGCGAACCACTGCTTTTAACCAGGGTAAGGCTACCAGAAACATGACTGAATACAAACAGTGTAGCTATTCCCTCCGCAAGGCAATCAAACAAGCTAAGCGTCAATATAGAGACGAAGTAGAGTCACAATTCAACGGCTCAAACACGAGAGGAATGTGGCAGGGTCTACAGTCAATCACGGACTACAAAAAGAAAACCAGCCCTGTCACGGACCACGACGTCCTGCTCCCAGACAAACTAAACAACTTCTTTGCTCGCTTTGAGGACAATACAGTGCCACCGACACGGCCCGCTACAAAAACCTGCGGGCTCTCCTTCACCGCAGCCAATGTGAGGAAAACATTTAAATGTGTTAACCCTCACAAGGCTGCTGGCCCAGATGGCATCCCTGACCGTGTCCTCAGAGCATGCGCGGACCAGCTGGCTGGTGTGTTTACGGACATATTCAATCAGTCCCTATCCCAGTCTGCTGTTCCCACATGCTTCAAGAGGGCCACCATTGTTCCTGTTCCCAAGAAAGCTAAGGTAACTGAGCTAAATGACTATCACCCTGTAGCACTCACTTCCGCCATCATGAAGTGCTTTGAGAGACTAGTCAAGGATCATATCACCTCCATCCTGCCAGACACCCTGGACCCACTCCAATTTGCTTACCGTCCCAATAGGTCCACAGACGCAATCGCAATCACACTGCGTACTGCCCTAACCCATCTGGACAAGAGGAATACCTATGTAAGAATGCTGTTCATCGACTACAGCTCAGCATTTAACACCATAGTTCCCTCCAAGCTCGTCATTAAGCTCGAGACCCTAGGTTCGACCCAGCCCTGTGCAACTGGGTCCTGGACTTCCTGACGGGCCGGCCCCAGGTGGTGAGGGTAGGAAACAACATCTCCACCCCGCTGATCCTCAACACTGGGGCCCCACAAGGGTGCGTTCTCAGCCCTCTCCTGTACTCCCTGTTCACCCATGACTGCGTGGCCAAGCACGCATCCAACTCAATCATCAAGTTTGCTGACGACACTACAGTGGTAGGCTTGATTACCAACAACGACGAGACGGCCTACAGGGAGGAGGTGAGGGCCATCGGAGTGTGGTGTCAGGAAAATAACCTCTCACTCAATGTCAACAAAACAAAGGAGATGATCGTGGACTTCAGGAAACAGCAGAAGGACCACCCCCCTATCCACATCGAGGGGACAGTAGCGGAGAAGGTGGAAAGTTTTAAGTTCCTCGGCGTACACATCACGGACAAACTGAAATGGTCCACCCACACAGACAGCGTGGTGAAGAAGGCGCAACAGTGCCTCTTCAACTTCAGGAGGCTGAAGAAATTCAGCTTGTCACCAAAATCACTCACAAACTTCTACAGATGCACAATCGAGAGCATCCTGTCGGGCTGTATCACCGCCTGGTACGGCAACTGCTCCGCCCACAACCATAAGCCTCTCCAGAGGGTAGTGAGGACTGCACAACGCATCACCGGGGGTAAACTACCTGCCCTTCAGGACACCTACACCACCCGATGTCACAGGAAGGCCAAAAAGATCATCAAGGACAACAACCACCCGAGCCACTGCCTGTTCACCCCGCTATCATCCAGAAGGCGAGGCCAGTACAGGTGCATCAAAGCTGGGAACGGGAGACTGAAAAACAGCTTCTACCTCAAGGCCATCAGACTGTTAAACAGCCATCACTAACATTGAGTGGCTGCTGCCAACATACTGACTTAAATCTCTAGCCACTTTAAAAATAGGAATTGGATGTAACAAATGTATCACTAGCCACTTTAACTACTTAGGGTGCAGTGGGGCGCTAGCGACACTCCCGACACTACCCAGTGAAATGTAAGGCGCCAAATTCAAAATCCAAAAGTTGAATTATTATTCATCAATATACAAGTGTTGCATAGTCACCAAAAGCTTGGATTCTTGGCAATATCACAGCGTTGTCAGATTTCAAAAAGGCTTTACGGCGAAAGCACAACATTTGATTGTTTGAGGATAGCAGCCCACATATTTCCCACATTAGCATAAATTAATATCCAGCGTGGGTCTCACAAAACCCATATCAGAGCTAAAATAAATCTCTTACCTTTCGAAGAACTTCTGCTGAGGGCTTCCCAAGTGTCCAACGAAGACATCCAATGGTTCTTTTGTTACAAAAAGTCATTTATTATATCCATAAATCTCCGTTTGGTTGGCGCGTTATGTTCAGAAAATCCAACGTCAAATCGCCCATTGAACCGTGAAGAGAACGCGTTCAAATATACCTATAAACTTTTCCTAAACAAATCAAAGACCATTTATAATGTATCCTTAGCTATCCTTTTATAAATATTAGCGGTAATATTTCACTCAGATGGTAACCTAAACGTTATGAAAGGAAAATAAAGTGGGGAGCGCACACGGTCTCGCGCCCGTGAAATCTTGTTGACATCTGCGCTCCCTTGACTTTTTCCTGTTCCTATCCATTCTGCTCAGGGCTTCCAAACTCTGTATAAAGACTGTTGACATCTAGTGGAAGCCATAGGTACTGAAATCTCGGAGCTGGATACCATTAAAATCAATAGGGAGAGTATCAAACAGAGCAAAGATCACAAAAAGAAATTCAGGACAGAAATGTATCGGGTTTTCGCCTGCTATATCAGTTCTGTTATACTCACATACATTATTTTAACACTTTTAGAAACTTCAGAGTGTTTCCTATCCAATAGTACTAATTATGTGCATATCCTATTTTCTGGGCCTGAGTGGCAGTCATTTTACTTTGGGCACGCCAGACTCTCCAAAACCGTCACCTCTGCTGCCGCTCCCTAAGAAGTTAAATCATTCCGGGGGAGGTAAACGCGGCTTCCGGGAAGGTGGAGTGGCTGGTGGGGCGGCGCTGCTAACCGCCGAGTTACTGAGGGGCGGTGGGGTTACCACCGTGGCAGGCTGCCCCCCAGACAACCAGCGGAATTGCTCCAGCAGCATGTCCAATGCCCAGTCATGGCACTCAGCCAATGTTTGGACCCTTCCATAAGGCCATGAAGAAATTCCTCATGCCTACCAATGGAGGCTCCTTGGGAGGAGATGATGTTGCGCAGCTAGCCCGGGTCTGCTGGATCAGTCAGGGCCAGTTCGTACTATCAGGTATGAAGGTAAGACCCAGATTTAACAATGGTTTAATAATCCAACAGGGCAGGCAGGGGTCAGTAAACCAGAGGTGGGGCAAAGGTACAGGTCGGCGGGCAGGCAGAGTGGTCAGGCAGGCGGGCTCAGAGTCCAGACAGGCAAGGGTCAAAACCAGGAGGGCAAGAAAAAGAGACTGGGAAAAGCAGGAGCTAAGGAAAAAATGTTGGTTGACTTGACAAACAAGACAAACTGGCAACAGACAAACAGAGAACACAGGTATAAATACACAGGGGATAATGGGGAAAATGTCTGACACCTGGAGGGGCGTGGAGACAATCACAAAGACAGGTGAAACAGACCAGGCTGTGACAGAAGCGAGAGAAAATCAACTCAGACTTTGTAATGATATGTTGTCCATTCACATTTCATATGTTGCCTGACTACAATATTTTATCTTGATATACTTTAATAAATACATTGAGCTCAAAGTATTGGGACAGTGACAAGTTTTGGCTCTGACTCCAGACTCCAGGATTTGAAATGATACAATTACTGGTTAAAGTGCAGACTATAAGCATTCATTTGAGAGTATTTTCATATCAGGTGAACTATTTAGAAATTACAGCACTTTTTGTAAATAGTTCCCCCATTTTATCAAACCAAAAGTATTGGGACAAATTCACTTATGTGTGTTAAAGTAGTCAACAGTTTGGTCCCATATTCCTAGCACACAATGATTACATCACAAATATCATACCCCCACCAGAAATGCTAACTTCCCCTGTTATTGAAATGGTGAGAGGTTAGCATGTCTTGGAGGTTTGCTATTTGTGTGTCTGTAATTCAAATTAAAGCTGACTGTCTGCACTTTAACCTTATAGTCATAGTATAATTTCAAATCCAGTGCTGAAGTACAGAGCCAAACAACAAAAAATGTGTCACTGTCCCAATACTTTTGGAGCTCACTGTACATGCAGGGTTAATTTTGGCATGTTTACCTGCCTCCAATACCCACTGTTGTGTGCGTAGATCACAAGCCAATAGGGCTAACTGGCTAGCTACTACTGTTACCTAACCAGATACACACAATGAATTTGTATCTACCTAGTTTTAGGTCATGTTTGCCTGTTAAACTATCTGGTTAGCTAGATTATTACAATCCACACATAGCTAGCTGATAGTTGTTTGTAAATGTTTGCTTTGTGTATGTCTTGTTTAGTCTATTGTTTCCTTTGTCTTTGCTGGATGAAGGTTCATTGAATGGGGTGGTGCAGCGTGAGGTAATACAGTAGGGGGAGTGCTGCTGAAAGATAATGTTTTATTTGTTTTCCACACTCTCGTCCTTACAAGACGTACTCAAGAGAATGTCCTCGGAGAATGCACTTGGGGAATGAGAGTGTGAAGCTTGGTAGTATGCATATTGAGAAACAACCAGAGACTTAGCAGACAGACCCTGCAGCTGAGGTAACAGTTAAACAACAAAGAAAGTGAATACATAACCTTGTAGGCCAACTGTAGCTTGAGGATTTTATACCCTATTCTTTCAAAAAAACAACTGTGCAGTGAGCATGTTTACTGTATCATACCAAAGCTGCTGTACAAGTTACTGTATGTCCTGTTTCTGTTCTGTATTGGAAGAGAGGGGCTGTATATTTACTAAAGCAGGCATGTCTGATCATCCCCTTTGTGTTTCTTTGGTAACTGCACCATGGAACCTAGCAGCCCCTCCTCTAATCCTGACCACATCAAGGATGTCAGGCCAGGTGACAGTGATAAGTCATAGTTGGAATCAGGATGTGTTTTAGGCACCCAGTCCTGAGAATCAATGTCTACAATGAGTGTACAAAACATGTACAAAACTGCTCTTTCCATGACATAAACTGAAAGCTATGATCCCTAATTGATGTCACTTGTTAAATCCACCTCAATCAGTATAGATGAAGGGGAGGAGACAGGTTAAAGAATGATTTTAAAGCTTTGATACAATTGAAACATGGATTGTGTATATGTGCCAATCAGAGGGTCAATGGGCTAGAAAAAAAGATTTAAGAGCCTTTGAACAAGGTATGGTAGTAGGTGCCATGTGCACCGATTTGTGTCAAGAACTGCAACACTGATGGGTTTTCATGCTCAATAGTTTCCTGTGTGTATCAAGAATGGTCCACCATCCAACGGACATCCAGCCAACTTGACACAACTGTGGGAAACATAGGTGTCAACATGGTCCAGCATCCCTGTGGAACGCTTTCGAGACCTTGTACAGTCCATGCCCTGACGAATTGAGGCTGTTCTGGGAGCAATATTAGGAAGTTGTTCTTAATGTTTTGTACACAGTGTATACGTCTACCACCATGCGTCAAGACAGGAAGACAGAATACTACCATTTGGGATTTTAGGGAACTTCACAGAAAATATAAGTGATTCTCAATTTAACCCTCCTACTTTTTACCCTAGCTCTGTCCCCATGTTCTCTCTCTCTGTGCATCTCACCACTGTATAACAATTGTCTTTATAATGGCTTGTAACTCTTACTCTCATGGCTGGCTGATTCAAACATGATCATATTTGACCTCAGAGACTCAGCTAGGCTCAGGAGTGTTAAAGCTGAGATAACCACAGATTATCAGCTCTCTGATAACAAAGAACAGACACATTCTGTCAAAGTGGTTTAGTGCAATAGTACAATGAAAATGGATTGTATAAACTTGACTGACATACTCCACTGTTGCCATGACTAACAGGCCTGTGGAGTAGCTGATTGTGGAGAGTCACTCAGTCTAAACCAACTCAGATTGTGTGTCAACACTCAGTCAAATCTCTCGTTCTGTTTCTCGATTTGAGTGTTATCTGAATGATCATATGGTAGACTGGGTTTGTACCAGGGTCATCTGTGAGCCGCAAGACTGTGTTAGACTACTAATCAAAAGCCTATCATTAGCTTCTTCCTTTGCACTCGCTCTCTCTCTCTCTCTCTCTCTCTCTCTCTCTCTCTCTCTCTCTCTCTCTCTCTCTCTCTCTCTCTCTCACACAGATGAACGTTTTCCTGGAGTCATCATCCTGTATTTTCTGGAAAGAGGTGTGAATGGAGGGAGTGATCAACATAGTATTAGAGTTTAGTCAAGGTCACTGAAACATTGTGTAGTTCACTGTGCATTTGGAAAGTATTCAGACCCCTTCACTTTTTCCACATTTTTTTATTTTACAGCCTTATTCTAAAATGTATTAAATATTTTTTCCTCAACAATCTACACACAATACCCCATAATTACAAAGCGAAAACAGGTTGTTTGAAATGTTTGCAAATACCTTATTTACATAAATATTCAGACCCTTTGCTATGAGACCTGAAATTAAGCTCAGGTGCCTCCTGTTTCCATTGATCATCCTTCAGATGTTGCTACAACATGACTGGAGTCAAACGTGGTAAATTGATTGGACATGATTTGGAAAGGCACACACCTGTCTATATAAGGTCCCACAGTTGACAGTGCATGTCAGAGCAAAAACCAAGACATGAGGTCGAAGGAATTGTCCGTAGAGCTCCAAGACAGGATTGTGTCAAGGCACAGGTCTGTGGAAAGGGTACCAAAAAATGAAAGTCCCCAAGTACACAGTGGCCTCCGCCATTCTTAAATGGAAGAAGTTTGGAGCTACCAAGACTTTTCCTAGAGCTGGCCGCCCAGCCAAACTGAATAATCTGGGGAGAAGGATCTTGGTCAGGGAGGTGACCAAGAACCCGATGGTCACTCTGACAGAGCTTAAGAGTTCCGCTTTGGAGATTGGAGAACCTTCCAGAAGGAGAACTATCTCTGCAGCACTCCACCAATCAGGCCTTTATGGTAGAGTGGCCAAATGGAATCCACTCCTCAGTAAAAGACACATGACAGCCCGCTTGGAGTTTGCCAAAAGGCACCTAAAGACTCTCAGACCATGAGAAACAAGATTCTCTAGTCTGATGAAACCAAGATTGAACTCTTTGGCCTGAATGCCAAGTGTTACGTCTGGAGGAAACCAGACACCACTCATCACCTGGCCAATACCATCTCTACGGTGAAGCTTGGTGGTGGCAGCATCATGCTGTGGGGATGTTTTTCAGTATCAGGGACTGGAAGATTAGTCATGATCAAAGATAAGATGAACAGAGCGAAGTACAGAGAGATCCTGGATGAAAACATGCTCCAGAGCACTAAAGACCTCAGACTGGGGCGAAGGTTCACCTTCCAACAGGACAATGATACAAAGCACACAGCCAAGAAAATGCAGGAGTGGCTTCGGGACACGTCGCTGAATGTCCTTGAGAGGCCCAGCCAGAGCCCGGACTTGAACCAAATCGAACATCTATGGAGAGACATGAAAATAGCTGTGTAGTGACGCTCCCCAATCAACTTGACAGAGCTTGAGAGGATCTGCAGAGAAGAATGGGAGAAACTCCCCAAATACAGGTGTGCCAAGCTTGTAGCGTCATACCCAAGAAGATGTAATCGCTGCCAAAAGGGGCTTCAAGAAAGTACTGAGTAAAGTGTCTGAATACTTATGTAAATGTGATATTTCTGTTTTATATATATATATATATATATATATTTGCAAAAAAAAGAAATACCTGTTTTTGCTTTGTCATTATGGGGTATTGTCTGCGTTGTTCACTGAATGTTGTTTTATGACATACTGATCTAGTTTCTTATATGTAATATCCATGGTTTATTTTTATGGAATTAACCTGGGCATAAAATAACATACTCCAAACAAAACAGACATACAAGCAAATGATTTATATACCATTGGCTGAAAATTACAGCAATAAACAGAATGGTCCCACTTGATCTGGACAGTCCCAAATAGATGATCTACAGATGATCATACTATCAACAAACTATCTGTTGATAAGCAACTGCTTGCTTAGGTTGCGGTTAGGTTTAAGTTTAGAATAAGGGTTAGGGTAATGGTTAGGGTTAGTTTGTTGGTCAGTGGAGCAAACAGGGACTCACACACACAGGAAGGCAGGAGAGAGAAGCTATGAACAGCAGACGAAAACGCGACTGTGGGCTTTGTTCCAAGCAGAACATTGGGCGGATAGACCGACATTTCAAAGTCACCCATGAACTTAAGTGTGGTACTATCGAATTGAAGCACGCTATGCTAGCGAGCCGGATTTCGACTAACAGACAGCAGCCCGAATCAGGGCAGTACATGCAGTGGAACGATGGTGGTGGAACACGGCTGGAGCTCAGGGAGAACCCTGGGACTTTGCCGGGGGTTGACAGTGAGTGGTCGGCGGAGCAGCAGCTGGGGGACGAGAGTGAGCAGGCGGTGGCGGCACAGCCAACCAGTCAGAGCGGAAGTGAAACATGGTCGGAACCGAGGGAGCAAGGCTACGTTGGGGGGACTTCAACGGACAGCGAGAGTGATGAGGTCGACGGTGAGTCATCCCCTATTGAAGGTCTGGGGCCTACCCGGAAGCAAGTTGAAAAATTTTGACCGAAAAACGAACGCTTCATTCTGGTTAAAACCCTTCAGTCAAATGTAATGGCAATAGTCGCTCCAGTCTATCCTGAGTATGGGAATTCCTCATGTCAGAGGGCAAGGCCAATGACGGACTGTGTTCCCTGGCTAATTATAGATGTGTGTCTGAGTGGTATAGCCAATGTGAAGACCGTGGTTTGACACCCTCCACGTTAAAATTCTATCGGGCCGATGTTTGAAGTTTTCTGAAGTATCTTCTGCAGTTCCGACCGAAGAGTCTGCGGGCCGATAGAATTAGAAAGGTGTTACTCTGCTTGGCAAAGATGGATCGGGATTCGCGGAAGACCCAGGCAGCGCACAGGGCAAAATTCCGCAAAATGCTGTAGAGACAAGGTGCTCAGCGCTGCGGAGTTAAGCCGGTTTGTTGAGCTAAGTAATCAGGCTATTCCTTCGGTTCTCAATAGACTGAAATTCCGAGCCACATGCTCTGACAGACATAGGTTTGCGGCTCTCATGACCAGCCCGGTTGGCCATACTTAATGGCACTAGGCGATCCCCAGTCACCATGTCCACAAAACGAACTATAGCTTCGGGGAGTGCAGAATTGTGATGTCGGGGAAGGAATACACTTGGCTTAAACGCTTCCATCAGATCAGGCTTCATCTGAGTGGCATCACCTCAGACACAGAGCCATTCTTTTTCACGTCCTGTGGCAAAACGTACGATAATCTCGGGGATATTCGCTGAGTTCAGCTTTGGAAGTAAAGTGACCTTCGGTACACTTCGACGAAGCGTTGCTACAATGAACTTTAATCAAGTGTCGGTTACAGACCCCGGAGCCGTGGCCGCTCATATGTGTCACTCCCTGGAAACGCAGGCACAGCACTACCGCTACCATAATTTGGAGTCTCCCCCAACCCATGTATAGAGCCCCAGTCCAGCCCTGGTGGCTCCAGGAGCCATCCCCCGCATCGACACCTGGTAACCCGTTCACCAGGTGCACGGTTGAACATAGTGCAATGAGATGGCTTAAAATGGCCAGTGGCACCCCCTTGTGGCCAATCCCGGTTGGGGGGTGCTCCCTACCCAGGCATTGAGCCCTACAGTGAAACCGATTTGGATGGTTTAGTGAGGTCCTCGGATCGGCCCTGCAGAGGTCGGTCACGGCCCTGGCGGAGCGCTGAGAAGACGATCAAACTTGACTATCTAGAGGAAGTAAAATCATAAGGTTTCCGTAGGTGAACCTGCGGAAGGATCATTAACTGGTTGCCAGCCGCCGGCGAGGGGCTGTGATCCAAAAACAAAACTCTGATGTGGGCTGGTTAGGTTAGTGGGCTCACGCCCCCCGCCTGTCCCTTCCCTTGGCACGAGATTCATGGCTGGGAGGGTGGCTTCGGCCCCAGCCCGAGCCCGGTTCACCCTCATCTCCATGTTGCCTGACTGGCTCCACCCCCCACTTTCCCCATTAGGCACAGCCGCATGGCGCTCCAGGTGAGTCGGCCATGTCCGAAGGGGACTGCGGGTTGCTGGTAAACCGGGTCTTCCTGCCTCGGTCTCCAATATTAAGCCGCTTGGGTCTCGCCCAGGACCCTAGCCAACCACTCTGCGCCCCTCGCTTCAGAGATGGCGGAGCACCCGGATGCTTTTTGTTCAACCTCAATCCTTTTTGCAGATCTTGGTGGTAGTAGGAAATATTAAAACGAGAACTTTGAAGGCCGAAGTGGAGAAGGGTTCCATGTGAACAGCAGTTGAACATGGGTTAGTCGGTCCCCCGAATCCGGAGTGGCGGAGACGGGCGCAGCGAGGCGTCCAGTGTGGTAACGTGACCAATCCCAGAGAAGCTGGCGGGAGCCCAGGGGAGAGTTCTCTTTTCTTTATGAAGGGCAGGGCGCCCTGGAATGGGTTCGCCCCCGAGAGAGAGGTCCAAGCCCTGGAAAGCATTTCGGTTCCGGCGGCGTCTGGTGAGCTCTCGCTGGCCCTTGAAAATCTGGGGGAGAGGATGTAAATCTCGCGCCGGGCTGTACCCATATCCGCAGCAGGTCTCCAAGGTGAACAGCCTCTGTCATGTTACTCGTAGACGACCTGATGTTGGGTCAGGGTTTCATAAGTAGCAGAGCAGCTCACTCGCTGCGATCTATTCAAAGTCAGATTCGAGCTTTTGTCAGGGACGGAAGGCGTCTTCCTACACCTTCCTCCTTCTTTACTAACGGGTTACCAGATGCACAGAGAAGGGCCAACCCTGCCATG
This sequence comes from Brachymystax lenok tsinlingensis, assembly GCA_030435695.1. Taxonomy (NCBI): domain Eukaryota; kingdom Metazoa; phylum Chordata; class Actinopteri; order Salmoniformes; family Salmonidae; genus Brachymystax; species Brachymystax lenok. The sequence continues at coordinate 96,647,815 of CM059789.1, read as the reverse complement.
GACCTCCCTACCCTGCCATGGACCTTTAGCAATCCCCATAAATGTATTAAAAACCATTTGGTACCTGGTAACCTGTTCAATCACCAGGTGTACGGCTGAACTTAATCTCTGGAGTGAAAGAGAGAAATCTGTACAGATTTTTCAGAAAATTATTAAAAAAAGACTTCCCAAGGGGTCAGAGGTCCCAAATGGGCTACAGTTACCCTTGGTCGTAAAAGACCCAGTCCACCCGGAAGCCATTCCCCGCGCCCCCTGTACTTATTTTCATCACCTTCTAACACAATTTTCTATTATAAAATTTTATTGAAAAACGGTTTTGATTACATGGAAATGCGAGTCTAGGTGTGCCCTTTCATGCTTTTCGAGGTTGTAATTGTTAAAGACCAAAACGGGGCTTGGGGGATTTGACCCCACCGGTGGAGCAACATGGTAGCCCTGTGGGTGACAGGGCTTATGTTGATAATTGGCCTGTCCCGCTGTAGCCCCACTCAGTTCCAGGTGGACTAGACATGTACCGGCGCGATTTGAGAAACCTGGGTTTTGACAAACAGAGAACCATGTCCTAGAGATCCGGAAACGGTGGCAAACTTCTAGACCCGTGCGGATATTTAGAAATGGGCTGTTTCGAGGGTTCTGGTACCTTCAGAACCACGGTTCTAACGCTCCGAAGGTGGCCATCCCTTCGGCGACCGATTTGGAGGTTGTTTAGCCCCGGGGAGGGCCTGGTTATGACTAAAGGTCAATGGAGGAAGTCATTCTCCGAGTTCCAGTCAGAGGGCCTCTTGTCAGGCTTAATGTCAAACAGCTATAGGCCTGGATGTCCATAAAAGGGTAGAGCTGGGCCTTTTGTCCCATTTGGGCTTTGGGCCTTTAAGGTTACAAGGCGCAGGATAAAAAACAAGCGGTTCGTCGCAGATGACGAGGCTCGTATGCTACACTTTGAGCTATCGCCCATTGATGGAAAAGGTGGCACCGAGGTGAGGTACGGGTTCAAATGTCCCTCCAGCCCAATTAGTCCCATCTTGGCCCACAGCTGGGGCACATCAAGCCATCCTAGGGTTAGGATGAAGGTTAAGGCTAGGGTTAGTGGATAGTTAGTTGAAATGTTGTGGACAGTTATTGAACATATACAAGCCATCTACTTGAGACTATCCAAATAAAGTGTTAACAAAATAATTGGGGTAATTGTTGAATAACCTGTGGTTAACCTAAAGTGGGTCACAGTGCTGAAGTGGCACCACCTTTCAATACAGTCAGCCTAGATGAGTTATCTTCATTTGTATTTCTCATAATTACTGATGATTCTAAAGACTTGTGGTGTAGCCTACCTGCCAGTATGATATCATAAGGGAAAGGGGAGAGAGAGTTGCCTCTTGATGTCTAACTGTGTTAACTGCCTGTACTAATGTCACTTCCTTATTGAGGAAGTTAGTTGTACAATACAGGCTGCAGAGGCTTTTGGATGAGTCACACGGCCAGATGTCTTTGGTACAAATTGAGGCTTGAGACTCTCTATAGGCCTGTTATCAGAAATGTAACCTGCTTGACACAACATTTTGTTATCTTTCAAGTCTACCATTGCCTTATTCTCCTATTTGTCCGTGTTGATTCATTAGTGTTTCACTAGTGCCGACACATTCATATGTTTCAACTGCTGTTGTAGAAATCCTGACAGGATAGACAGCACATTGTTAGGCTTCTGACATGACAACAACATTGCCTCAAATGGTTATTTTTCTTTTTGTTCAATTTTATTAGCTAGGGTAAGGGTTATGATTAGATGTTAGGGTTAAGGTTAGGGTTACATTTAGAAGTTAGGTTAAAGGGTTATACGCCTACCCATCCATCCCGACCAACAACCCTTCTCTCAACCCTTCATGTTTTATCTTGTAATGCAATCATGTTTTATCTTGTATTGCGATTACGTTTTATGCCTAGTTTAATGTTTTTATGGGTTTTAGAGAGAGAGGGGTAGGTGTGAGTGTTTATGCAGCAGGTGTATACACGTGAGTTCCCTTGCTTTCACAGTGGTGTCTCAGCTGGCTAGCAGTGTCAGCGTCCAGACCGTTGGCTGTAACACTGTACATGCCAACGGTACAATGACCTATCAACTCTCAGAGCCCCTGCCAGGATCACCCTCAACCTGTGTAACACAGTGTTTGGATGCAAATGTGAGTGACTATATTTTTGCTTATTTGAAGGCTACACCTGTATAGCTGAGATCAACATTGTCTGAATGACACTCCAGCACATGCTGTGCAGTACTATTTTCATGTTGGACCTGGTGATGAGGAAACTGGTAGATGTGTCACTATTCTTTCACAGCAGTGGTCACCAGCTCTGATTCAGATAATCAAGGTCTTGATGATCAGTTGAATCAGGTGCATTTCTGAGGCTATCCTGGACCAGGGTCAGAGACCAGTGAGTTATGCAAAGCTGTGAGTAACACCATTTTGTGATTTGTATTTCATTTAGGGCACTGTTCTCACTAACAGCAAAGAGATTGACAAAGATCGTGCTGTGGTTCAGACCAGTCAATCTCTTACCATCATAGGCTGCATGGACAGACTGAAGTACTTAGAGGAATGCACACATAATAAAACGGTGTGTAGAATATGTTTACCCTCCACTACAACCCTGTTACTGTACGGTTACTGTTTGGGACAACATGAAAATAAAGATAATGATTAGGGATTGCATTTGCATACACATGCTGTAGCTGTCACTAGGTCTTAGTGCTTTATAAAGGCAAGCTCACAGCATGCAACACCTGTGTGTAGCATTTACTATTTGGGTAATGCACAGTAGCCATTTTGTGCCAATACCCACCACATATTAACACTGGCTATCAATGTCATATGCACATAGAAAATACAGTAGCAGCTGGATTCATGACCCATTTAGACCAGAGAGTGCAGACATGCCCAGGCATGTTCAGGACATCTAGTGACTATTTCCTCTCTCTGCCTTCTGTTAACCTGTTTTTTTTCTCCGTAAAGCAGAGTGCCTCGCCAGTAGCAAAGTAGAGTTAGTATTTCGAAGAACAATGCAGTGAAACCATGCTGAGATGTTCTTACCAGTAATGAGAGTCCACATCAGACACCTACATTTTCTCACACCCTTAATATTCACACTGCTCTGTAGTTGTGGAAGTAGCTAAATACTCATCCCACACACACAATTCTCAGAGACACAATGGGCCAGTCTGCAACCTTGAATGGCCCGTTTAGTGAGCTACCTTATGAGGCTTCATTAGACTGAATGTCTAGCTCTTTCAGAACAGTAAGGCTGATTTCCTCTGTGCATCTGTTTACAGTAGTAGTAGTAGTGGTAGTAATAGTAGTAGAATCTATGAATTACTCAAGTTTAAATAAAGTGAATGTACATTTGAATGTAAGTAGACCAATATGATTTCAAGTTAGTTACTAATGTTCTTACTGTATTGTTCTATGTAATTACACCAATAACCTGAAACCCCATGTAATTACATGACATATGTGCAACGGTGTGTGTGCGCGTGCGCTAGTCTCAAGGCTTGCTTGATTTTTCCACCAACTTGAACATTGTGTCCTTGAACTTCTCTAGGTAACTGCATTGTGAAACCATTTGACCAGGAACCCATTAAACTAGATGATTATGACTCACAGTAGCTTGAGACATGCAGAGAGATCTTGGTATTGTTGCTATGGCTCCAGTAACTTTTACTATTTTCTACATCAAAGAATATTAGTGAAGGCATCAAAACTATGACATAACACATATGGAATCATGTAGAAACCAACAAAGTGTTAACCAAATCAAATTATACTTTATATTATTCTTCAAAGTAGCCACCCTTTGCCTTGATGACAGCTTTGCACACTCTAAGGCATTCTCTCAACCAGCTTCATTGAGGTAGTCATGAGGTAGTCAGGTGTGCCTTGTTAATTAAAATGCAGGTAAGTCATTCAGGAAAATGTCAAGAACTTTGAAGGTTTCTTCAAGTGCAGTCGCTCTGATGAAACTGGCTCTCATGAGGACCACCACAGGAAAGGAAGATCCAGAGTTACCTCTGCTGCAGAGGATACGTTCATTAGAGTTACCAGCCTCTGTGTGAATCAGGCCTTCATGGTTTTTGCAACTGCACTTGAAGAAACTTTCAAAGTTCTTGAAATGTTCTGCCCAGTTACACTGCAGAAACTTCTCCCCAACTTGTCCTTACTCTCTCTCTCTCTCACACACACACACACACACACACACACACACACACACACACACACACACACACACACACACACACACACACACACACACACACACACACACACACACACACACACACACACACACACACACACACACACACACACACACACACACACACACCAGTCTATTATGAATTGAATGTTTTATGTATTTCTATTCCTTTTTAAAGCAATTTATTGTGCTTGGAATATGAGATGGCAGTTGTTTTTTACAACGTGTTGATCTCTTGCTTGTTATATGTGTTTCATTAATAATAATGTGTGATATATCCAGGTTTCTTTGCTTTGTAACCCGGTTCAACAGCTTGTACTGAAACATTAAACCATTAACTCATGTTTCTGTGTTTTGTTTCTTGGCCTCTGTTCTTCCCTCAGTAATGCCTCATTTTCCACTCTTTCCATTGTTTCACAGTTATTAAAAGACACCGCTGATTTGTCAGGCCAAGAGGGGGGCATCTTGGCATAATGTTGAGTAATGAGCACTGTCCCTGCATCTGGGTCAGGGGAATACCGGAAAATAAACATCCAGTCAGCACATAGACATACTTCTTCCTGTGGTGGGGATTTCATCACTTCTGGCTCATGTATCACAGCTGAATAATGTTCATCTTGAAACACTGACTACAAGCTACTCTTATTTATTTCAGCCCTGCCAACCAGATGCTTAGCGTCTGCATTTGACTTGACTTCCCAACTCCTGATGTAGAACTATTGTCTGCAGTATATCTGCTCCTGGTATCTACAAATAGTTATCTGAGTTAAGCTGTGCTGTTCTCACTGTAACAACACCAGTATATCATTTTCAGTGTAACATTTCACGTAGGTTATCTCTTCTTTTCAACCCTCATTTCCATGTGTAATGTTTAAGGAATGCCAACAAGACAAGCTCCTCATCATCAGCTCCTGGTCATGTGTACACGCCAAAATTGTGCAATAGTGCCACTACCAGTTCCCAAGGGTTGGAGGGGATGACTGATTGGGGGAAGTGGAGAGGAGAGAGGGTATACCTGCCGGTTTTAGTCACCCTGATTGAACGTGACTTGTCATCTTTGTGGTGACATATCGTATAATTTCCGTCACCATAAAATAATCGAGACGTGGCCTGATAGCTACATAATTGGCTGAATGAGAGAGGCTCGTGTACAGTAGCGTAGTTTATGGCTATCCGATTGGTCGGGGGCGCGGTTAACGCAGCAGTAAGTCCCAAATTACGGGTTGACGTTTGAAAGCGGTTCATTCGCAGCGGAACTCAGTGAACAGAAATCTGTTTGACATCAATTTGAATGACAACACAACAAAGAGGAATTCTGGCGAGATGGTGTCAATCTTCGCTGTGCATGGTGAGGACTGGATACATGACTCGCATTCATAGATAGAGATAAGTGACTTTGAATATTATGATATTGAAAGCATAATCTTCTAGCCCGAAGTCCAGCGAGCTATTGATTGTGCCCCAAAAGCACACTCGATATCCGCGTTTATAAACCCAGAGTTTACATGCCGACATTGTTTATTTTCAAAGACATTGTTAATGAAGTAGCCTTAAAGTGATGCTCCAAAGGATTTGTATAATGCCAGCCAGTAGTTTTGAAAGTAGTGCTCACATCTGTAGAGGTCTTCTTGGGTCCCGAAAATGATACCCGAACCGAATTGGACTAGCAAACTTTCCACTCGGCCACAACATGACCCGTTACAAGTTTAAAAATAAAGTCAGTGCCCTACCCGATTTAAAAATCAATGTGGACCAGATCCGACCTGAAACAGGTTTCACATGTACATTTTCTGTTGTATCCTTCTACTGAAATGTTTGTTCAACAGAAATAAGGAAAACAACATTTCCTGAAATCACCTATAGTGATGGCATTTATGAAAATACTACGCTGTAGACCACAAACATAACTCCTGATGAAGTTGGGTAGCTGATATTCAGAGCTTAAATAGCCAAATGGATTAGTCACAGGAATCAGGACTAATACACCCAATGCAACAGCCTGTTTTACAAACGGTGGGCCTAACACATGGATGGTGATTCAGAACATTCCATTGCAGACCGACACGGTAGGCTACACTCCAGTAAGCACAGACGACGCCGACATCTTTCGGACATCTTTTTTTTGGTCCCGTCTGGACTAGCTGTCTTTTTTTTTGGTGCAGTCCAGACCGGTCTTGATTTCCACGTCCACGGACGTTGGTTTTTGGTCCAGTCTGGACCAGCCTTGATTTGGCCCAAACATAGACTTCTATGTATGGTTCATATTTGCACCTTTCATTCAGAACCTAAATTTAACCTAACTTCAACATCTGGAAAATGTCACCAATCTTTTCAATGTCATTTTGCTTACTGGGACTATTTTAGTTTTGTTGGGTGGTGCAATATTTGTGTCTTGCCTAGGGAAGCAGAATGGCCAGGACTAGGCCTGAAAACAGGAGTAGTAAAGACCCAATGCACTACTTTTGTATGAAACATTTTCTCCCTGCGCTGCAGACAGCTATATTGTATGGGGTGGCAGGTAGCCTAGTGGTTAGAGCGTTGGAATCCCCGAGCTGACAAGGTAAAAATCTGTCATTCTGCCCCTGAACAAGGCAGTTAACCCACTAGGCCGTCAATGAAAATAAGAATTTGTTCTTAACTGACTTGCCTAGTTAAAAAAAGGTACAAAAATGTGTCCACTAATACACTGAACAAAAATATAAATGCAACGTGCAACAATTTCAACGATTTTACTGAGTTACAGTACTGAACAAAAATATAAGTGCAACAATTTCAACAATTTTACTGAGTTACAGTTCACATAAGGAAATCAATCAATTTAAATCAATTCATTAGGGCCTAATCTATGGATTTCACATGACTGGCAGGTGCGCAGCCATGGGTGGGACTGGGAGGGTATAGGCTCACCTACTTGGGAGTCAGGCCGAACCAATCAGAATTAGTTTTTCAATTGGTGCACAACATTTTAGATAAATAAGCTTTTTGTGCGTATAGGACATTTCTGGGATATTTTATTCCAGCACATGAAACATGGGACCAACACTTTACATGTTGTGTTTTTTTTTCTCCAGTGTATGTGTTATATATATGTGTGTGTATGTATGTGTGTGTGTTTTTGTTTGTTTTTAATAATATCTGATTTTTCAGTGAGTGCTGCAGTACTCTTAGCACTGCTACTTTTCACGGCTATGTACACAGTAGAAAAGCCCAGAAACTTGAAGGCCATGCTACTGCGAAATAGACTCTATGAACAGGATCATATAAGTCATGCAATGTCCAGAGTTGTAACTGATTTTTTTTCTCTCACAGTGGTGTTTCTGCTGATTAGATGTGCCAGCTTCCTGTCCATTCATTGTAACGTTTCACAAGCTCCCAATGGTACAACAACCTATCACCTCTCAGAGCCCCCGCCTTCAATGAATTGTGAAACAGAGTGGGCATATCCAAATGTGAGTGACAGCAGAAATCACCCAATCATTCAGAAGCAGGGTTAGGGCCAATTTCAATTGAAGTCAGTCAAATGCATGAAGTGGTTTTCATTTTTTTCCCCAAATTAAAAAACTTTTGACATAACGTCTCCTTTTTCAACTTATTGAGAAGTCATTGAAAATAGATGCCCTTTTTAAATTATCGAATTGGAATTTCAGTTTACTTCCTGAATTGTCTGACTTCAATTTGATTTAAACCCCAACCCTGTTCAGAAGACTAGTGCATCTGTCATCATTAGGGAACAAGTTGTTACTGACCAGGAGCAACTCTGTCTGTGTGTTTTTGTTTAGGGATCCACGCTGACCTTTAAAGGTGAAAAAATCTCAGATCAGGTTCTGGGTCTGACCAGACAGTCCATCACTACCACAGTCTGTCTGGGCAGCCTGAAGTATACAGTGGACTGTGTAAAGCCTCAGGTACTGTATCAAGTACTAATGTTGCCTTTGAATTTGGTTGTCACCTCTTCTCCATGCAAGTGTGAGAGAGAAGTAAGGTCAGACATTCAGAAAGAAAGAGGGGAGCATATCACATGAAAGTGCTGGGAATGGATCAATGCTTGGCACGAGTTGTAAGTCTCCATTGCATCAATGGGTCAATGCATGGCTGGACTTGAAAGGTCTAGAGTCTAGACTACATCACTTCATGGTCTCTTATTGTCACCTCATCTCTTGTCTTTCAGGTGGTGAATAAAGTAGAATGTGAGTATAACCCCACCTCTAACTGAAAACAACTAGATAACACACACACACGCCGAGGCACAGAGACACCAACACACACACAGATAAGTCTGTTGCCTGTCCGTTCCAAATTAAATGTCAACTCCCCGTACCTGCTTCTCTTCTCCAGTGTTGTTCCTTACAGTAGTAGGCCTACTGTAGCTTAAGGATTTTTTTACCCTATAATTTTTTTAAATAAGTGCATTGAGCCTGTTGTTTACTATGTCATACCAAAGCTGCTGTACACGTTACAAATTACTGATCATCCCCTTTGTGTTTCTTAGGTAACTGCACCATGGAACCTAGCAGCCCCTCCTCTAATCCTGACCACATCAAGGATGTCAGGCCAGGTGACAGTGATAAGTCATAGTTGGAATCAGGATGCGTTTTAGGCACCCAGTCCTGAGAATCAATGTCTACAATGAGTGTACAAAACATTAATGACACCTGCTCTTTCCATGACATAAACTGAAAGCTATGATCCCTTATTGATGTCACTTGTTAAATCCACCTCAATCAGTATAGATGAAGGGGAGGAGACAGGTTAAAGAATGATTTTAAAGCTTTGATACAATTGAAACATGGATTGTGTATATGTGCCAATCAGAGGGTCAATGGGCTAGGAAAAAAATGTAAGTGCCTTTGAACGGGTTATTGTAATAGGTGCCAGGTGCACCAGTTTGTGTCAAATCAAATTTTATTTGCCACATACACATGGTTAGCAGATGTTAATGCGAGTGTAGTGAAATGCTTGTGCTTCTAGTTCCGACCATGCAGTAGTATCTAACAAGTAATCTAACAATTTCACAACAACTACATTATACACACAAGAGTAAAGGAATGAATACGAGTATGTACATATACATATATGGATGAGCGATGGCTGACCGGCATAGGCAAGATGCAGTAGATGGTATGGAGTACAGTGTGTGTGTATATATATATATATATATATATATATATATATATATTATATATATATATATATGAGATGAGTAATGCAGGATATGTAAACATTATATAAATGGCATTGTTTAAAGTGGCTAGTGATACATTATTTCATCCAATTATAATTATTAAAGTGGCTAGAGATTTGGGTCGATGGCCGAACGGCATAGGCAAGATTAAGTAGATAGTTTAGAGTACAGTGTATACATTTGATATGAGTATGTCGGATACGTAAACATTATATACAAAATTGTTTAAAGTGGCTAGTGATACATTGTTACATCCAATTCCTATGTTTAGAACTGCAACGCTGCTGGGGTTTTCATGCTCAACAGTTTCCTGTGTGTATCAAGAATGGTCCATCAACCAAATACGCTGGGTAGCCATTTGATTAGATGTTCAGGAGTCTTATGGCTTGGGGGTAGAAGCTGTTAAAAAGCTTTTTGAACCTAGACTTGGTGCAATTTTTAGGTACGATTACCAGCTCTCTGATAACAAAGAACAGACATATGCCGACAATCTGTCAAAGTGGTTTAGTGAAATAGTACAATGAAGATATATTGTATGAACTTGACTTGAATTGACTAACATGCTCCACTGCTTCCCTGCCTAATAGGAACTTCCGGCGCCGACAGAGATGGCAGCCTCGCTTCACGTTCTCAGGAAACTATGCAGTATTTTGTTTTTTTATGTATTACTTCTTACATTGTTACCCCGGGAAATATTAAGTTTTATTACATACAACCGGGAGGAACTATTGGATATAAGAGCAACGTCAACTTACCAACATTACGACCAGGAATACGACTTTCCCAAAGAGGATTCTTTGTTTGTTACCCCAACCAGGACAATAGACTGGACAGCACCCGGCGACTCAAAACAACGGCGGCGCCGGAGAAGAGGGAAACGCGCCGGTCTTTTGGTCAAGCTACGTCGACGGGCGCATCGTGCACCTCTACCGAGTATTTTAATCGCCAATGTACAGTCTCTTGACAACAAAGTAGACGAAATCAGATCAAGGGTTGCCTTTCAGAGAGACATCCAAAACTGCAACGTTCTTTGCTTCACGGAAACATGGCTCACTCAGGACACGTTATCTGAGTCTGTACAGCCACCTGGTTTCTCCACGCATCGCGCCAACAGAAACAAACATCTATCTGGTAAGAAGGGCGGGGGTGTGTGTCTTATGATTAACGAGACGTGGTGTGATCATAACAACATACAGGAACTCAAGTCCTTTTGTTCACCTGACATAGAATTCCTTACAATCAAATGCAGACCGCATTATCTACCAAGAGAATTCTCCTCGATTATAATCACATCCGTGTATATCCCCCCCTCAAGCTGACACATCGACGGCACTGAAAGAAATTCATTTCACTCTAGGTAAATTGGAAACCACATATCCTGAGGCTGCATTTATTGTGGCTGGGGATTTTAATAAGGCTAATTTGAAAACAAGGCTCCTGAAATTTTACCAGCATATCGAATGTGCCACCCGGGCTGGTAAAATCCTGGATCATTGTTATTCCAACTTCCGTGATGCATACAAGGCTATTCTCCGCCCTCCTTTCGGCAAGTCTGACCATGACTCCAGTTTGTTGCTCCCAGCCTACAAACAGAAACTTAAACAGGAAACGCCCGTTCTCAGGTCTGTTCAACGCTGGTCCGACCAATCTGATTCCATGCTGCAAGATTGCTTCGAGCACGTGGACTGGGATATGTTCCGGACAGCATCTGACAACAACATTGATGTATAAGCTGATTCGGTGAGCGAATTTATTAGCAAGTGCATTGGTGGTGATGTACCCATAGCAAATATTAAAACCTTCCCCCAACCAGAAACCGTGGATTGATGGCAGCATTCGCGCAAAACTGAAAGCGCGAACCACTGCTTTTAACCAGGGTAAAGCTACCGGAAACATGACTGAATACAAACAGTGTAGCTATTCCCTCCGCAAGGCAATCAAACAAGCTAAGCGTCAATATAGAGACAAAGTAGAGTCACAATTCAACGGCTCAGACACAAGAGGAATGTGGCAGGGTCTACAGTCAATAACAGACTACAAAAAGAAAACCAGCCCCGTTGCGCACCATGACGTCCTGCTCATCGAGGAGACAGTAGTGGAGAAGGTGGAAAGTTTTAAGTTCCTCGGCGTACACATCACGGACAAACTGAATTGGTCCACCCACACAGACAGCGTGGTGAAGAAGGCGCAACAGCCCCTCTTCAACCTCAGGAGGCTGAAGAAATTCAGCTTGTCACCAAAATCACTCACAAACTTCTACAGATGCACAATCGAGAGCATCCTGTTGGGCTGTATCACCGCCTGGTACGGCAACTGTTCCGCCCACAACCGTAAGGCTCTCCAGAGGGTAGTGAGGACTGCACAACGCATCACCAGGGGTAAACTACCTGCCCTTCAGGACACCTACACCACCAGATGTCACAGGAAGGCCAAAAAGATCATCAAGGACAACAACCACCGAGCCACTGCCTGTTCACCCCGCTATCATCCAGAAGGCGAGGTCAGTACAGGTGCATCAAAGCTGGGACCGAGAGACTGAAAAACAGCTTCTACCTCAAGGCCATCAGACTGTTAAACAGCCATCACTAACATTGAGTGGCTGCTGCCAACATACTGACTTAAATCTCTAGCCACTTTAAACATAGGAATTGGATGTAACAATGTATCACTAGCCACTTTAAACAATTTTGTATATAATGTTTACGTATCCGACATACTCATATCAAATGTATACACTGTACTCTAAACCATCTACTGAATCTTGCCTATGCTGCTCGGCCATCGACCCAAATCTCTAGCCACTTTAAGAATTATAATTGGATGAAATAATGTATCACTAGCCACTTTAAACAATGCCATTTATATGTTTACATATCTACATTACTCATCTCATATATATATATATATATATATATATATATATATATATATATATATATATATATATATATATATATATATATATATATATATATATATATATATATATATATATATATATACACTGCTCAAAAATAAAGGGAACACTTAAACAACACAATGTAACTCCAAGTCAATCACACTTCTGTGAAATCAAACTGTCCACTTAGGAAGCAACACTGATTGACAATAAATTTCACATGCTGTTGTGCAAATGGAATAGACACCAGGTGGAAATTATAGGCAATTAGCAAAACACCCCCAATAAAGGAGTGGTTCTGAAGGTGGTGACCACAGACCACTTCTCAGTTCCTATGCTTCCTGGCTGATGTTTTGGTCACTTTTGAATGCTGGCGGTGCATTCACTCTAGTGGTAGCATGAGACGGAGTCTACAACCCACACAAGTGGCTCAGGTAGTGCAGCTCATCCAGGATGGCACATCAATGCGAGCTGTGGCAAGAAGGTTTGCTGTGTCTGTCAGCGTAGTGTCCAGAGCATGGAGGCGCTACCAGGAGACAGGCCAGTACATCAGGAGACGTGGAGGAGGCCGTAGGAGGGCAACAACCCAGCAGCAGGACCACTACCTCCGCCTTTGTGCAAGGAGGAGCACTGCCAGAGCCCTGCAAAATGACCTCCAGCAGGCCACAAATGTGCATGTGTCTGCTCAAATGGTCAGAAACGGACTCCATGAGGGTGGTATGAGGGCCCAACGTCCACAGGTGGGGGTTGTGCTTACAGCCCAACACGGTGCAGGAAGTTTGGCATTTGCCAGAGAACACCAAGATTGGCAAATTCGCCACTGGCGCCCTGTGCTCTTCACAGATGAAAGCAGGTTCACACTGAGCACGTGACAGATGTGACAGAGTCTGGAGACGCCGTGGAGAACGTTCTGCTGCCTGCAACATCCTCCAGCATGACCGGTTTGGCGGTGGGTCAGTCATGGTGTGGGGTGGCATTTCTTTGGGGGGCCGCACAGCCCTCCATGTGCTCGCCAGAGGTAGCCTGACTGCCATTAGGTACCGAGATGAGATCCTCAGACCCCTTGTGAGACCATATGCTGGAGCGGTTGGCCCTGGGTTCCTCCTAATGCAAGACAATGCTAGACCTCATGTGGCTGGAGTGTGTCAGCAGTTCCTGCAAGAGGAAGGCATTGATGCTAAGGACTGGCCCGCCCGTTCCCCAGACCTGAATCCAATTGAGCACATCTGGGACATCATGTCTCGCTCCATCCACCAACGCCACGTTGCACCACAGACTGTCCAGGAGTTGGCGGATGCTTTAGTCCAGGTCTGGGAGGAGATCCCTCAGGAGACCATCCGCCACCTCATCAGGAGCATGCCCAGGCGTTGTAGGGAGGTCATTCAGGCACGTGGAGGCCACACACACTACTGAGCCTCATTTTGACTTGTTTTAAGGACATTACATCAAAGTTGGATCAGGCTGTAGTGTGGTTTTCCACTTAAATTTTGAGTGTGACTCCAAATCCAGACCTCCATGGGTTGATAAATTTGATTTCCATTGATAATTCTTGTGTGATTTTGTTGTCAGCACATTCAACTATGTAAAGAAAAAAGTATTTAATAAGATTATTTCATTCATTCAGATCTATGATGTGTTATTTTAGTGTTCCCTTTATTTTTTTGAGCAGTGTATATTCTGTACTCCATACCATCTACTGCATCTTGCCTATGCCGGTCAGCCATCGCTCATCCATATATTTATATGTACAGACTCGTATTCATTCTTTTACTCTTGTGTGTATAATGTAGTTGTTGTGAATTTGTTAGATTACTTGTTAGATACTACTGCATGGTCGGAACTAGAAGCACAAGCATTTCACTACACTCACATTAACATCTGCTAACCATGTGTATGTGACAAATAAAATTTGATTTGATTAATAGTCCTGTGGGGTAGCTGAATGTGGAGAGGCACTGAATGTGGAGAGGCTAAATCAACTCAGATTGTACAGTGCGTTCTGAAAGTATTCCAACCCTCCACATTTTGTTTACGTTACAGCCTTATTCTAAAATTGATTAAATTGTTTTTTTCCCTCATCAATCTACACACAATATACCATAATGACAAAGCAAAAACAGGTTTGTAGATTTCTTAGCAGATTTCTCAAAAAACAAAAAATATTCAGACCATTTAATCAGAACTTTGATGATGCATTTTTGGCAGAGATTACAGCATTGAGTCTTCTTTGGTATGACTCTACAAGCTTGGCACACCTTTGAGGAGTTTCTCCCGTTCTTCTCTGCCGATACTCTCAAGCTCTGTCAGATTGGATGGGAAGCCTCGCTGCACAGCTATTTTTGGGTCTCTCCAGAGGTGTTAGATCAGGTTCAAGTCTGGGCTCTGGCTGGGCCACTCAAGGACATTCAGAGACTTGTCCCGAAGCCACTCCTGCGTTGTCTTGGCTGTGAGCTTTGGGTCTTTGTCTTGTTAGAAGGTGAACCTTCAGCCCAGTTTGAGGTCCTGAGTGCTCTGGAGTAGGTTTTCATCAAGGATCTCTCTGTACTTTGCTCCTTTCATCCTTCCCTCGATCCTGACTAGTCTCCCAGTCCCTGCCGCTGAAAAACATCCCCACCGGAGAATCTTGTTTCTCATGGTCTGAGAGTCAGTTAGGTGCCTTTTGGCAAACTCCAAGCGGCCTGTCATGTGCTTTTTACTGAGGAGTGGCTTCCGTCTAGCCACTCTACCATAAAGGCTTGATTGGAATAGTGCTGCAGAGATGGTTGTCCTTCTGGAAGGTACTCCCATCTCCATAGAGGAACTCTGCAGCTCTGTCAGTGACCATTTGGGTTCTTGGTCACCTCCCTGACCAAAGCCTTCTCCCCTGATTGCTCAGTTTGGCAGGGCAGCCAGCTCTAGGAAGATTCTTGGGGATTCCAAACTTCTTCCATTTAAGAATGATGAAGTCCACTGTGTTCTTGGGGGACCTTCAATGCTGCAAATCATGTCCAATCAATTGAATTTACCACAAGTTGTAGAAACATCTCAAGGATGGTCAATGGAAACAGAGCACCTGAGCTCAATTTCGAGTCTCATAGCAAAGGGTCAGAATACTTATGTAAATTTTTTAATTTTTTAAATGTTTTAATAAAATTGTTTTTGCTTTGGCATTTTGGGGTATTGTGTGTAGATTGATGAGGAAAACATAAATTTTCAGGGCTCCCGAGTGGCACAGCGGTCTAAGGCACTGCATCTCGGTGCTAGAGGTGTCACTACAGACCCTGATTCGATTCCAGGCTGTATCACCACCGGCCGCGATTGGGAGTCCCATAGGGCAGCGCACAATTGGCCCATAGTCGTCCGGGTTTGGCCGGGGTAGGCTTGCCTAGTTAAAAAAATAAAAACATTTAAAAAATCATCAATTTTAGAATAAGGTTGTAATGCAACAATGTGAAAAAAGGCAAGGGGTCTGAATACTTTCCGAATGCACTGTATATCAACATTGATAGTCAAATCTCTCATTCTGTTATGGATTTGGGTGTTATCGGAATGCTCATGTTGGAGACTGAGTTTGTACCCAGGTTATCTGTGAGCCACAAGACTGTGTTAGTCTACTGATCTAAAGCCTATCATTAGCTTTCTCCTTTCCACTCGGCCTCTCTCTCTTTCCCACACAGATGAAAGGAACCACACACTGGCCTGGGTTCCTCTGGGATGTTTCTCTGGAGTCATCATACTGTTATTTGTTGGAAAGAGGTGTGTATGGAGGGGGTGGTCCACACAGTATTTTAGTTTAGTCAACATTACTGAAACATTGTGTAGAAACATTGTGTATACTGAATGTATATAAATAATTATTTTGTGAATTTGTACATATTGCTAAAGACATCTGTTTGGTATTTCAGTTACAGGAGGATGAATTGGACCCAACGATTCTCAGTTAATGTGGACAACGCAGAAGAAACCAAGGTGTGAATGTGTGTACGTGGGTCTGGGGGTATGTTTTGTGCCCGTGCGTGTGTGGGTATGCTTTGTGGTGCGTGGGTGGGTATGCTTTGTGGTGCGTGGGTGGGTATGCTTTGTGGTGCGTGGGTGGGTATGCTTTGTGGTGCGTGGGTGGGTATGCTTTGTGGTGCGTGGGTGGGTATGCTTTGTGGTGCGTGGGTGGGTATGCTTTGTGGGGTGTGTGCGTGGGTGGGTGGGTATGCTTTGTGGGGTGCGTGGGTGGGTGGGTATGTTGTGTGGTGCGTGGGTGCGCGCAGAGGTGTGAGTGTGGTTGTTCTTTGTGTTTTTAGCTTCTCAACAGTTTTAAAAGTTTCACATTGTAATGGGCATGTGGCTTGAGATAGTCTTGTATTACATTCTGAGACAGTTTTAGTGCAGCAGTGGATCTCTTGCTGTGGAAGCTAGATTCCCATAGCTGCACCCATTAGTCTATGATCAGTGACTAGGCATATTAACACACATACATACAAATGGACAGTATACAAACTCATATTACTATGTTGGGGGGAAATGACTCGGGTAGTATTATCTGTGGTCTGTTGAGTAATAGTGTCACCTGATATGATAGTGGAGACAGTGTGATACTCTAGAAGTGTTTCTAGTTACTGTAAAGATGGGTGAAAGATTTCTGAATCAGACAGCACACAGCACACATGACATTCCTTTTCACCTCTTTTTCACTAGTTCCTAACAGTTCACTTCCAGTAGTATGCTGCAACAAATATAGTTCCTCTCCCTCCCTCCCAACTATACCAGGGAAGTCCCTGTGTGATTATGAATGACTTAGCATTGGAGTTCCAGGCTTGATATTGAACCAGAGAGGATGTGAAATCAGTCCCCAGCCACACCTACTCACACCACTCTGCCTAGACATTCTCTGTTATACAATTATTATTATTATAATACATCATTATATATCTAGTAATATAAACAAAATATCAATGTTATATACACATTTTTCTAGTTAGTCACTGAGGAAGTGACTCATAGATCCAATGTCATGCTTTTAGCAGATTAAATGGACCCATAGACACTGATTTAAAGTTTCCCTCTAATGAAGTTGTGTTGGGGAAGCTGATCCTAGATCTGTACCTATGGTCTACTCTGGCAGATTTTAGTGTTTTCTTTTGGTCAGCTAATGCTTCTAGTGAGGGATGTAGTACTGGCATCTTTCCACATCTTATATTGGTTTATATTCTATGTGAGCGCAAATCAAATCAAACCTTGCTGCTATCCCTAGGAGCTTGTTGACTTCCCTTTGTGGTTCTGAAAGGACAACTATAAGTGGAAGGATAATGGCGTGTTAAACCTGCAGGAGAAGTTAAAATGGTTCTAGAGAATCATAACTGCTGTTGTAGAAATACTGACAGGATATATAACACATTATTAGGCTTCTGACATGACAACCAAATTACTTATTTTTGTTCAATTTCATAATGAATGATACTGACTGCATTTGTTAATGTGATTTTTTTTTTTATTGAATCATTAGTCATGTGTATACCACTCATTTATGTTTGCTTTGCTCACCAACTTGTATTAAAGCATCCTGCTACTCTTCTTTGTGTCTTGTTGGTTTATTCTGTTTTCCCTTGATTGATTTAATTAATTTGTGACGGTACCGTACTCCACTCAGACTGTGTTATTTCGGATACAATTTAAGAGCCATGCTTTAAATATATCTATTGGTGTAATACACAAACCAAGTTAATAGCTGACCCCTGTATGTACTGGCTTACAGCCACAGCTGGGTAAAAGACAGAGGTAGGGAAATGCTGGGGACAGCCACGCCTTTCCATCACTTCCACTTTCCCTCTCTCTGTCTCTCTCTGCTTTCTTTCTCTCTCTCTCTGCTTTCTGTCTGTCTGTCTGTCTGTGTGTGTTTGACATTGACACCATACAGTATTACATGTGTCTAACAAGTCAATCTCTCCTTAACACTCAAACTACTTCACAGTTATATCATGTTGTCTAGTGATTGACTTCAGTAAACACATTTACTGCTGTGTAACCTCCTGGCTCTTAGCTGTTGATAAGCAAATGCTTGCGTAGGTTGTGGTTAGGTTTAGAATAAGGGTTAGGGTTTAGGTTAGGATGAGGGTTAAGGCTAGCGTTAGTGGATAGTTAGTATAAATGTTGTTGACAGTTATTGAACATCTACAAGCCATCTACTTGGGACTAACCCAATAAAGTGTTAATTGTAATTGGGATAATTGTTGAATAACCTGTGGTTAACCTAAAGTGGGTCACAGGGCTGAAGTGGCACCACCTTTCAATACAGTCAGTCTAGATGAGATTTGTCTTCATCTGTAATTCAATACAGCTACATGATTTCTAAGAATCAGCTAAGAGACAGACCTGATCATATCACCTCTACTGCCCTACTGCACTGTTGGAGCTAGAAACACAAGCATTTTCGTAACACCCACAATAACATCTGCTAAATATGTGTATGTGACCAATAATATTTGATTTGATTTGATCGTATGAGACCATAAGGGAAAGAGAGTTGACTCTTATTGTCTAACTGTCTGATAACTGCCAGTATTAATGCCACTTCTTTATTGAGGAAATTAACTGTACCATACAGGATGCAGATACTTCCGATGGCTTTGTTACAAACTGAGGCTTAAGACTCTATATAGGCCTGTTGACAGAAATCAAACATGTTTGGCACAACATTTTGTTGTCTTTCAAGTTTACCATTGCCTTATTCTATCTCCTATTTGTTTATTTATTAGCAGTGGTGTAAAGTACTTAAGTAAAAATACTTTGAAGTACTGCTCCTTAAGTAGTTTTGTTTTTTTATCTGTACTTTACTATTTATATTTTTGACAACTTTTACTTCACTACATTCCTAAAGAAAATTTACTTTTTACTCCATATATTTTCCCTGACACCCAAAAGCACTAATTACATCAGCACAGAAAAATGGTCCAATGGTCCACTTCACACACTTATCAAGAGAACATCCCCCGGTCATCCCTACTACTGATCTGGCGGACTCACTAAACACACATGCTTTATTTGTAAATGATGAGTGTTGGAGTGTGTCCCTGGCTATCCATAAATAAATACAAAATTGTGCCGTCTGGTTTGCTTAATATAAGGAATAAGAAATTATTTATACTTTTACTTGTACTTTTGATATATTTGAGCATTTACATTTACTTTTGATATTTAAGTATATTTACAACCAAATACTTTTAGGCTTTTACTCAAGTAGTATTTTACTGGGTGACTTTCATTTTAACTTGAGTCCTTTTCTATTAAGGTATCTTTACTTTTACTCAAGTATGACAATTGAGTACTTTTTCCAGCACTGTCCAGTTGTGAATTCATTAGTGATTCATTTGTGCCGACACATTGGGTTTAAGTTGTGGATACAGTCAAGTTGGAAATCAGGTGGAAACATTCCAAAGCAATTCTAACATATGCTTGCCGATTTCAAGATGTCATTCTTGCATTCTAAATGGGTGTGACAGACAGTAAGACAGTAACTGTTATTTAGTCACCTGAGAGACAAAAGGAAGAATTACACGTCTCATTGAAGGAACTTTGTCCCATGATTATTACAGAGGCTTGCAATGAGACAAACACTCAACTCTGTTGCAAAGACTGTCAGCTCTTTGAGAATGTTTGCATGTTGCAAAGATATAGCACCTGTATGACTGATTTGACTGGTGAGATGTTGCTGTTAGTGTACCACGATGACGTGACAAGTCATGGACAGATAATTATCTGCATTTCCCATCTTTACTATTTCATTAACTCTTTAGGCATCATCAGCAGTGGTGACGGTTTTGGAGAGTCTGGCGTGCCCAAAGTAAAATGCCTGCCACTCAAGCCCAGAAACTAGGATATGCATATAATTCGTACTGTTGGATAGGAAACACTCTGAAGTTTCTAAAACTGTTAAAATAATGTCTGTGCGTATAACAGAACTGATATAGCAGGCAAAAACCCGAGGAATTTCTGTCCAGAATTCTTTTTTTGTTGTGACATTTCCTCAGTTTGATAGAAATCCATGTAAAATAGCTCCCTGATTGCAGTACCTATGGCTTTCACTAGATGTCAACAGTCTTTAGACAGTGTTTGAAGGCTTTATCATTGAACAGAACCGAACAGAAGAAGAAATAGTGAAGGGACCACGGATGTCAATAACTTTTCCTGGGCACGAGACCGTGAGCGAGCCCCTCTTTATTTTCCTTTTATATCGTTTAGGATATCATCCGTGTAAAATATAATCGTTAATATTCATAAAAGGATACCTAAGGATGCATTATAAATTATGTTTGATTTGTTTGGGCAACGTTGATAGGTATAATTTGAACGCTTTCTCTTCACTGTACAACGGGCGACTCACCGGTGGATTTTCTGAACATAACGCGCCAACCAAACAGAGATTTATGGATATAAAAAAATGACCCATGGATTCTCTTGTTTGGACACTTGGGATGCCCTCAGCAGAAGTTCTTCGAAAGGTAAGTGATTTATTTTAGCTCTGATAAGGGTTTTGTGTGACCCGCGCTGGATATGAATTTATGATAATGCATAAATATGAGAGGTGGTTAATAGAGTGTCAGGAATGTTTACGTGCCACAGAGGGTGGTTTCGCTTTAGACATATTTGTGTTGTCAGAGCTTATTTTCTTTACATGCTACATGAGAAGTTCACAAGGAGGGGAGGGGTGGGGGGGTTGTGTTATAGTTTTGTCTTGACGGTTCATCTCTCTCTCTGGAAGTACTATAATATTCAGTCTGCTTTACAGAACTGGTCTGATGTACTGTATGTTTCTCGTGGACAGTCTACGTAAACAAATCTGACCAATTACTCAAGACTGTTTCTGAGAAATGTTTGAACTGTATGGGGAAGCAAAGAACCCTCTTGTTCACTGTCACTCCAATTCAAACTGTGATTGTTGAACCTAGACTTAATTTTTTTTTTTTATTATTTCATCTTTATTTAACCAGGTATTGTTAGGTCTTGCGTAGGTTCAACTGAGATAGGAACGATAGTAAATCTGAACTTGGTTAAAATAATTGTTTAATACAAAGGTTAATAAATGGCAAATACAATTTCCGTATATACGGGTTCACTGTAACATCTCGCAGGACGAAACAAAGAACTGCCTTTCTGCTGATAACATGGGTATATGTTCTGACAGAGTTAGTTCCTGCTTCATAAGCTGGCCTATCAGAACAGTGGCTAGGCGTGGTTTAAACTTGCCTTGCCAATCGTTGTCACACAGGCTGGTCCCCCTTTTGGCACTTTTTCTTGATTTATCTTCTGTCTTGACATTTCAGTACTTTTCCACCAGCCAGGGTCCTGTAATAAATACCTCACACCCCCCCACTTAACCACAAGTCAGCAACTTTCTCAAGATGTCCGCACAGGGGTTACACATACACAAGTCCTTACAGAATAACCCCCAATATGATTATTAGCAATTGGCAATTGTCAATACTATCATGGTAAAAAATACTATTATGGTATAAAAATGTCAGATCCCCACAGTAGGCAAGTTGAGAACAAGTTCTCATTTACAACTGCGACCTGGCCAAGATAAAGCAAAGCAGTTCAACACATACAACAACACAGAGTTACACATTGGAGTAAAACAAACATACAGTCAATAATACAGTAGGAAAAAAAAACGAATCTCTATACAATGTGTGCAAATGAGGTAGGATAAGGAATATAAGGCAATAAATAGGCCATGGTGGCAAAGTAACTACAGTATAGCAATTTAACACTGGAATGGTAAATGTGCAGTAGATGAATGTGCAAAGTAAAAATACTGGGGTGCAAAGGAGCAAGATAAATAAATGACTACGGTAAGGGATGAGGTAGTTGGTTGGGCTATGTACAGGTGCAGTGATCTGTGAGCTGCTCTGACAGCTGGTGCTTAAAACTAGTGAGGGAGATAAGTGTCTCCAGTTTCAATGATTTTTGTAGTTCGTTCCAGTCATTGGCAGCAGAGAACTGGAAGGAAAGGCGGCCAAAAGAGGAATTGGCTTTGGGGGTGACCAGTGAGATATACCTGCTGGAGCGAGTGCTATGGGTGGGTGCTGCTATGGTTACCAGCGAGCTGAGATAAGGCGGGGCTTTACCTAGCAGGGACTTGTAGATGACCTGGAGCCAGTGGGTCTGGCGACGAGTATGTAGCGAGGGCCAGCCGACTAGAGCATACAGGTCGCAATGGTGGGTAGTATATGGGGCTTTGGTGACAAAGCGGATGGCACTGTGATAGACTGCATCCAGTTTGCTGAGTAGTGTTGGAGGCTATTTTGTAGATGACATCGCCGAAGTCGAGGATCGGTAGGATAGTCAGTTTTACTAGTGCAAGTTTGGCAGCATGAGTGAAGGAGGCTTTGTTGTGAAATAGAAAGCCGATTCTAGATCTAATTTTGGATTGGAGATGTTTAATGTGAGTCTGGAAGGAGAGTTTACAGTCTAGCCAGACACCTAGGTATTTGTAGTTGTCTACGTATTCTAGGTCAGAGCCGTCCAGGGTAGTGATGCTAGTCGGGCGGGCGGATGCAGGCAGCTAACGGTTGAAAAGCATGCATTTGGTTTTACTAGCGTTTAAGAGCAGTTGGAGGCCACGGAAGGAGTGCTGAATGGCATTGAAGCTCGTTTGGAGGTTAGTTAACACAGTGTCCAAAGAAGGGCCAGAAGTATACAGAATGGTGTCGTCTCATGAGAGGTGGATCAGAGAATCACCAGCAGCAAGAGCGACATCATTGATGTATACGGAGAAGAGAGTCGGCCCAAGAATTTAACCCTGTGGCACCCCCATAGAGACTGCCAGAGGCCCGGACAACAGGCCCTCCGATTTAACACACTGAACTCTGTCGGCAAAGTAGTTGGTGAACCAGGCGAGGCAATCATTAGAGAAACCAAGGCTGTTGAGTCTGCCGATAAGGATGTGGTGATTGACAGAGTCGAAAGCCTTGGCCAGGTCAATGAATACGGCTGCACAGTAGTGTCTCTTATCGATGGCGGTTATGATATCGTTTAGTACCTTGAGCGTGGCTGAGGTGCACCCGTGACCAGCTCGGAAACCGGATTGCACAGCGGAGAAGGTACGGTGGGATTCGAAGTGGTCAATGATCTGTATATTAACTAGGATTTCAAAGACTTTAGAGAGGCAGGGCAGGATTGATATAGGTCTATAGCAATTTGGGTCTAGGGTGTCACCCCCTTTGAAGAGAAGGATGACCGCAGCAGCTTTCCAATCTTTTGGGATCTCGGACGACACCAAAGAGAGGTTGAGCAGACTGGTAATAGGAGTTGCAACAATGGCAGCAGATAGTTTTAAAAAGAGAGGGTCCAGATTATCTAGTCCAGCTGATTTGTACAGGTCCAGATTATGCAGCTCTTTCAGAACATCTGCTATCTGGATTTTGGTGAAGGAGAAGCTGGGACAGCTTGGACAAGTAGATGCAGGGGGGGCGGAGCTATTGGCCGGGGTTGGGGTAGCCAGGAGGAAAGCATGGCCAGCTGTAGAGAAATGCTTGTTGAAATTTTCGATCATCATGGATTTGTCAGTAGTGACCGTGTCAAAGTCAAAGTCACCATTATTAGTCAGTTGTACAACCAAATGCCTTCAACCGAAATGTGTCTTCCGCATTTAACCCAACCCCTCTGAATCAGAGAGGTGCGGGGGGCTGCCTTAATCGACATCCACAGCGCCCGGGGAACAGTGGGTTAACTGCCTTGTTCAGGGGCAGAACAACAGATTTTTTTCCTTGTCAGCTTGGGGATTCGAACTTGCAACCCTCCAGTTACAAGTCTAACGCTCTAACCACTAGGCTACCTGCCGCCCCGTGTTACCTAGCCTCAGTGCAGTGGGCAGCTGGGAGGAGGTGCTATTGTTCTCCATGGACTTGACAGTGTCCCAAAACTTTTTGGAGTTAGAGCTACAGGATGCAAATTTCTGTTTGAAAAAGCTAGCCTTTGCTTTCCTGACTGATTGCGTGTATTGGTTCCTGACTTCCCTGAACAGTTGCATATCGCGGGGACTATTCGATGCTATAGCAGTCCGCCACAGGATGTTCTTGTGCTGGTCAAGGGCAGTCAGGTCTGGAGTGAACCAAGGGCTGTATCTGTTCTTAGTCCTACATCTTTTGAAAGGGGCATGCTTATTTAAGATGGTGAGGAAGTTGCTTTTAAAGAACGACCAGGCATCCTCGACTGATGGAATGAGGTCAATATCCTGCCAGGATACCCGGGCCAGGTCGATTAGAAAACGCCTGCTCGCAGAAGTGTTTTAGGGAGCGTTTGACAGTGATAAGGGGTGGTCGTTTGACCGCGGGCCCATCGCGGATGCAGGCAATGAGGCAGTGGTCGCTGAGATCCTGATTGAAAACAGCAGAGGTGTATTTGGAGGACAAGTTGGTCAGGATAATGTCTATGAGGGTGCCCATGTTTACAGATTTAGGATTGTACCTGGTGGGTTCCTTGATGATTTGTGTGAGATTGAGGGCATCTAGCTTAGATTGTAGGACTGCCGGGGTGTTAAGCATATCCCAGTTTAGGTCACCTAACAGAATGAACTCTGAGGATAGATGGGGGGCAATCAATTCACATATGGAGTCCAGGGCACAGCTGGGAGCTGAGGGGGGTCTATAGCAGGCGGCAACAGTGAGAGACTTATTTCTGGAGAGATTCATTTTTAGAATTAGAAGTTCGAACTGTTTGGGCATAGATCTGGAAAGTATGACAGAACTATGCAGGCTCTCTCTGCAATAGATTGCAACTCCTCCCCCTTTGGCAGTTCTATCTTGGCGGAAAATGTTGTAGTTGGGTATGGAAATCTCAGAATTTTTGGTGGCCTTCCTAAGCCAGGATTCAGACACGGCTAGGACATCAGGGTTGGCGGAGTGTGCTAAAGCAGTGAGTAAAACAAACTTAGGGAGGAGGCTTCTGATGTTAACATGAATGAAACCGAGGCTTTTACGGTTACAGAAGTCAACAAAAGAGAGTGCCTGGGGCCTGGGAATAGGTGTGGTGCTGGGGGCTACAAGGCCTGGGTTTACCTCCACATCACCCGAGGAACAGAGGAGGAGCAGGATGAGGGTACGGCTAAAGGCTATCAGAACAGGACGTCTAGTGCGTTGGGAACAGAGAATAAAAGTAGCAGATTTCTGGGCGTGGTAGAATAGATGCAGGGTATAATGTGCAGACAGGGGTATGGTGGGTCAAATCAAATTTTATTTGTCACATACACATGGTTAGCAGATGTTAATGCGAGTGTAGCGAAATGCTTGTGAGAGTACAGTGGAGGTAAGCCCAGGGTGAGAGTACAGTGGAGGTAAGTCCAGGCACCGAGTGATGATAAGAGTGGTTGCATCTCTGGAGGTGCTGGTAATGCTGGGTGAGGTCACCGCATGTGTAGGAGGTGGGACAAAGGAGGAATCTGAGGCATGTATAGTGGGCCTAGGGGCTCCACTGTAAACTAACACAATGATAACTACCCTAAACAACAGTAAACAGGGCATATTGACACTTGAGAGAGACATAAAGCAAGGCATAAAGCAAACACAGGTGTAGGTTGGGAGAGCTAGCTAGGACAACAACGGGTAAGACCGCAAGGCTAGTCAGCTAAGACAACAACAACAGGTAAAACTGGCGATGAATGGGCAGAGGGTTGGTTAGCAACACACAGGGCCTGAGAACGCGGCTGGGGCCGACAGATAAATAAAATAAATAAAAATAAATAAACAGAATGGAGTACCGTGATTAATGAATAGTCCAGCAGGCATCAGCTATGTAGCCGAGTGATCATAGGGTCCAGTGAACAGCAATAGATGGGGCAGGGAAGCCGCGAGGTAGTCGTTACTACGCCGGCACGCAGGAGACACGGCGTTTAAAGTCAAGAGTTAGCAGGCCGGGGTTGGTAGAATCGCCTGCTGCGACGTCCGATGGAGGCCGGTTGCAGGCAGAGCGGATGGAGTAATCGTCCGCAGACCAGTCGAGGTGGTACGACAGGGCGTCGTGACGAGAGGGATCCAAGCCAGATGGCGAGAGAGGTATTATTGTTGCTAGCCGGGAGATGCGCTTAGGTTGCGACTAGCTGGAGTTGGCTCCGGGGCAGAGGCGTTAGCCACTCAGTGGCAGCTAGCTAGCTGTGGAGAGCAGGTGTAGTGGTCCAGGGTTTACGGCAGGGATCCGGCGTTGTGGTGGAGAAACAGTCCGATGGTGGTAGGCTGGCGAGTATTATCCTGGCTAAAAAAGGCTGGTGTCTGTGCAGTAGGTTAAAGGCCGCTAGCGGTGGCTAACAGTGACTGAAATAGCGAGTTAGCTCGCTAGCTCCCAATGGAATTCAGTCTAAAAAGGTATAAAACAATAGCGGTTAGGTAACACAATGGGTGAGGCAGGTTACCGGAAGGTATATTTAATATAAAAATGGAAAAGAGATTGAAAATAAAATTGAAATATATACAAAAAAGACGTAAATACGAAGTACACGAGGGGATGAACAAAAACACGTCTGCACTGCTATGCCATCTTGGAATCAATGCTTCATCTGTCATTTTGATGTGTTATGTTAATCTCTGACCACACATTTCAGGGTATCGTCTCAACAACCTCACACCCAGTCATGTTCAGACCCACTGACCCCACCAAATCCTAACCACAACCAATGAGCATAACTGAGAGGTTTTCCATTGCACCTCTCTCTCTCTCTCGCTCTATCACATTCTCTCTGTAGGGGTTTTCCCTGTGAGGAGGGCTGGATATGCTTTATTTTCTCTACATGCTTTAAAATGCTCCTCTTAATATGTAGTAGTAGAAAACTATTATCCAAAAGGGGAAACTGGTTTAGTTATAAAGCAGCTTATTTAATTATTCCCTGGAGGTTTATTTAATCATTTTATTACAACTTGTCTGATTCCTAACTGAATCCTCCTTATAGGCTACACATTCAAGCTATAACCCTGTTTATTTGTCCTGATTTCTTTTAAATTCTTATTTTTTATTTTTAACTTGAGTCCTTTTCTGTTTGAAAATGTTCTATGTTTTTTTCTCCACAATTTCCATGGTATCCAATTGCTAGTTACAGTCTTGTCTCATCGCTGCAACTCCCGTACGGACTCGGGAGAGGCGAAGGTTGAGAGTCCTTCGAAACACAACCCAACTAAGCCACACTGCTTCTTGACACAATGCCCACTTAACCTGGAAGCCAGCCGCACCAATGCATCGGAGGAAACACCGTACAGCTGGCTACCGTGTCAGTGTGCACTGCACCCGGCCCACCACAGGAGTCACTAGTACGCGATGGGACAAGGACATCCCTGCCGGCCAAACCCTCCCCTAACCCGGACGACGCAGGGCCTCATGGGTCTCCTAGTCGCGGCCGGCTGTGACAGAGCCTGGACTCGAACCCAGAATCTCTAGTGGCACAGCTAGCACTGTGATGCAGTGCCTTAGACCACTGCAAAACTCGGGAGGCTTTTGCCCTGATATCTAACAGAAGTCTGTTATCCCCAGCTATGTGCTCATTGTTTTCCAAAGTCTCTGGCAAAGTGAAAGTTGTGAATCTAATGTTTTAGATTAGAGTTGTGAAGTGTGTTTATTCTTAATTAGTAATTATTATGCATATAGCTCAGACTGTAGGCACTGTGAAGTGTCATGTTTCAGATCTGCTCAATGTGTTCCATTCTTCATGGTGTTGAGGGTAATGTTTCTAGTTGCGGAGTATCTTCATCACTTATTGGTTATCTATAGCAGGACAGGACACTTTTGTTACAGTCCAGCTTTATGGTAAAACACTGCTTCAAACTGATCATGGTCTAGATGGAAGACCATTAACAGTCAGTGGATTAGTTGAATCAGTTGTGTTATAGATAATTTACCTAAGCAGCCCACTACAGCGTACAACACTGTAGTGCCCATAAATCTCATCACTAAGCTAAGGACCCTGGGACTAAACACCTCCCTCTGCAACTGGATCCTGGAATTTCTGACGGGCCGCCCCCAGATGGTAAGGGTACGCAGCAACACAGCCACCCTGATCCTCAACACGGGGGACACTCAGGGGTGCGTGCTTAGTCCCCTCCTGTACTCCCTGTTCACCCACGACTGCATGGCCAAGCACGACTCCAATACCATCATTAGGTTTGCTGACGACACAACGGTGGTAGGCGAGATCACCTACATCGATGAGACAGTTTATAGGGAGGAGGTCAGAGACCTTGCAGAGTGGTGCCAGGAAAACAACCTCTCCCTCAACGTGAGCAAGACAAAGAAGATGATTGTGGACTACAGGAAAATGAGGGCTGAATATGCCCCCATTCACAACTCTGGGGCAGTAGTGGAGCGGGTCGAGAGTTTCATGTTCATTTGGTGTCCACATCACCAACAAACTGTCATGGTCCAAACACACCAAGAAAGTTGTGAAGAGGGCACACCTTTCCCCCTCAGGAGACTGAAAAGATTTGGCATGGGTCCCCAGATCCTCAAAAAGTTATACAGCTGCACCATCGAGAGCATCCTGACCGGTTGCATCACCACCTGGTATGGCAATTGCTCGGCATCCGATAGTGTTTACGGCCTAGTACATCACTGGGGCCAAGCTTCCTGCCATCCAGGACCTAAAAAAAAAGAAACGTCCCTTTTTCAGGACCCTGTCTTTCAAAGATCATTCGTAAATATCCAAATAACTTCACAGATCTTCATTGTAAAGGGTGTAAACTCTGTTTCCCATGTTTGTTCAATGAACCATAAACAATTAATGAACATGCACCTGTGGAACGGTCGTTAAGACACTAACAGCTTACAGACGGTAGGCAATTAAGGTCACAGTTATGAAAACTTAGGACACTAAAGAGGCCTTTCTACTGACTCTGAAAAACACCAAAAGAAAGATGCCCAGGGTCCCTGCTCATCTGTGTGAACGTGCCTTAGGCATGCTGCAAGGAGGCATGAGGACTGCAGATGTGGCCGTACTGTGAGACGCCTAAGACAGCGCTACAGGAAGACAGGACGGACAACTGATCGTCCTCGCAGTGGCAGACCACATGTAACAACACTTGCATCGGTACATCCAAACATCACACCTGCGGGACAGGTACAGGACGGCAACAACAACTGCCCGAGTTACACCAAGAACACACAATCCCTCCATCAGTGCTCAGACTGTCCGTAATAGGCTGAGAGAGGCTGGACTGAGGGCTTGTAGGCCTGTTGTAAGGCAGGTCCTCACCAGACTTCACCGGCAACAACGTCGCCTATGGGCACAAATCCACCGTCGCTGGACCAGACAGCATTTTAAAAAAATGCTCTTCACTGACGAGTCGCGGTTTTGTCTCACCAGGGTGATGGTCAGATTCGCGTTTATCGTTGAAGGAATGAGCGTTACACCAAGGCCTGTACTCTGGAGCGGGATCGATTTGGAGGTGGAGGGTCCGTCATGGTCTGGGGTGGTGTGTCACAGCATCATCGGACTGAGCTTGTTGTCATTGCAGGCAATCTCACCGCTGTGCGTTACAGGGAAGACATCCTCCTCCCTCATGTGGTACCCACTTCTTACATGCTCATCCTGACATGACCCTCCAGCATGACAATGCCACCAGCCATACAATGCCACCAGCCATAAAGTTGATTCAGCTGCAGGATCGGGGCACCACCAGTACAGAGCTTGCTCAGGAATGGCAGCAGGCAGGTGTGAGTGCATCTGCACGCACAGTAAGGCGAAGACTTTTGGAGGATGGCCTGGTGTCAAGAAGGGCAGCAAAGAAGCCACTTCTCTCCAGGAAAAACATCAGGGACAGACTGATATTCTGCAAAAGGTACAGGGATTGGACTGCAGAGGACTGGGGTAAAGTCATTTTCTCAGACGAGTCCTCTTTCCGATTGTTTGGGGCATCCGGAAAAAAGCTTGTCCGGAGAAGACAAGGTGAGCGCTACCATCAGTCCTGTGTCATGCCAACAGTAAAGCATCCTGAGACCATTCATGTGTGGGGTTGCTTCTCAGCCAAGGGAGTAGGCTAACTCACAATTTTGCCTAAGAACACAGCCATGAATAAAGAATGGTACCAACACATCCTCAGAGAGCAACTTCTCTCAACCATCCAGGAACAGTTTGGTGACGAACAATGCCTTTTCCAGCATGATGGAGCACCTTTCCATAAGGCAATAGTGATAACTAAGTGGCTCGGGGAACAAAACATCAATATTTTGGGTCCATGGCCAGGAAACCCTTAATCCCATTGAGAACTTGTGGTCAATCCTCAAGAGGTGGGTGGACAAACGAAAACCCCACAAATTCTGACAAACTCCAAACATTGATTATGCAAGAATGGGCTGCCATCAGTCAGGATGTGGCCCAGAAGTTAATTGACAGCATGCCAGGGTGGATTGCAGAGGTCTTGAAAAAGAAGGGCCAACACTGCAAATAGACTCTTTGCATCAACTTCATGTAATTGTCAATAAAATCCTTTGACACTTAGGAAATGCTTGTAGTTATACTTCAGTATTCCATAGTAACATCTGACAAAAATATATAGACAGTGAAGCAGCAAACTTTGTGGAAATTAATATTTGTGTCATTCTCAAAACTTTTCGCCACGACTGTAGTTGAGAATGCCGATTTGCTAATGGCAAACAAGCTGAGCTCAGGGATGTTTTATTTAACCTTTATTTAACTAGGTAAGTCAGTTAAGAACAAATTCTTATTTACAATGACGGCCTACCGGAGAACAGTGGGTTACCTGCCTTGTTCAGGGGCAGAACGACCTTGTCAGCTCGGGGATTTGATCCAGCAACCTTTTGGTTACTGGCCCAATGCTCTAACCAATAGGCTACCTGCCGCCCCATTATTGACAAGTGGATATTTCCCAGTCATATGCTGGTAATTACAAATTTACGAGATGTTATGAACACAACAGGAGTGAGAGATGGAGATAGATAAAGGAATGCTCCTGTGGTCAGGAAAGATAAAGAGTTGATTAGACTATGAGGAAGAAACTGAAAAGAAGATGGATAGGCAGGAAAGAGAGAGAAGTCAAGTAGTGTAATGCCTTTTTTTTCCTCCACCAGGAGCATCTATACTGGGAACTCTGGGAGTTGGAGTCTTTATGCAGCCCTTCTTGTTCCTACTGCTGGGGTTTGTCCTGTAGTGAGAAACTACACATCCAATAGACAAGCATGACATATGGAACTACTCATGCATGTGTTGAACAAGCATAGAGTGTTGATATATATGGCATATTTTAACACATTTAACAGTAACAAATATAACTTGTATATCCTGCTTTTTTTTTTTTTTTTAACTAGATTAAGATTAAGCCAGAGCAGGCCTTGAGCACATCAAAGCAGATACAGATACAATGTAAAAGACAATGTAAAAGCACTTGAGATGTTTTTATTCTATTTGTTAAAGAAATATGTATCTTTCTATATCTTTGTTTCAATGGTGGGTCTCTTCTAGTAGGATAATGCTGGGTCATGTAATGATGTATGAGTCGGTGTTCTGCATTGGTTGTTTTCTGAGAGTTGGGATCATAAGACGAGGATTATGGGTGCTAACCCAGTGCTGACAAGATTGGAAGTGGAAGACTAACTTAATAATAAAGATTATGAACCTACTATCACTTACTCTATGGATTGTTACAACGACTGACAGAAGCTCAAATGAGACTCAGAATAATCACTATCTCTGGGTATTTTATTAGAAATGCTCTACGCAAGAAAGAAAACAGAATTGGGTTACAGGGGGAAAGAGGGCTGTGTGTTAACATTGTAATCTCTGAAGATCGAAGAAACTCTAGCTGGAGACACGCACACACTACCTTTATCAAAAGAGTAGAAGAGATAACAGTTAACAACACCGCTGATTGGGTGACTAATCTTTAAGTTAAAAAAGTATCTTTTTTTACTGTAGTTCAACACGCCTTACATGCTTTTCTTTAGCATACAATCACTGTCCTCAACGCCTCACACCTCTCCTCCTACACCATGAGTTTCACTATCACTCCATCCATATCTCCCTCCCTTGCTCCCTTCCTCTCAGAGAGAAAGAGGATAGCTGTCTAGTACTCATATGTACATGGTTATGTTTCAGTTGTGGTCAAGTCCAACCACACTTGGAAGGGTCCAACCCAACCCCTCCAGGTTATAGAGGCTCATCTTGAGATGGGATGTTTCCTGTTACAAGGCCGGATCAACAGGAATACTCTGCCTGACGTCTCTGTGGAGCCAATCTCATCCCTGATCATACTATATGGTTAGACGGACGGGGATGAGAATGGAGAACATTCAAGAGACAAGGCCAATCCAGAGCTTACTCAATGAAAAACAAACACCTGCACATACACAAACCCTAAAATCAAAGCCTATGAACAAAACTATAAGAAAATCAATGCAATAGTGAGAATGAGAACTGGGACTGGCTCTACACAGAGAAGAGGCCAGTGGTGGTTGTCACCAATCCACTGTGAGATGCTGTGCTTGGATGAGCCATAGAAAACTGAAACATTCAACTCAATAAGCAAATCCCACCCCCATGTTGACTAGTCTCTTTCAACACCAGTCACATTCTCTGTTGATGACGGACGACAGAAACCTAATAGAACTCAGCTGTAGACTGACTGGTGGTTAACGGTCTCCATTTTAAAAAGCACACTTCTGAATGCAAGTGTTGTTTGGTAATAAATCCTGTAATAATGTGTCTCATAACTAATTTACAACCAAAGGAGGTTGGTGGCACCTTAATTGGAGAGGATGGGCTTGTGGTAATGGCATCAGTGGAATGGTATCAACTACATCAAACACATGGAAACCAGGTGTTTAATGCCGTTCCAGCCATTATTATGAGCTGTCCTCCCCTCAGCAGCCTCCGCTGTTTACAACTCAGTCAGAAGATGTTAATACTACCTCAGTTTAGACAGGTACAGCACCTGAGGTACTGCGTCCAGAATCAGTCAGACAAACACACAGGTTATGGCTGCCATATGACAAATGTGCCCCGAAATATAAATAAGAAAAAATTGAATGAAAACAACAACCGTTATCACAATGTGCTTGTGTGTTGGATAGGTGATGACAGGAACACACTGCTGAAGAACGGTTTACAGTGAAGAGCTTTCCTTCCCATACCTCCTCTCTCTTACTAAAATATCTGCAGTTTATAGTACTCTCTCACCCTCCTTCCCTTCAAAACATTCTCTCTCCTCTCTCTCTCTCCCCTCCTCCACCTTCCCCTCCCTCTCTCTTTTTTCTCTCAGACAGGTTTGTCTGTCTTGCGTGCAGTGATGAAGGCCATGCCGTGAGTCCTGAAGTGTGTGTTCAGATCCGAAACCTTGTCAAAGCATTTCCCACACACCTTACACCCCACCCTGCCCTCCCCGTCCTCCCCCAGCGGCGTGGGGGGGTGAGACGAGGAAGAGGGAGACCCTGGCAGGGAACCCCCTCTGGGACTCCCGTCACCGTGGTTACCGCCGTTGCTGGGCGACGATGTCAGGGAGCGGTCGTTATGGCCGTGACGGCTGTGGTTGTCAGGGGGCGTGTCTCTGACCCTGTGGCTGATGAAGCGGTGGCGGGAGAGGGAGGGGGCGGAGGCAAAGCAGGCTCCACACTGCAGACACTGCAGGCTGACTCCTCCCCCCAGGGCTTCGGAGCGGTGCTGGGGGATGTGGTCCAGGAAGACGGCGCGGTCCTCGGTGGTGAAGCCACACGGAGCACAGTGGAACCCAGACTCTGGCTGGGGAGGGGGAGCCGAGGAGGTGACGCGAGGTCTCTTAGCAGGGATGATGCCCTCGGTCACATCCTCCTCTTCCTCCTCAGTCTTCAACCCTCCTCCTCCGTCTTCCTCAGCTGAAACAGTGAACGGAGGGTTGGAGCCTCCGTCCTGCTCCGAGGAACTGTCGGCTCCCTCCGCACCCCTCCCTCGCTTCTGACAGAGAGAATTAGTTCATGACATTTAGCATTAATAACCGGTCTTCCTATATAAAAGGCTGCAGTCGGTAGTTGTGAGAGAAAGTGGAACTGTACCTTTGTGTCCAGAGCTGACATGCCGTGTCTCAGCTGGACATGTCTCTCCAACACCAGTCTACTGCTGAACGTCCTCTTACCCTCACTACACAACCTACACACACAAACACATACACACGTTAGGGGGTAGGGTGAGATACAGCTGTTGTAGGGTACTATAGGGGTTAGCGTGTAGTGTGCATACTTCGTAGCAGTAGATGACTCATTTAGACTGACGTGGGGGTAGGGTATAGTATGTAGGGGTTAGGGTGTAGTGTGCATACTCACCGGCAGTGGAAGGCTCGTTTGATGCCCTTGTGTTTGACTCTGATGTGGCGTCTGAGGCTGGACGTGGAGGAGAAGGAGTTCTCACACAGACTACACGGGAACTTCTTTAGGATCTACACAAAACACAGGCACCTTACAGTGAACAGTCCCCTCAGCTCCCCTAGTTTAAAAACAGAAAGGCTACTAAAGACAATGATGCTTACTGAGAAAAACGGCTGAAAATCTGTTCTTCAAAGAAAAAAAAAAAGAGGGCAAACTTTCCTGGATCCCTCCACTTCATGTGAGAGGTGACTGTGCTCCAGAACTTTAGAGATATACATGATATGACTTTATAACCTATATGATCGGGCCCAATCCTAACTTGAGAAACACCTGGGGAGCTCAAAGTTGAGCGTAAATAAACTCTGAATCGTATTTTGATGGAAGAACGTAAGTGACGTATTAAGCATAACTTTTCTCAAGTGAGGATTGGGCCTGTGGTGATTAGGTGATTCGTTTAAGGGCCAGTTAGGGGTTAATTTTGGGCGGGACTGGGCCCATGGGCCGGCAGTAGAGTAGGCCTGACCTAGAGGGTCAGAAGATACAATGGATCACTGATCAGTCAGAACCGATTCAGAATCAATCTACTGTACTGCACATCAAACAGTATATCACTACTGCATGAAACATTTAACTATCTTTATGTGTAGTCTATGTGCAGTCTGTGTTCCTGACCTTGCCATGCTGCTCGGCCATATGGGTAATGTAGTCCTCTCTGTCAGCGTAGCGGGCATGGCAGGGAGCACAGCTCCACCCTGGGCTCGTCTTACTGCTCTCTCCATCCCCCTCTTCCTCCTCCTCTTCCTCCCTTCCCCACTCCTCTCCGTCAGAGCTCTCCGTCTTCACCGAGCTCCGCACCCGGGGGGGAGGGGCAGGGGAGGGCGCCATGACAACGGGAACTTCCTGTTTGACCGCGGGGCCTCTGTGAGTAGTCTGAGCGAGGGAAGGAGAATAGAGAAGGGAACAGAGCAGATAGGGAGATGGAAGAGAGTTAACTTCTTAGGGAGCAGCGCATGAGGTGACCGTTTTGGAGAGCCTGGCGTGCCCAAAGTAAAATGCCTCCCATTCAGGCCCAGAAAATAGGATATGCACATATTTGGTACCATTGGATAGGAAACACTCTGAATTTTCTAAAAGTGTTAACCATTTGTCTGTGAGTAAAACAGAACGGATATGGCAGGCGAAACCCCGAGGAATTTCTGTCCTGGAAAAAGTGGTTTTGACAGAGTGCCTCATTTGGAACCCCTCCCTTATGAAAAAGCCCATATAAGGGCATATGAATGCAGTACCGATCACTTCCTCTGGATGTCAGTCTCGAGACAGTGTTCAGTTTTGTTTTGGATGCATTAGAGCAGAGAAAACAGGAAGTGTCCCCTTGGAAGTCAACCGAAGAGAACGCGCGCTCCCGAGAAGGAGCGTTTTTTTCCGTTCTTATAGCTCAGTTTATATTCCGATTGATTTATTATAGTAAATATACGTAAAAGTGTTCCTAAGGATACATTTAAAATGATTTTTGATTGTTCTTGGACAAGTTTATAGGTATAAGATGAACGAGTTCTCTTCAGGTTTCAATGGAGGAGTGGAGGCTGTAGTTTCTGATTATAACGCGCAAACCAAACTGAGATTTATGGATAAAATACATTACTTTTTCTAACAAAAGAACCATGGATTGTCTTCGTTGGACACTTAGGAAGACCTCAGCAGAAGTTCTTCAACAGGTAATTGATTTGTTTTCGCTGTGAAATGTGTTATGTGTGAACCGTGATGGCTTATGAATTCATGGTAATGGCAAAAATATGTTAGGTGCAATATCACAACGCTGTGATATTGCCAAGAAACAGAGCTTTTGATGAGTATGAAACACTTGTATATTGGTGGATGTTTAATAATTCAACTTTTGGATTTTGAATTTGGCGCCTTGCATTTCACCTGGTAGTGTCGCTAGCGCCCCACCACTCCCTAAGAAGTTAAGCTACATATCATATCAACAGAACTGACTGACCCAAACCCAGTCTGGAGAAGGACTGAGGGGAACCCATAGATGTACCTTGATGTGCTCCAGCATGGAACTTCTCTGCGCGTAGAGCTTGGGGCACTCAGGACACTTGAACACGTGCACCTTCTGCTTGACTAGGTGGGTGTCAAAGTGGACGTACAGCAGTGGCTTCTGGGTAAATACCGTGTCACACATCACACACTTGTAGATCATCCTGTAAAGAAGGAGTGAAGGGTATAAAATCTGAGAACACAATCAGTGTGTGTGTGTGTGTGTGTGTGTACATACTTGGCCTGTCCTCCAGTGAGTGTGGGGTGCTGGGTGTTGATGTGGCTCTGGGCGCTGGGGGAGGACTTGAAGGCCATCGGGCAGCTGGGACACTTATGGAACACCTCACAGTGGGCCGTTTGGATGTGGGACTTGACGGAGTTCAACCCTCCAAACACCACCTGACAACTAGAACACCTGCAGACAGACAGAGAGATAAATATCATTGTAGATGTTGTCCCTAAACACTGATATTTCTACATCCTCCTAATGGTTAAAGCATGGGTTGGTGGTAGGGCTGTTGCGGTGACCATATTACTGACACACTGGCAGTCACAAGTCATTACCACAGTAAAATTCCACGTAACCGTTGAGTCATGATAATCTCTTCTTATAGTAGTACTCAAGTCGCTAACTATCATCAGGTCCTAATGGCCTGGTACTCTGGGCTCTACTGTCCCTCCATCAGGTCCTAATGGCCTGGTACTCAGGGCTCTACTGTCCCTCCATCAGGTCCTAATGGCCCGGTACTCAAGGCTCTATTGTCCCTCTAACCACTCTGACATCAATGCAAAGGAAAATATAATCAAACACTAATCATCAAAACAGTAGGACTATCGTACTTTTAAAACTCACTGTGATAATCAATTTGAAGAAAGAAGTTCAACAGCAGGTTGGACCGGTGTAAAATATGGTCGTTGTGGATGTTGTTTCAAAGACTAACACAACGAAATGGACAGCGCTTTCTAAGGTGATGATTAATTCAA
This sequence comes from Brachymystax lenok tsinlingensis, assembly GCA_030435695.1. Classification (NCBI taxonomy): domain Eukaryota; kingdom Metazoa; phylum Chordata; class Actinopteri; order Salmoniformes; family Salmonidae; genus Brachymystax; species Brachymystax lenok. The sequence continues at coordinate 96,610,178 of CM059789.1, read as the reverse complement.
AACACCCATACTCATATTGCAGCTTATACATACCTATAGGCTTCTATTATATGAGCCCAAGCCCGTCATACAATACATAGCATTCAGCATATTATGCACGGTAGAAAAACATAAAACAAAACCGATTTAAGGTGTCTTTGGTACATAATTGGTCTATCCAATACTCTAAAATTAAACCAATTCTAGTAATGGCCTTTGAGTGTGGGCTGTATGATCATGCATACTGGTTACCTTATGCTACGCTCCAACATTTCTATCCATGAGTCTGGGAGAGAACGTATAGGCCTAGACCATGCTGTTGCTTCATTTATGGTGCAGGGCAGCTTACAGTTAGCCTACAATGATAGTGAATGTGATTTTGAATAGCCTAGTAATAGGGCATGTTTTATATTTTCATCATTCATTGGGTGACACATTACCTTTAGCTATACACAATATCTCACCACCATGTGTTTCCATCTCCTCCCCGCTCTCCTTCCTTTCTCCAGCGCGCAGACGGGCTGTCAACAGTTTAGTGAAATATGTTTCGTTGCGAAAACATGTCACTATCGATGTTCTCAAACAGATTTCACTTGGTTTCTCAAATGGAGCACTGGGTAGCTACAGGAACGGGGTTGGAGAGCCCATGGCATACAGAGTTTGGGTGGAATAGCACCTGTAGTGCAGCCAGAGCATGCTCCTCAAACAATGGTTTATGTGGGGATTGAAATAAGTGTTGTTATATTTATTTCTCAGCTGGTCATATTAAACACCTGCTCCACTATAAAACCCAAGTAGCCTACAAAATAGACCTGCGAAAGCGCGCGGCCTCCATTCGCTATTGGAGTGCATACAGATGACATGTCTTTTCCCCTGTGACAACGAGCCATTCTAAATCTAAATCCATTTTACATATTAGTAAAGAAAATTAAATTGAGAATAGTCTGATGGGTGAAAATGTGATCACTTGAGAGAACAGCTGTGCAGCCTGAGGCAAGGAACAGAGCGCAAGCTTTTTTTTGGCTACTTTCTCAAATCATCAATAGTCTATAGTCGCACCAAGACATTTTTGTATCATTCACAACTAAAGTTCTCAAATAACTCAAAATTTGGAATATAGGACCGGTTTCAAATGATCACTTTTATGCTCAACATAGCTCCTTCATATGCACACGCACTCGGTAATGGGATTTCCCCCCAGCTAAGTTCAATTATACTGTTCTTACTACAAAATCATATAAAAGGCATATATTGTCAGCTATATGCTAAATTAACAAGCCTACGGCATGGAGCATAGCCAGATAACATAGGCCTACAGTAGGTAGGCCAACTCATATTTTATACTTCAGAAATACATTTTCTTCATATCAAAATGTTTCTTTAGACCTGACTAAAATAAATAATCGATTTATTGTGATTGTGTACATTACACAGATTTATTATACTTTTTTATATGTAGACATTCCAAAATGCATGTTTACATTAATTAACGGTCAATTTCCTTGAGACCGGCAGACTTTTGCAAAATGTCATGACCGCCACAGCCCTATTTGGTGGTAAGGTAATCTGATCCTAGATCAGTGTCTACGGGAGTAACTAGGTTTGTTTCAACTACAGAGGGAGTGAGGGGTGAAAGGTCACCTGTATCCGATGCGTCGTGTGAAATGGAGACAGGCCTCCTCCAAATGGGATTGGAAGGCTGGCTGCTTGGCCACACCCCCACACTCTGGGCAGACGTAGGGGGGGCCGGGGTTGTGGATGCGAGCGTGAGCAGAGGCACTGCAGCCGTTAGGAAGGAGCATGGGGGGAGAACACTCTGTACAGGACTGGAGGGAGAGACAGATGGGGAAAGGAGGGCGCACAGGTCAGTAAGGCAGGTACTCCTAAAGCCATGAAACAAGCTATTACATACAGTGTCTAGACTGAAAAAGTTATGTGCATTTTTAACACACACACACACACACACACACACACACACACACACACACACACACACACACTGCTCTACTCACAGTGTTAAGGGCTGGTTTGACCTCTTGGAAGTGGGCAGCCACCTCAGCCTTGCTGCAGAACTGCACCTTACACTCAGGACACTTGTTATTGGTGTACAACACCGGCTCTGCTGCCTTCTTACTGATGATTGGCTGCTGCAGCTGGGTGGCGGGGCTCACGGTTGCCGGGGTCACTGCTGAAGTCACAGCCGGAGCAGAGGACGCTGGGACAGAGGAGGTGGAGAGGGAGGGAGAGAGCATGCCTGAAGGAGGCATAGAGAGAGACGGGGAGATAGATAGGGGAGTGAAAGGTAGAGGAAGAAAGAGTGAGAAGTAAAGAGAGGTGTGTTAGATAGGTACTGATAAACAGCGCTGCACTAGTATTCATAAAGAGTCTCAGAGTAGGAGTGCTGATCTACAATCAGGTCCCACCTGTTTATATAATACTCATTACGATCTCAAAGTCAAATCTGATCCTAGATCAGTACTGCTACTCTGAGATTCTTTACAGCGCATTCGGAAAGTATTCCGACTCCTTGACTTTTTCCACATTGTTACATTACAGCCTTATTCTAAAATTGATTACATTATTTCCCCCCTCATCAATCTACACACAATGCCCCATAATGACAAAGTGAAAACAGGTTTTTAGAAATATTTGCAAATGAAAAACAGAAATACCTTATTTACATAAGTATTCAGAGCCTTTGCTATGAGACTCCAAATTGAGCTCAGGTGCATCCTGTTTCCAATGATCATCCTTGAGATGTTTCTACAACTTGACTTCTACAACTTGAAGTCCACCTGTGGTATATTCAATTCATTGGACATGATTTGGAAAGGCACACACCTGTCTATATAAAAGGTCCCACAGTTGACAGTGCATGCCAGAGCAAAAACCAAGCCATGAGATCGAAGGAATAGTCCGTAAAGCTCAGAGACAGGATTGTGTCAAGGCACAGTTCTGGGGAAGGGTACCAAAAAATGAACAGCGGCCTCCATCATTCTTAAATGGAAGAAGTTTGGAACCACCAAGACTCTTCCTAGAGCTGTCCGCCCGTCCAAACTGAGACAATCGGGGGAGGGAAGTGACAAAGAACCAGATGGTCACTCTGACAGAGCTCCAGAGTTTCTCTGTGGAGATGGGAGAACGTTCCAGAAGGACAACCATCTCTGCAGCAATCCACCAATCAGGCCTTTTTCGTAGAGTGGCCAGACAGAAGCCTCTCCTCAGTAAAATTCACATTACAGCCCACTTGGAGTTCGCCAAAAGGCACCTAAAGGACTTTCAGACCATGAATGCCAAGCGCCACGTCTGACGGAAACCTGGCACCATCCCTACGGTGAACAATGGTGGTGGCAGCCTCATGCTGTGGAGATGTTTTCCAGCGGCAGGGACTGGGAGACTAGTCAGGATTGAGGGAAAGATGAACAGAGCAAAGTACAGAGATCTCCTTGACGAAGTCCTGAGTGCTCTGGAGCAGGTTCACAGAATGAGGTGAAGGTTCACCTTCCAACAGGACAACAACCCTAAGCACACAGCCAAGACAACGCAGGAGTGGCTTCGGGACAAGTCTCTGAATGTCCTTGAGTTGCCCAGCCAGAACCTGGACTTGAAGCCAATTGAACAGCTCTGGAGAGACCTGAAAATAACTGTGCAGCGACACTCCCCATCCAACCTGACAGAGCTTGAGAGGATCTGCAGAGAAGAATGGGAGAAACTCCCCAAATACAGGTGTGCCAAGCTCGTAGCGTCATACCCAAGACTCGAGGCTGTAATTGCTACCAAAGGTGCTTCAACAAAGTAAAAGGTCAGAATACTTACGTAAATGTGATATTTCATTATTTTCTTTTTTATACATTTGCAAACATTTCTAAAAAACGGTTTTTACTTTGTCATTATGGGGTATTGTGTGTAGATAGAAGAGGGGAATAAAACAATTTCATCCATTCTAGAATAAGGCTGTAAACATTTTTTTTCTCGTTTTTAAGTCAAGGGGTCTGAATACTTTCCGAATGTATACAGTCCTAGGTGAGATATGAAGGTAATAGCACACAGTCTCTCTCTCTCACCGATGGGAGTGGTGTCCTGTTGGCCTATCATCTGCTCTACACTGACAGGTCTCATGACCAGGTGGGAACACTGCATGACCAGTCCCCTCTCCTTGTGTTCCCTGGCGTGGAGCAGCAGGCTGCACTTGTTGAAGAACGCCAGCCGCTTGGCACAGTGGTTACAGGTCACCTCGATCCTCAGGGACCGCCGGTCGTAGTGGCGGGCCAGGCTGCGCTCCAGGGCAAATGCATCGCCACACTCCAGACAGCGGTAGCCCTGCGATGCAAAGGAAGAACAACATGAATACAATACCTATGTCGATGACATGCCTCTAGATACAATGCATATTCATTGGTGTTGTATGTATTGGCTGGTGCAATCAAATTTCCCCTTTGGGGATTACTATGTTCCCTTGAGCGAGGCACTTAACCCTAATTTGCTCCATAGTACCATGGCTGACCCTGTAAAACAACACATTTCACTGCACCTATCTGGTGTGTGACCATAAAAAAGACAACATAAACAAGAGCGATTTATTGCTCTACTGAACACAAGGTCTAATAGAAATTGGACTGCTTTTAACCTAACCACTACTAGTGCAATATTGAATCCATGCTGATATAGACCCCCCAAACTGAACTCTGGATTTCAAAGCCAGTTCCACTGCATTTTTTCATTGTTCCCATCTAATCAGGGATCGATTTAGTGGGTGCAATTCATTATCAGGTAGAACAGAAAAGCAGCAGGCTCCAGATCTCGTGGGGTAAGAGTTGAATACCTCTGATATTGACCTAGGTCTGTTACCTGTGCAGGCAGAGGCAGGTCCCACTCCGGTGGTAGTGGTGTACAGAGGTCTGGTCTGTAGCTGGGAAGCAGGTTCTTGCTGTTGAGGATCTTGTTGAAGGCCTCCACCAGACTGGACTGGCTCCTGGAGATGATGGCTCCTGTACTGTTCACTATGGAGGCTGGTCTACTGCCCCCCTGAGGGGTGAGGAGGGGGGAGGGGGACACAGACACACCCCCATTCAGGGTCTTCTGGCCCAGGCTGCGCACACCGGCCCCACCTGGTCTGAATCTGGTGGAGGAAGAAGAGGCGGAAGAGACGGAGGGGAGGGCTGCTGACTTGGTGATGCTGACAGCCGTAGCTGACACTTTGGGCTTGTTGCTGTCGGCGGCCATCTTGTTTTGGGCCTTGCTGGCGGCCATCAACATGGCGGTACTTGCATCGTGGAGTGTAGACACAGGCAGGAGGCTGCCACCCTTTGACTTCTGCTGCGGAGGCTGCAGAGATGCCACCCTCTTGGGCCGGCTGAGGACCTTACGACTCCCTGGGGAGGGTATAGAGCCGTCTGTGCCTTTTGAGGGTGTCCCCCCTGCTCCTTTGGATGCTACTCGCGTCACTGTCCTCGTGATGCTGCCTGTAGGGGTCTTGACCGTTTTGATTCTGACTTTGAGCGGGCGAACGGGAGCTGTTGGTGTTGTCGTAGCGTTGGCCGGAGCTGTCTCCGTGTCTCCTGTTTGTCTTCCATCCACAACCTCCATCTTCTCACTGTTCTCTGACCTGCTCCCCAGGCTAGGCTCACTCTCCATGGGCTCCTCTCCCTCTCTAGCCCCCTGTGGAGTTGATGCTGAGGCTGGTGCAGGGCTGGAGCTCGTCTTGGGCATAGCAGAACCAGACTGGTCAGGCGGGGGGCTCTCTGGTGACTCCCTCTCCTCGATCACATGTTCCGGGTTTCTTTCCTCCATCACAGGGCTAGAGATGGGTCTGGGGTTACTGAGGGCGGCAGCCAGCCAGGACTGACGGGCCTGGGCAGGAGGAGGGGAGGGAGACCTGGGGGTGGAGGGTACTTCATCTGGAGGGGGTTTAGAGCTGGAGGATGTCTGAGGGATGGAGGGAGGGGTTTGGAGGAGAGAGGAGGAGGGCAGGAGAGGAGAGGAGGGGAGGAGGGAGTTGGGGAGCTGAACAGCTCTGAAGAGGACACTTGGCGGTGTCTGCGTGGAAATTTAGGAGGGGAGCACATGGGAGAATCTGGGCTCTCTTGGATCACTAGCGGGCTTCCCAAATCTGGTTCAGAGTCGTCCTCATCCGAGTCCATGATGCGCCTCATCCCCACTCTCAGGCTTCCGTTGGAGGGAGGGGGGGAGGAGAGAGGCCCGGGAGGGCACGGAGTGTCCTCACTCAGGATGGAGGGAGGAGAGAGGTGTGGGTTGACAGAGAGTGAGGACGATGATGAGGAGGATGTGGAGATTATAGGACCAGCAGAGGTATGAGAGGAGAGAGGTTTCAGTCTGTTGAGAATATTAACTGTATGTTTGGTTGTGCAGGCCGACCCCCCTGCGCCTCCACTGCTGCCCCCTCCTTCACTCGCAGTGGGAGGGGAGCAGGTTGACCAGAGCTCCCCGTTGGCCTGGCCCAGCCCCTGGCCTCTCACACTGGGCTCCAGCGTAACTGTGGACCCCTCAAATCCATTCTGGAGGAGAGGTTCTGAGGAGACCAGACCAGGCATCCTAGGAGCCAGTCGTGAATTCAGCAGGCCCCCCTTGACTCCCATCCCAGTCTCCACCTCAGGGTCTGTCCCACTGCCCCCAGGGCTGTCCCCATCCTCTTCATCTGACCCCTCAGTCTCTTCATAGGAGTCAGGCCTCACCCTGTTCTTAACAATCACACTGACCACTGGAGGCTCACTTTGGGAGTTGGGAGGGGAGTCAGTGGGGCTGGAAGGTCTTGGCGAGGGAACCCCGGCCCCCGACACGCTGCCCCCGGCCTTCCCTGACCCCTCCCACCCTCTTCCGGCGCAGACTGGATGGCCTCTTTGGCATCGATGTCTGGAATGTCGAAGGCTGCCAACAAGTCGTCGAAATCTGGGGTTTTCATGTCCCCCATTCCCGGATTACAAAACCTGCAGAACGGACACACAAGAGTGAGAAATAAACACTGTTGTCCCCAACCCAACCGAAGCCTGAGGCAGGACCGAAGACTATGAATCTTGATAATTCATGACAAACGTAGATGTGACTTCCTGTTTTGAAAGTGCATTATCATAATGTTGAATAGCCTATATTTCAGGTATCTATGTAAGTAAATTACTAGAACTCAATAAACCTCCAACCTGGCGAACTTGTTGAATGAGTTAGCAGTTAGAAACAACCACTTTATTTGGAAGTTAGAAACTTATTTATGAAGTTCAAGTTCCCCAACTGCCCTCGAGTGAACTGGCTACTGAGCTAATGTTAGCAAGTTAGTACAGCAAAGACAGCTAGCCAGACCGACAGCTAGGCCTAGTTCAGACAGCCTTTTATTTCTTGTTGCACATGCTTCATGCAGTGCAGCTGTATTAGCTAGCTAGCTATTTTCGCTGAGTTTGCGAGAACACAAAATGTGGATATTTTATCGTTACTTTATCAGACATAATGTGTATTTAGCTATGTCGCTAGCTACCACACTAAACTGTCAAGTACCTCGACACACATACACCAACTAGCTACGTTCCCTTCTAGCATTGCACCGACCAGCTAGCGTAGCTAACATTACTTAGCTAGCTAGAATTGTCTACGTCGTCGTCAACGCAAGGAAGCCTTTTAACGCCTGCTTTTCAGGTATTTAAACCTTACAATTGGAAATTATTTAAGGACATTCATTTGAAGAAGTGGTTTATACGGGTATATGTGACAGGCAGAAATGTATATCTAGTTTTAATTGAGTTTTAAATGTGAAGGAAGTGTGGTTTGTTTACCTGGCTCTTCGGTTCCCGACTTTCCTTTTTGACGCATGAGTTGTTCGTCACCAGAAACGACGGGGGAGATAGGTCCTGCCAGGTTCATAACGTGTCAACTTAGGAAGCTGATGTGTATGCAAGTTGCCAGCTGTTTTCCACTCCTGACGTACATACGCGTTAGATTGTAATGCCTTGTTCTTGCTCTGGCGAGTGTTGGCTATCATTTCATGAAAATGGCTGTGGTACAATCAAATAACCTTTATGGCACAATGTCCTCTAAAGCCAAGGGCATGCTTTTGTTGCATTTGTGGTGTTGCAGGGACAGAATGTAGACAATGTATCTTATGTTTCACAAAGCATGGCTTTTCAGAAAGACAGTTACACAGGGATAGTTTGCAATAAAATCAATGTTTATCTGACATTTTTGTACTAAAAGTCAAGTCCCTATTCCACCACATCCGTTGTGTAGTCGTCAATCCCCTCTATTTAAGGATTACGTGTACAGCATGTCAACACTGGCACAAAATTCCACAACAACCAGCCGAGGTGTTCTCTTGAATTATGTAAATGTATTTATTATTATCAGCACACAAATGTACACTTACTGAATGTTCTTGGGTTGATATAAGGTCCCACTTTAGTACGAACGTTTTATTTTTTAAAGGCAACATGCATCATTAACCTTGACACAACAAAGATAAAGAAAGCCCTGTTCAACTGTTTGAGTATGGCGATACAAAAAAACCCATTTGAGGTTACAGTTTGCACAACTATTTTATTAAAGGAGCCATTGTCAACAGGTCAACGCCAGGGTATCTATTATGTTTACTGTGTAAATGTTCATTTCTTCTTCTCATCCTCTTTGTCTTTCTTGCTGTCAGGTTTGGATCCTGTCTGTGAGGCCAGCGAGCCCATGGCATTCCGGATGGCCTCGTTGTTGGGGTCGACACCCGGTAGGTTCTCCAGGACGCTCTGGAGGAACTCTGGGTCCTGCATCACATCATAGTCCTCCTCATCCTGCAGAGAGAGATTAACATACGCTAGAAAAACAAGAGCCTTTGAGCATGTGTAACAAGCGGGATATGTCCGCTACACATGTACACTTTCATCTCAGTGGTGTGTGAGAGTTGTCCGTACCTTAGCACCCTCTGAGTCCACGGGGGCTCCTGTGTCCATGTCCATTGACTCTGCACCAAACTCTGCTGGGTAGGATAGGACAGAGATGTTACAGACTGACTGTGCCATGTTATAACTGGCTATGGCTGGTTATAACAGGTGTATGTCACTGACCTCCACCCTGCATGGACATCTGTAGGGCGTAGGCAATCTGCTCGTCCTCCGTCATGCGGCTGAAGTCGGGCATAGCAGGCGTGGCCGTGTCAGCCTGGGGGACTGACATCTTCAGCAGAGCTTCGTCTGACTCTGGAACGAGGGGAGGTTTACAGTTTAGTCCCCCATGTGCAGTGTCTCCCTCCAGGGAAGATCCAAGTACAGAGAGGGGAGAGAGATAATGGTGTATGGGCATTGGTTGGTTGCCAGTTGTAGATGAGTGATTTGTTTGTAGTTGGAGGGTTATAGTTATGTGTACAGGGTGTAGATGGAGAGTTGTGTATTTGTCTCACCGTCAGCGGTAGGCGAGGGAACCCCGGCCTCAGCAGCAGACACCACTGCTGCCCTGCGAGTCTCATCCTCCTGCCTCTGTCTCTGCTCCTCCATAGACACCCTCAGAGCCTGGAGAAGGCACGGGGTGCAGAAAAAGTTCAAAGGAGGAAGATTGTAGCATACGATGATAATCATCCAAAAAAAGAGGCAATGAGAGAGAGAACCAGAAAGCGTAAAAACAAGAGTGAAAGAGGATGATCAACCCATCTAGTCTTCCCCCGCTCACCAGTGCCAGCTCTGGGTCTGCGCTGGGGTCCACTCCAAACTCAAAGTCACTGGACCCCAGGCCCAGCATGGCTCCTCCCTCCCCAGCAAGGATAGGAGAGGACAGCAGGGCATCAGCCAGACTGGGGCCTGGAGGCACTGTCACAAGGTGGGACCCTGCTCCTTCCTTCCCATTCAGAGTGTTGATGAAGGCCGTCAGCTTTTCTGTGTTCACCTCCTGGAGACAAAAGGAGTTTATATGTAAAGGAGACAGTGATGGCTATAAAGACATAATGAGACCAGATAAATATTAGGTAAGATATTTGGTACCTCCTCTCCAAAGTTAATGATGTCCACACTGACTTTCTCTTTCTTTAGACTTTGCCATTTTCACCAGCTAGAGAGAATGTGACAGGAAATTATGTCAGAGGGGACATCACTTGTTTTTAAAAGACACTGGATGTGCTCATGCATGCAGTTATCAACACACGCCACACACTGCATTGACAGAACACTCACATCCTTCTCGTTGTCTTCCACTGGGCTGCCCACAAAGGCAATTATACGCATCTTGTGGTTCTTCCCCTGTCTGTGCTTCAGAGCCAACTGGGAGAGGAGAAGACAGGGTTCAGTGTCGTGACATACAATAAGATGAAGTGCAATAAAGTGTATTGTATTATTGTGTAGTATACATACATGTGCCACTCTGATGCCTGTGCAGAAGCTGATGTTTCCACGGGGCTGGACAGCGTGCAGTTTAGACAGTATCCTCCCCGCGTCTGCAGTCAACGTGGTCAGCACCTCACAGTTACTGCGCAGAGAACAACAGTTACTACACATTTCTTACAATCACAAGTATCCAGGCATCCAGTAATATCTAAATGATGAATGTTTAAACATTTTATTGGGACCATAGGACAAGCACAAAGACACATCTCACACACACAGCTCCTTACTTGGCCATGGTGATGAGGCCCACATTGTTCTCGGGGTTGCTGCGCGTCTTGGAGTGACACACAATGTTGACAGCATCTTGCTGGGCCTGAAGTCTGGTGGGGAGGAAGTCTCCATTCCTCATATACTCACTGTTGTCCACACTGAGGCACACGGACAACACAGTACATACATACGTTACACAGTGTAGCATGTAGGCCAGGGAGGAGCAAGTCCAGTCCTCAGGGGCCAGAGTGGTATCACACTATTTCCCCATCCCTAGCAAACACAGCTGATTTAAACGAATTGCATTCTAAACTGAAGATCATGATTAGTTGATTAATGGAGTCAGGTCTGTTAGCTGGGGGCAAAAGTATGACACCAACTAGGCTCCTGAGGACTGGAGTTGCCCATCCCTGATGTAGGCCCACTAGAGCAGGGTCTCCCAAACTCGGTCCTGGGGCCCCTCCTTGGGTGCACATTTAGTGTTTTGCCCTAGCACTACACAGCTGATTCAAACAACTGTGTGGTGCTAGGGCAAAAAACAAAACGTGCACCAGGCCTGAGCTTGGGAAACCCTGTATTAGAACACAGTGACAAGGTGGCTGGTATTATATCTATATTTAGAACAGTGTTGCATTAATTAGTTAATTAGCCATTTGTACGTTTTTGGGCGCACCGACCAAATTCAAATATAACTCACGTTTCTATGTAATTATAATTGAAAGCAAGTATTTTACGTTCGGTTTTGTACACCAGCTTCAAACAACTGAAAATAAAATGCATGGTTATGGAAAATATATTTCGCACTGGTTTTGGTTTAGATGGTACAATGATGCTCTACACTATACTTGCTTTTTTTGTCACAAACAAATTAAAACTATTAGAATTTTAGTAACCAGAAAATGGCGGAGCGATGTCTGCTAAGTGCATCTAAGTGTGCACCTTTAACTGGCAACAGTTGAACATTCTGCCAACCGTTTTCCCCAACCAGGACTCTCCATTTTACCCCCTTCTCCATACTACTGCTAATCCCTAGACAGACTGATGGTAGGGGACATATTGAAGTGCCTAGCTTGCGAATGTTGTCGATCTTGACATAGGAAGCTTTTATCCAGAGCAGCTTACAGTAGGCATAAACAAAGACAGAGGTAATCGTGTACTGAACCTTAGTAAAACAATGTTTAAACCACTGCCTTGTTCACAAAATAACAAAGAATACTAGCTAGCTAACGTTAACAGTTTCGGGATGAATGCTTGCTACATTGGCAAAATCCATCACGACCTTACTTGAAACAACTTCTCAGAGAACATCTTGCTAGCTAGCTAAGCTGCTCTAAATTCTCGGAAGTGTTTTATTGCAATCATAACCGTTGCATGTCATAGCGAAGCTAGCATTAGCAAGCCAAAAATGACTCAGGGAAATGGCTAGGATTGCTGGCCGGACGTGTTAACATAACTCATGTTAGCGGCAATTTCATGATTAAAAAAGACGCACGTTCACATTAAACTAAACAAACTCTTCCTCTTACTTCGTTGAAAGAATAATACATATGACAATTTATATTTTTCCTTTCCCTTACCAGACCATAGTACTTTCGAGTCCCATCTTGGAATCTTTTTGTTGCTGTCTACGTCACTAGAACTGATGGTCGATGGGAAATGCAGTTCGGTCCAAAAATACCTGCGCATAAATTTGTTGACAATGACTTACACATACACCACAGGAGGTTGGTGGCACCTTAATTGGGGAGGACGGGCTGATGGTAATGGCTGGAGCAGAATTAATGGAATGGTATCAAATACGTCAAACCATGTAGTAATTCAGTAATTAGTGTAAATAACTCAATGTGGAACCAATACCACCCTCTCGGTGCCCTTCCTTCCTTTCCAGCCATTATGAGCACCCTCCACTGACATACATTATGGATCAAGAGAGACTGCAATCTACATTTTGGTTTGGTTTACTGAGCAGGGAAGCTGAGCAGGGTTATCAGGGTTAGGGAGGAAAAGTAGTGAACGCAAGGACACCTAATATTACATTTTTGGGGCCCTGCTTAAGGCCTTCTTTGCCTCTCCTGCAAACAAAAACCTAAAAGACAATATACTATAAAATGGCATGTCAAGGACAAGACTCTCCCACTGACAAATAAAGTGATGTGAGCTTGTGGATCTACTGTAGTGTAGACCTACCCTTCCAATCCCTAAAACTGTTGTATCATGTTCAGGAATAAGGACAAGAACCAACATTTAGAAAATAAGTTTATTCTAAAATCAGAGATCCAATATGAAAAACATCACATCACGGAAAGATGGTAGAAGGAAAAGGCAGCATGAGAAGGCATTTCCGTGACTACTATATACATATACACATTTTATACAGGCAGAGTAAAAATAGAGTAATTGAAGCATAGACGGTAACCAGCAACGTTGGCTCGGAGGCTGTGTGAAACATTCAACGTAGAAAAGCATGGGAGATCCTTGCCCCAGAATAATGATGGAGAATATATCACTATCAAAATCAAACATGAAATATAAAAAGTGAAATTGTCAAATAATCCCCTCCCATATGCAATACACTACTTAAGTCTGACATTTCCTGTCAGAAGAATTCATTATTATACGTACAATCATCTACGGTCCATGTACAACTTATGAATAATTTCAGGCTACAAGGTCATAATAATAATAATACAAAATACAATAAATACAATTCTTGAAACTTTAAGATGGCAGACTTGTTCATATTGCATTAGTTCATATGTTCTGTAGTGTCTGTGTTGCAAGTGTACCGCCCTTTGAGCACCAAAGGGTGATGTGTCTATTGTGCTGTGGTCCAGTCAAGTCAACAGACACTGCAACGGGTTTAATCCGGCATCTACACAGAAGCACACAGGCTTTAAAACAACATTGTTCTGTCAGATGTTAGTTTGTAAAGTTAAGCATACACTAAAAGTTATGGTCAGTGTTCATGGAGTCAAATCCAGACCCTGTTGTCCCACTAAGGCCCTTGTTATAATAAGACACAATACCATCTATTGAAAATGTGATTCAAAACTTGGGAACATGGGGCTTGGAGTGTTTTCTTTGGTGGCCAACTGTTCTCAAACAAAAAGCACAAGACTGAACTGAGCTCTTTGAAATGATGGGGAAGCTGAGCAGGGTTATCAGGGTCAAAGGTCAAAACATTCAAAATAGCACAACTTTTAATTGAGGGCCATGTTTGGAAATAACATTAACCAGGAATACCATATGAGCTTTTACAAAGAGGGTGGGTTAGGGAGGAAAAGTAGTGAACGCAAGAACTTGAAATGAGCATTGTAGTAAGTTATTTGTTAAATAACTCATTGTGGAACCAATACCACCCTCTCTTGTGCCCTTCCCTCCTGTGTGCTTTAGAATATGTCATGTTATCATGCAGGACATCTCCTCTCAAACTGTGAGCGCTGCAACTCTGTTTGAAGGGTCATTAAACTCAGGTCTGTTAGGAAAACATAAAGTTCATAAAAACTCCAGTTCTGAAGCATAGGTCTCCTCCATGTAGTTTACATATGCAGTGTGTTCATCCATGTTCAAGTCCATATCATTTTGATTGCTTTCCAATTTGTCATGACAGTAGATCAGAAAGAGCTCCACTTCCAGCCTCTAGTTTCTTCAGGACATGGCTGTGTTCTTGTACTCCCCCCATCCCCATTAAACATTCCCTATTGTCTCATGGTGCATCGATGAACATGAATCATTTCCCCCACAGGCTGATATCCCCAGTTTGTCAGTCTGTCCATCTCTCCCTCATCTCCCTCTCTGCTTTGGACCACATGTGCACTCCCATCTACTTAGAAATGTGTCCTCACAACCAGGCCATGGTGGCCCTTTAAACCACACGGTGTTGGTGTGAAATACAAGATCTAGCATAACCACTAGGCAGTGATATGTATCCCTGTCTGAAATATCCTACTACAGGATAAATAGTATGAGCTGCCACCCGGAGCTTGTGTTAGTATTCTACACAATGACCGAGCAAATGGGAATAAAATAACAAATCCATGTTTATATAAACGTTAATGTACAAGAGGTGTACTACAGAGATGCAAACAAAGTCAGCAACACAATGTGGTGAGTCTCAAACTCAGTGGGGTGAGGCAGCCATTTCTGTAACCAGCAGAAATCCCTTGTTGCTTATTAATGAAAGTCAGGTCATTGTACATAAAAGTATCAAAGTGCTTGAATGACAGTGGTAGAATTCCCATTGCTTGAAGAACCCTTATAATCTTTATGTGTACAAAACAGTCTAAATAACTGGGTGGGAATGAATGTGATGAAACTGTGAACCGCCATACGAAGACCGAAAAAGGCATGTGTAGAGTGTGCGTTAAACGCTCGCTCTGAATTTTGATTGGCTCATTCCTTTCAACCCTGCCGGGTTGATTGGTCAATTTTCTTTCAAAGATATTTTTGATTGGTAGTGAGAACATAAAAACACCAGACTCAAACAAGAGTTTGAATCTGTGTGTAACGGGACATTAAAGAAACCAAAATATGAGAGAGAGACTCACAGCTCAGCAAGACTAGCACCAGACAGACACAAAGGCACAGATATAAAAAGGAAGACCGTAAGTGACAGGCAGCTGGTGTTAGTGTGGTCAGGTCACTGTCCTGTCCTGTTACTGCTCCCCTTTGTCTCTTCTCTGGTGTGGTCAACTTCCATTAGAGGGATCATCAACTAGATTCAGCCGTGGGGCGATTTCTTTTCTTGAGCGGATGGTCAGGGGGCCGAGAACATAATTACAAATCATTTGTAGACTGCAAATTGACCGCAAGAAAGCCCAAACAGATATTTGACTAAAACAATGACTAATCACACATATCTCTATTATGAATAGGAATACTTTAGAACAGAATTTCTCAAATTGAAATCATTTGGAGCTGATTTGCTGGTGTTTTACCTTTTATGTCCACCAATAAAAAAAATGGTATCCGCAGGCCGCCAGTTGGGGAACCCTGTTCTATTCTAAGGGCATGGAGGTGGCGGCCATTACTATGTTCTTGCACTGGTCTCTCTCTCCTAGATCAATATAGCACATGTGGTCTCATCAGAGAGGAAGATTCTAGGATAACCATGGAGACAGTGACAGACAGAGCCTTCCCATCAGCCGGTAACTGAGCCATAGACACACATACAACACTGTGTATAGCAGTGGAGGCTGTTGAGGGGAGGACAGCTCATAATAAATGACTGGAACAGTGCAAATGGAATGGCATTAAACCATGTGTTTGATGTATTTTATACCGTTCCACTCAAGCCATTACAACGAGCCCGTCCTCCCCAACCAACCTCCTGTGGTGTATAGCCTACCTATACTGCCCTACCAAGCAAAAAGGCAGTCACTGCGCATTTGGAAGAAAATGAGTTAGTCATTTTTGCTACATTAAATACCTGCTTAATCATGTGGACAAGTATCCTGCCTCATATTGTGTTGTAGAAAATGGGGGTCATATTAGCAGTAACTGTACTAGGTTACTGTGAAACTAAGGTAAATATAAGCCATTTTTTCTCAGTTCCACACTATGAGCAGTTACTGCCTTTTTGCTTGGTAGGGCAGTATAGCTCTGGCCTGTACATTCTTGCCCCCAAATTTAGTCAGTCAGCTACTGTATACATCCATAATCTAACAGAATAGAAGGTCTGTGTGATGAAGTCATGTGTTCTGTCCACAGCAGTAAAAGTGTGGTCATAATAAAAAGTCTAAAAAACACTACATATAGAGATGATTCTCCTGTGCCCGTCCCATCTCCTGGCTGTGTGGAGGGAGGAGGGGTGGAGAGATGTAGAATGATAACATATGAGATTTATGCTCCGAGTCACTGAAAACTGAACCCACTTAGACTGTCCACAAGAAGGAATGCACACAGTAACACAGGTCAGAGAGTGATATAGAGCATGGTGTTCCTCCTCCACACTGTCGATGCAGGGGTGTCTAAGCCCACACTATCAGACATCTCTTCAGGTTTTGTGATAGGTGGGACAGTGTTAGTGGGTTTCGTGACACAGAGAGTCCTGTAACTTAGTTGGAGAAGGGTTTCTAGCAGCATACACGTGTGTCTGTCTGACCAAGCCTTCAGACAGCCACCACCTCTTCACACATATACACCTCTCTCCCTCTTTGTTCCTCTCTCTGGCACTCAGTCACTCTCTCTTTCACTTCCCAACCCCCCCATACCGTTGAGCCAGCCTGAAGTACGTTCCAAACCTCCCCCGCAGAAAAGGAGGGATGGATCGAAAGAGGAGTGAGGATGGAAGATGCAAGACTACTCTCCCCCTCTCACTCTTCCACCCACCTCCTTGGTTCCAGAATCACCTTTTCCTCAGATGACTCCAGATCAGTTGTTACTGTGGGGGACACACAGGGAGGGAGGCCAGTGAGCTATGGGAAACACCATAGTGAAGATCTTAAGAGGAGGAGGAAAAGGATTGGGCCAGACTTACAAAGCAGATGTTGGTCTCTGGGACGATGTCTGATAGTGAGATGGCATCTTCATTACCTGACTGATCACCTGACGCTTCCACTTCCGCCCCCATACTGAGAGACAGAGAGAGAGAAGACTGATAAGGGTGTGTGTGTGTGTGTGTGTGTGTGTATTCCCACTTCATGTAAGTGGGAATACATGAGTCAGTGGTGTAATTCCTTTGTGTACCTGTGGGAGGCACCGTGGTCTTGGTCTGTGCTTGTTACTGCTCTATGCACCTCAACCCCTACTGACCTAGAGAGAGAGGGCGAGAAACACATGAGAACTGGATGACTTGGAAGAGGAGGACTGACTTTGTGGAGGAGAGGGGATGGAGGGATGTGTTACTGTAGCGGAGGAGAGGAGGAGGTGAGTCCTGTGCTTCCTAATGAGGACGTGGAGAAGTTGGCCTCTGCATCCCCTGACCCTCCCGCCAGGGGAGGTGTCCTTGGCACCAGGTCTGGCCTGCCCGACTGCATGCCTGAACAGAAAGAGGGAGTAAAGAGGGGAACTAATGGCCCAATTCCAAGTCCACACCTAATCCCTTGTCCATAGGCACTTCATGTAGCTCTGGTCCACCTTGACCTCTGATCAAACATACAATCAATGTTTGTGCTAACTGTTCACTCACTGCTGTCTCCCTCTGCGTCAGCCCTGTTGAAGTGGGATTGGTAGACGAGTCGGGAGTCCACCACAGACTGTCCAGCAGCGTGGGAGAGGGGGGTGGGGCCTCCCAGGGTAGGAGCTCTCCTCATACCCCCCGGACCCCCACCACGAGACTTCTTGGATGGGGAGAGCTTCACTGAGGGGTGGGGAAAACAAAATAACAATAAATAATGACAGCACATCATATCATAAAAGTAAATATTGAAACAGAAGACACACACACACAGCCGTCTTACATGGGATCTTCTTGAACACTGTGTTACACATGAATTGTTGGAAGCGCTCAGCGTAGAAGCCTGGTCTGTGCACCGACACTGTATCCTACAGAGGAAAAGGAATAAACCAGTTATAACCTGACATAGGCCTGACATACAGTGGAGGAAAAAAGTATTTGATCCCCTGCTGATTTTGTACATTTGCCCACTGACAAAGAAATGATCAGTCTATAATTTTAATGGTAGGTTTATTTGAACAGTGAGAGACAGAATAACAACAAAAAAATCCAGAAAAACGCATGTAAAAAATGTTATAAATTGATTTACATTTTAATGAGGGAAATAAGTATTTGACCCCCTCTCAATCAGAAAGATTTCTGGCTCCCAGGTGTCTTTTATACAGGTAACAAGTTGAGATTAGGAGCACACTCTTAAAGGGAGTGCTCCTAATCTCAGTTTGTTACCTGTATAAAAGACACCTGTCCACAGAAGCAATCAATCAATCAGATTCCAAACTCTCCACCATGGCCAAGACCCGTCTGAAGTTTGCCAATGAACATCTGAATGATTCAGAGGACATCCGGGTGAAAGTGTTGTGGTCAGATGAGACCAAAATGGACCTCTTTGGCATCAACTCAACTCACCGTGTTTGGAGGAGGAGGAATGCTGCCTATGAACCCAAGAACACCATGCCCACCGTCAAACATGGAGGTGGAAACATTATGCTTTAGGGGTGTTTTTCTGCTAAGGGGACAGGACAACTTCACCGCATCAAAGGGACGATGGACGGGGCCATGTACCGTCAAATCTTGGGTGAGAACCTCCTTCTCTCAGCCAGGGCATTGAAAATGGGTCGTGGATGGGTATTCCAGCATGACAATGACCCAAAACACACGGCCAAGGCAACAAAGGAGTGGCTAAAGAAGAAGCATATTAAGGTCCTGGAGTGGCCTAGCCAGTCTCCAGACCTTAATCTGTGGAGGGAGCTGAAGGTTCGAGTTGCCAAACGTCAGCCTCGAAACCTTAATGACTTGGAGAAGATCTGCAAAGAGGAGTGGGACAAAATCTCTCCTGAGATGTGTGCAAACCTGGTGGCCAACTACAAGAAACATCTGACCTCTGTGATTGCCAACAAGGGTTTTGCCACCAAGTACTAAGTCATGTTTTGCAGAGGGGTCAAATACTTATTTCCCTCATTAAAATGCAATTCTATTTATAACATTTATCACATGCGTTTTTCTGGATTTATTTGTTGTTATTCTGTCTCTCACTGTTCAAATAAACCTACCATTAAAATTATAGACGGATCATTTCTTTGTCAGTGGGCAAACGTACAAAATCAGCAGGGGATCAAATACCTTTTTCCCCTCACTGTAAGCAGTGGCAGATCTGACACATGCATCTGTGGCATCTTTCATAATGTACTACAGGTAATGTGTGTGTGTGTAGGAGTACAGGTAATGTGTGTGTGTGTAGGAGTACAGGTAATGTGTGTGTGTGTAGGAGTACAGGTAATGTGTGTGTCTGGGAGTACAGGTAATGTGTGTGTGTAGGAGTACAGGTAATGTGTGTGTGTGTAGGAGTACAGGTAATGTGTGTGTGTAGGAGTACAGGTAATGTGTGTGTCTGGGAGTACAGGTAATGTGTGTGTGTGTAGGAGTACAGGTAATGTGTGTGTGTAGGAGTACAGGTAATGTGTGTGTCTGGGAGTACAGGTAATGTGTGTGTGTGTAGGAGTACAGGTAATGTGTGTGTGTGTAGGAGTACAGGTAATGTGTGTGTGTGTAGGAGTACAGGTAATGTGTGTGTGTAGGAGTACAGGTAATGTGTGTGTGTAGGAGTACAGGTAATGTGTGTGTCTGGGAGTACAGGTAATGTGTGTGTGTAGGATCTTACCCCATCATGGACGAGGGCCTTCCATGAGTGTTCCAACTTCTTGATGAACCTGAAAAACAGTCTTAGTGAACATAGCTCAGTTGGTAAAGCATGGCGCCAGGATAGTGGGTTCGACTCCCGGGACCATCCATACGTAAAATATAAGCACACATGACTAAGTCACTTTGGATAAAAGCATCTACTAAATGGTATAACCAGTAAGCTCCAAAAGTACTGGGACAGTGACACATTTTTTGTTGTTTTGGCTCTGTACCCCAGCACTTTGGATTTAAAATGATACAATGACTGAGGTTAAAGTGCAGACTGTCAAACTTGGATTTGAGTGTATTTTCATCCATACCAGGTCAGTGTATCATTTCAAATCCATTTCAAAAAGTGCTGGAGTAAAACAAAAAATGTGTCACTTTCCAAATACTTTGAGTACTGTGTCATTATATTACTATGTGAAATTGTATGTTGTCTGTTACACAAGAACGCACACACACACAAAGAAACACAAGCACCTACCTGTAGGACTGCAGAATGTCGATGATGCCGATAAAGACCAGCAACCTCTCTCCTTTAGAGTTCCTGGCTGGGATCCCGCCCATACTGAAATGACATCATACGCCACACCAACCAATCACAATCAACAAATCCTGATTTACATGAAAATTTGCACTTTTCCCAAGGTAATATTGTGTGATGTTTTGATTGACTCACTGGTCCTCAGACTCCAGGGCTCCCTTCCCGCGGGCCTCTCCCTGTATAGACTCCATGGCTGTGCAGTATAGACTTTTCTGGGCCTGGGGTCGGCGCTGGTCTGGGGTCACTGCCCCCTCTGACCCCCCACTGTCCCCATCTGCCCCCCACCTCGCTCCCTCTCTCTACTAGCCTGCTCCTGGTTATGGATCCCCACCAGTAGACTGTAGTCCATGATTTTAAAACTCTGCAGGAGCTGGAGCACACACACAAACGCATAAGAGTTACTAGACAGTAGACCCAAACAGCACCCACAGAACACCCACACCCTCCCTCCCTCCCTCTCTCTCACCAGGCAGTCTCTCTGGATGGTCTTGCTAAGGGCGTTGTAGTTGTCCGGCTCCAGCAGCAGTCCATCAGGCAGGTCCTGGATGAAGTCCAGGTCTTTAAAGGTGGGAAAAGTCTTGTCCCTCTCCTTGGCTGAGGCCCGTCTCTTATAGGTGGAACCCTTCATGTCGTACTTATGGTGCATGTGGACCACGCGGGGCAGCAGGTTGTTCATCACCACCAGGCGGATGTTCTTCCCTCCCGCCTGGATGCAGTACAGACCGTAGAACTTAGGGAGCAGGGTCCGCTTGTTCTGATTCAGGTTCTATAGAGGGGGGCAGGGGATGAGGGGTTGGATGGAGAGAGAAGAGGGAGGGTGGAAAAGACAAGAGGCCACCACAGACAGCTAGGTATAATACAAACACTAAAACACACAGGCCACCGAAGAATTTCCCCTCTCCTCCTTCAATATCTCTCCATAAAGTCTCCCCCCTCCTCATTCAATATCTCTCCATGAAGTCCCCCCCGCCTCCTTCAATATCTTTCCATGAAGTCTCCCCCTCCTTCAATATCTCACCATGAAGTATCCTGGTAGTAGCTTCTGGAGAAACTCAGCCTCTTTGTGCTGCACCGTCTTGATAATGAACTCATCATCACTGGACACGTAGAAGAGAGAGAGCCGCTGGCCCCGGAGTTAGACAGCTCTATCAGGCCATCGTTACACAGAGAGTACTGTAGGAGAGGAGTTAGTTAGCATCCTGACCACAGAACTACAACCAGACACAACCAATCAACCAGACTAAATGAAGTGAATCTTTGTAGTCTACTGACCAGGTAGTCGTCTGGCCGGATGCCAAAGAGTTCTCTGAAGTAGCGGAAGGCGATGGGGGCGTAGGTCTTAAACCTGAAATCACTGTAGTGGTGGGCAGGGGTCAGGTTACTGCCCTCACTGAGACAGACAGAGGAGACAGAGAGAGAAGGGTGTTAATGAGTGCTGAATAAAGGAAGACTTCTCTCAAGCATAAATGCAAGATGGGCACAGACCAGTGGTGTAGCGCAGTTCATAAAATAGTTGTTTTCTAACTAATCTCATGCTATTTTACACATCTGTAATTATTTGCATATGCTATTTTACACATTTTGCCATGAAGCCGAGAGAACATGTTTTAGTTTTAAAGCCAATTTCCTGTAATTATAAACATTTCCTTCATGGTTTATGACATGTTCATATAGTATCTGGGGGGCCCGACCTATATTTTTGGGAGAGTCAGGGGCCCCCATACCTCATGCGGGTGCTCTGGGGCTGTGTGCTACGCCAGTGACACAGACACACAAGGAGGCACACACACACACACGTCTAACCTGGGGAAGAAGATGCTCTCGACCACCACAAAGTCCTGCATGAGAACATCCCTCTCAGCCTTCTGACTCAGGCTGCCCACAGTGTGAGTGATGCCCAGCTGAATTGCTCCTTTCAGGGCTGACGACGTGGTCTGGAGGGGGAAGTGGAAGACGTAAATGGAGAAATGGAGGCTTGTCAAGAGAGATTGATAAATTCATTGTGTCTGAGGAATTCTCATGTTATAATTAATCTATGACTATCAAATGCTTGTGTACATTACATTCTGCGAGTCATCATTGGGTGTGGACGGGGAAGGGTTTCAGGCTACGGCTAATTTTAGCACACGTGGTGTGTGTTGACCCCATGCTGACCTTCTTATAGGTGGTCTCTCCAGTGTTCGTCTCAACTCCCCTGTGTCCAATGGTCTTCTTCATACTCTGACTGGATCCAGGCATCTGAGACAGAGAGAGACAGGATGAAAGAGGGAGACGGGAAGAAAGAGAGAGAGAAAGAGACAGACGGAAGAAAGAGACAGAGAGAGGATGAAAGAGGGAGAGAGAGGATGAAAGAGGGAGAGACGGGAAGAAAGAGACAGAGACGGGAGCGAGAGAGAGAGACGGGGGAGAGAGAGAGAGAGGGAGAGAGAGAGACAGAAGAGAGAGCATGGGGAGAAATAAAAGGTATTTAGAAACTAAGAAATGCACTGTAGAATTGTGTGTTTGACTCCATTAAAACAAGTTTGTGTCATCCTGTTCTCTCCATTGTTTGGTTTTATGACACACAGCTTAAAGGTAAACATCTGCCATTGATACACAGAAACCATCAAAACCAGTTCCACCTCCCTTTCCACATATCCTGTGTGAGGTGATATACAACATCTTCACCGGTGTCTATAAATGTTGTGTAAATACACCTAAAGGTAGTGGAAAACAGTTTCATCAACAGTGCTCCAGCATCATCAGCAGAGTGCTGTAATTAGTGGTTTCGTGAGTCACGGATGGAGTCTGTCTTACCTCGGGAGATGCCATTTTCCGAGACCCACTGGACCCTGGAGAGAGAGAGGAGAGAAAAGGAAAACATATTAGAGAGTAGAGTGATAGGCCTATTCTTGTTAGGCTCCCCATCCATGTTCCATGATATGGGTCCATGCACAACTCAGTCCTCTTCTTACAATCTAACAGTTACGGACAGAACCTAGCTAATATCACAGAGCTGGAGTCATGCTAGCCAGCTGTAGTGATGAACTTATCATATAGTATAGTAGTTTATGGAGGAAGGGAACCGCATTAAAGTGTCTGATCGGGTTGTGCGATGTCTGGAATGGTACATCGTCCCATCCAAACGTCATTGATAAACATTGCGCACGGAAGGGTCAATGGGCGGGAAGAACGCAATATAAAAAGACACATTGGTTATACCAGAACTGTGATTTGGTGCATGTCGTCATTGGTCTTATTTAAATTGTTACAAAAGCCACAAACATGTTAATTAAATCATTGTTCAAAACATTTTTCACCTAGTCTCGGCTACAGAAGGATTTTCAAACTGGTAGGTCTATTCTCTTGTCCATAAAAATACTCAGATATCAGTTATATTTGTAGACTATATTACAGCCATATCAAGTGTATTGTTGATTCATCTTGATCATCTGGAAAAGCACATTTGTGACATTCTTTCTTCCATTAGGCTACTTTCCGTCAGTTCCAAAAAGTGACTGGATTTCACTTAGTAACTATAGTGTAGCCTGCCGTTTCTGAATCAGGAAAACACTGGCTGACTTAGTGGGGGGGAAGCACGTCTTCGCCTGTTTGGCAGTTGTTCGCTCAATTTCAGGCCATATGATAAAGGTGAGCCAGCAGACCTTACCCAAGGCACTTGCAGAATATGCTAAAAGATTATCAGGGCAAAGGATGGACAGACTACAAACCTCGGTCATCCTGCTGAGTTGATACTCTGGGGCTGAACATGCTGGTGTTCCTTGTTATAAATAATCATTTGTTTTATCTGATTGTATATTTAGCATAAGGATAATAGGCCTATTCGTTTGTAGCATAAGGATAATAGGCCTATTCGTTTGTAGCATAAGGATAATAGGCCTATTCGTTTGTAGCATAAGCCAATGTCCATTCCAGTGTTATAAATGTGAAAGGTTTAATGATCATTTGTTTAATCTGATTGATGTTGACTATTATATAAATGCACAATTTGTAAGGTATTCAAAAGAAAGTTGTTTGTGAGACAACTCCGACAGACTCATCATTCATTTATTTTTTGTTCCCGCTTCTTGAAAGTGCTACTTGCGGGAGATTATTGCCCGTTGCACAATTCAAGGACATTAATAAACACTTCGACAATATTATAAATATTAGTTTAACTTGTCAATGTAACGTTTACTGCAATTTCTTGACAGTAGCCTATGTGTAGGCCTATATTATTGGCTGTTTGGTTTGCAAGGAGGGATTTAACGGCACAATATATTTGTCCAACACTGATCAAGTAAAGCAGAAACGTACTGTATCAGGTTTGTTTAAACTTCCTATTCGATTAGTCTATCTTGCAATTGTTTTCGCTCTCTCGTCATTACTATACTATGTTTTTATTTAGGCTATTTGCAAACAACTTTCTGAGATGTAACTCCGTTAGGCGGCGGCCTATAGATCCATTCGATGGTTGATCATGAAAGAGTAGGCTATGCCTACAACAACAAAGACACAATCAAATCGAATGGGGATTAAGGACAAAGGGGAAATTAAGATTTAAAAACAATAAACCAGACAAGAGTGTCAGCTGCAAAAGGCCCATGGTCATCCTACATTGGAGGGGATATAAAAAAACACGTTAGGCCCGGTCTGACATTTTGCTCTGCTTTGGTGCTCTTCGCTCTTTCTACATTGTTCTCTTGCATTATGTAAATAATCTAACTACCACATGTATTGAACATGTAGACTACGGCAATTAGGGTGTAGGCCATTTGGCATGCCGTCCTGCTGTGTGCTCACTGCACTGTTGTGAGCTAACAGAATCCAGCGGTGTAGTCAAGTTAACATATGCTAAACTATCGTTTGACATCGAGATGTCATCATCAACGATGCAATCATACAATCGACCAACCCTAGTGTCTGACCGAATTTCTTCTTTCCACTCCGTGCACAAAACCTAATCAACTTCAGCGTAATTTTGACATGGGAAGAAATTTGTCACAGTAAATGCTTGACAACCACTCTTAGTTAATTACAAAAACATCCATCTACCGTGTAATTTTCCACAGATGCCGAGCCATGGTTAGACCTACACAGCCACAGGAATGGATAGCCCTAGGCTAACTGCTGCTCCCATTCTGCTCTAGATTTACCCACCACTTTTCCCTCTAATGCAAATGTCAACCTGCCCTGAATGCTGTAGTGGTGGGGCCTTAGCCTCAAGCCTAAAACAATCCAGGGGAACCATTGCACTTCAGTCACTGCTCAGGATGCATTGCATTTGTATGACGTTTTTCACTCAATTCTAAAACACCAAATGTTGTAGCTTGCAGTTACTACCCTTACTGACTGTCGGTCTGTTACTTAGTGCCTCTCCATCCCAGACAGTGTAGTATTACAGCAGACATTCCCTCCCAGACAGTCTACCACAGCAGATACTGTGAGAGAGAGCATAGAGCAGCGGCAGGGCAACAAGTTAACTGACCACTCGCTGCATAACACACCACACACACACACACACACACACACACAGATGCAGAGCAATGAGTGGACATAGCCTGGTATTAGGTTTAATGGGGAACACCGGATACAGGGAAAGACCAGGATGGTGGGAGGAAATTACGAGAACTCCTGGCATTGACACAGGGACATACGCCAGTCTCTGCAAAACATAACTACAGTCTGATACTGTGTCTAGACCACTGGGTCCCCTACCACAGGCAATGACTAAACTTTTTCCATCACCCAAACTAAGCTTGGGACTTTCCCTGTGACTCACCGAGTTGCCATCTTCCTTTTTGGTAGGGATGTGCTCATTACCAATCCTCTCTAAGAATAAATTCAACCCTGCAGACCCCAGGCCCAGCCCCAACTTTATCCAGCCCAAGAGATAACATCCCATAGCCTATTGTAAAACATTGCCAATTTGTGCGACAAACATGCCAACACAGAGAAACACAGCAAACACGGGTGTGAAAAATCTAGAAGCCAAATATGTCCGGAATTTTCTCAATGTTTTCACATCATCATGACAATGCTTGAAAAATGTGCTCCTCACAAAAGGATTTGCATCTAAAATTGTGTGCGTGTGTGAGATTCGCCTTCTCACCCACTCAATGAGAACTTCAGGCCTGTAACCAATAGCAACCGCTATTCCTGAGTTTCAACATAGTGATATTACAAACAGTTGGAAAAAAACTTGTCTGCTGTTATTGTAATAGTGTGGGCAGGTCAGAGTTATGCTGAGGACAGTGAGAGGCAAGAGGAGGGAGACCTACCGAAAATATATCATGGAAAGGTGGGGTACTGATAGCGAAACAGGAAACAGCCTAACGGCTATTTGTCTGAGATATTAGGCTAGGCCTATTCAAATTGTGAGATGAAATCAATCAATTAAACCAATCCACATTGCTTGAGCAAACACCATAAGGATTAGTTCGGTCAGGGAGTGGAGAAGCACTTTGTCTTGCTAAACCATGTTGTAGCCATTTCACTGCGTAATGCATTGCACACACAATAGAAAGCAAACACGCACAATAGAAAACAACGGTTAACAGCCTATATTTGGTCCACTCGTCCTTTGCTTGCTCAAATGCCACAAGGCCCTGTAATGCCTGTAAGAGGCACTCACAGGAACGAAGCACACGCTCAGCCGCTCCCTCACACACAAATACACACTGCAACCCCATGCAGGTACCTCTCTGCAAGGCTCTCCTCCAGAACTGAGTCCTAATGTCTGTGGAGGAAGATACAGAACAACCACAACCAGTTACACATGAACAAGGCACGCATGCAACCGAATTAGGCTTCAATCACATTGCTCGCCTCTAAATTAGCCTTAATGGCAGAGATCTAGAAACAAGCAGTGCTCCATTTAGGAAAAGCTTGTTTCTACAATAGGATTTCAATAACATCCTAGTTTGACATTGTGTCCAAAAATGTCCACAGTTACAATGAAGGTGCGTGCATACTAAACACATCTCCCAGTGCCAGCGCAGTTCAGTTAAAAACACATGTTGGCTGTTCGCCTGCTAGCAGCCTGTACTGTAGACTGCATGTAGAGCAATAATATGGAACACTCCCCTATTTTTGTCTGACAGAGTTGAGTAAATGTGCTGGTTATTGGCCCAATTTATGAACTTATACAGTACCAGTCAAAAGTTTTGACACCTACTCATTCCAGGGTTTTTATTTTTACTTTTTTCAACAACCAAAACAGTTAAACAAATACAAATATTTAATATATTTGAGATTCTTCAAAGTAGCCACCCTTTGCCTTGATGACAGCTTTGCACTCTTGGCATTCTTTCAACCAGCTTCATGAGGTAGTCACCTGGAATGCAATTCAATGAACAGGTGTGCCTGTTAAAAGTTAATTTGTGGAATTTCTTTCCTTCTTAATGCATTTGAGCCGAATCAGTTTCTTTAAATGCAGAGGACCGCAACAGGAAAAGAAGACCCAGAGTTACCTCTGCTGCAGAGGATTTTTATTTTACCTTTGTTTAACTAGGCAAGTCAGTTAAGAACAAATTCTTATTTACAATGACGGCCTAAGAACAGTGGGTTAACTGCCTTGTTCAGGGGCAGAACGACAGATTTTTACCTTGTCAGCTCGGGGACAAGTTCAGGATAAGTTCATTAGAGTTACCAGTCTCATAAATTGCAGCCCAAATAAATGCCTCAGAGTTCAAGTAACAGACATCTCAACATCAACTGTTCAGAGGAGAACTCAGCGTGAATCAGTACCTTCATGGTCAGGCCTGTTCAGCATGTATCAGGCCTTCATGGTCGAATTGCTGCAAACAAATCACTACTAAAAGGACACCAATAATAATAAGAGACTTGCTTGAGCCAAGAAAAACAACCAATGGACATTAGACCGGTATAAATCTGTCCTTTGGTCTGATGAGTCCAAATGTGAAATGTTTGGTTCCAACCAGCATGTCTTTGTGAGACGCAGAGTAGGTGAATGGATGATCTCTGCATATGTGATTCCCACCGTGAAGCATGGAGGAGGTGTGATAGTGCTTTGCTGGTGACACTGATTTATTTAGAATACAAGGCACACATAACCAGAATGGCTACCACAGCATTCTGCAGCGATACGCCATCACATCTGGTTTGCGCTTAGTGGGACTATCATTTGTTTTTCAACAGAACAATGACCCAAAACACACCTCCAGGCTGTGTAAGGGCTATTTGACCAAGGAGAGTGATGGAGTTCTGCATCAGATGACCCAGCCTCCACAATCAGCCGACCTCAACCCAATTGAGATGGTTTGGGATGAGTTGGACTGCAGAGTAAAGGAAAAGCAGCCAACAAGTGCTCAGCATGTGGGAACTCCTTCAAGACAGTTGAAAAAAACATTCCTCATGAAGCTGGTTGAGAGAATGCCAAGAGTGTTCAAAGCTGTCATCAAGGCAAAGGGTGGCTACTTTGAAGAATCTCAAATATAAAATATATTTTGATTTTTTTAACACTTTTTTGGTTACTACATGATTCCATGTTTTATTTCATAGTTTTGATGTCTTCGCTATTATTCTACAATGTAGAAAATAGTAAAAAATAAAAACCCTGCAATTAATAGGTGTCCAAACTTTTGACTAGTACTGTATAGTGAGAACACCCTGTATCATTAGTATGTGTGTGTTCATTGGCTTAGTTCGCAGTCCTGTATTCAGACTTAGATCCCCATAAAGCAATCAGGCTTGTTACTGCGGGACCAACACAGACCTGTCTATTCTCATGACCTGACTCAAACTGGCTAGGTACTATAGTACCAAGGAAAGAGCAACTGTAACAAACACCGTAGTAAAGCTGATAAGAGCCTGTACGATTAACAGGCTCAGAAAGGTGGAGAAGACTCTCCTGTCCTGACCCAGCGTCACTCTTCACATCATAACCTCTTATATCAACTGATTCTGAACAAGTGAATAATGTGACCACAACCAAAAACCAAATCAGCCAGGACTAACCCTAGGGAAATAAACCGAAAATTCGCAGGCATTTTGCTGATATCGTTCATTTCGAGCCGTAGCCTATCCTAGACAAATGTGAAGTTTGAAATGAAATAAGTTGGCTAATTTTGGTGATTGTTAATGGGACAATTGATAGCTACAACCATCAAACCAGCAGTAATGTAAAGGATGATTCAAAAAAAAAAAAATCTGTGGTTCACAATGTTATAAACGTATCGTTCTCGCATCAATTCAGGCAATTTAACGCAATATGGATTTATGTACTTATCGCCCAGCTCTTGTCAGGACTCCCCGTGAAGTTCTTTGTAAATGTTCTGGAATGATGACAGAGCAAGAGGCTCTTCTTCAACCACATAGGCCTAGATTACTCAAACTATTGCTTATTATCGGGTAGCCAGTGTGGCAGGTAGCCTAGTGGTTAGAGCGTAGGGCCAGTAAAAAGGTTGCTAGATCAAATCCCCGAGCTGACAAGGTACACATCGTCGTTCTGCCCCTGAACAAGGCAGTTAACCCACTGTTCCTAGGCAGTCATTGTAAATAAAAAAGTTAACTGACTTGCCTACTTAAATAAAAAAAATACCTCCCGTGGAAGAGAAATCTGTATCCATTCCACCCTAAACTAACGTTACTTAGCCTAATTGATTGAATGTAATTACGTGACTGTGTTGTTGTCATGAGTCCAAAAGCTGCAGAACAACATTACTGTGTCAACAACATAGACATGACCACCACATTATATCAACATAAACAATTGTGTTGACATTACAAGTAAATAGTCAACACACACCTAGTTAGCTAGCCAACATTGCTGGCTGGCCTCAGTTTGTTGGGTTGGCTAGTTAGCGGGTGAGTTAGCCAGCTAACATAAATTAACAGGTGGTTTGTCCTACTACGAGATGCTGCAAATATTACAAAATATCAACACAAATGCCCACTGGTTTCGAGCATGGCAAATACTTAACAGAGGCAGTAAATTGGCCAACTACTGTTGTTATTTAACATTGCTGGAGTTTGAGCATTTGCCCCATTCAGGAGTGAGCTAACATTAGCTAGCTATATCTGATTGGAAATAACCACACTATCGGGTGTGCGTTTATCCCATCCCAAGCCCTTACTACGAACACCATAAAGTACATGACTCAATTTCAAGCGTGCAACGCTAGCTGGTAACGTTAGATGCCTAGCTAGCTATAAATCAATCCGATCCGATTGTTGACGTTAGCAAACTAACAGCCAACTGTGATAACGTTAGCTAGCTAGCTCAGACAGAAGGAGAAATGGAGTCAGTTGAATTCAGACAAAATAACCATATTCAGCTACAGGCGGTGCTGAATCTGTAGCTACGTTAATTAGATCGCATTTTCGTGCAAACTACTTCACGGAGACCTAAATTAGTTATTATAGATACCGGTCGGAGCAGTCAATCCCGAATCAACTGGAACGGCGGTCGCCATTTTGGATTGGCCGGTATCGGAACAGATGTAACAAATCTTATGTATGGGTATCCACTATCTAGTAGTATGGGTATCCACTAGCTAGTAGTATGGGTGTCCACTAGCTAGTAGTATGGGTATCCACTAGCTAGTAGTATGGGTATCCACTAGCTAGTAGTATGGGTGTCCACTAGCTAGTAGTATGGGTATCCACTAGCTAGTAGTATGGGTATCCACTAGCTAGTAGTATGGGTATCCACTAACTAGTAGTATGGGTGTCCACTAGCTAGTAGTATGGGTATCCACTAACTAGTAGTATGGGTATCCACTAGCTAGTAGTATGGGTATCCACTAGCTAGTAGTATGGGTATCCACTAGCTAGTAGTATGGGTATCCACTATCTAGTAGTATGGGTATCCACTATCTAGTAGTATGGGTGTCCACTAGCTAGTAGTATGGGTATCCACTATCTAGTAGTATGGGTATCCACTATCTAGTAGTATGGGTGTCCACTAGCTAGTAGTATGGGTGTCCACTAGCTAGTAGTATGGGTATCCACTATCTAGTAGTATGGGTATCCACTATCTAGTAGTATGGGTATCCACTATTTAGTAGTATGGTTATCCACTATCTAGTAGTATGGGTATCCACTATCTAGTAGTATGGGTATCCACTAGCTAGTAGTATGGGTATCCACTATCTAGTAGTATGGGTGTCCACTAGCTAGTAGTATGGGTGTCCACTAGCTAGTAGTATGGGTATCCACTATCTAGTAGTATGGGTATCCACTATCTAGTAGTATGGGTATCTACTAGCTAGTAGTATGGGTGTCCACTAGCTAGTAGTATGGGTATCCACTATCTAGTAGTATGGGTATCCACTAGCTAGTAGTATGGGTATCCACTAGCTAGTAGTATGGGTGTCCACTAGCTAGTAGTATGGGTATCCACTAGCTAGTAGTATGGGTGTCCACTAGCTAGTAGTATGGGTGTCCACTAGCTAGTAGTATGGGTGTTCACTAGCTAGTAGTATGGGTGTCCACTAGCTAGTAGTATGGGTATCCACTATCTAGTAGTATGGGTGTCCACTAGCTAGTAGTATGGGTGTCCACTAGCTAGTAGTATGGGTGTCCACTAGCTAGTAGTATGGGTGTCCACTAGCTAGTAGTATGGGTGTCCACTAGCTAGTAGTATGGGTGTCCACTAGCTAGTAGTATGGGTATCCACTAGCTAGTAGTATGGGTATCCACTATCTAGTAGTATGGGTGTCCACTAGCTAGTAGTATGGGTGTCCACTAGCTAGTAGTATGGGTATCCACTAGCTAGTAGTATGGGTATCCACTAGCTAGTAGTATGGGTGTCCACTATCTAGTAGTATGGGTGTCCACTAGCTAGCAGTATGGGTGTCCACTAGCTAGTAGTATGGGTATCCACTAACTAGTAGTATGGGTATCCACTAGCTAGTAGTATGGGTGTCCACTAGCTAGTAGTATGGGTGTCCACTAGCTAGTAGTATGGATGTCTACTAGCTAGTAGTATGGGTGTCCACTAGCTAGTAGTATGGGTGTCCACTAGCTAGTAGTATGGGTGTCCACTAGCTAGTAGTATGGATGTCCACTAGCTAGTAGTATGGGTGTCCACTAGCTAGTAGTATGGGTGTCCACTAGCTAGTAGTATGGGTGTCCACTAACTAGTAGTATGGGTATCCACTAGCTAGTAGTATGGGTGTCCACTAGCTAGTAGTATGGGTGTCCACTAGCTAGTAGTATGGATGTCCACTAGCTAGTAGTATGGGTGTCCACTAGCTAGTAGTATGGGTGTCCACTAGCTAGTAGTATGGGTGTCCACTAACTAGTAGTATGGGTATCCACTAGCTAGTAGTATGGGTGTCCACTAGCTAGTAGTATGGGTGTCCACTAGCTAGTAGTATGGATGTCCACTAGCTAGTAGTATGGGTATCCACTAGCTAGTAGTATGGGTATCCACTAGCTAGTAGTATGGGTATCCACTAGCTAGTAGTATGGGTGTCCACTAGCTAGTAGTATGGGTATCCACTAGCTAGTAGTATGGGTATCCACTAGCTAGTAGTATGGGTGTCCACTAGCTAGTAGTATGGGTATCCACTAGCTAGTAGTATGGGTATCCACTAGCTAGTAGTATGGGTATCCACTAGTGTTAGGGTTGCGAAATTCAAATATGGTGTTCAGACAAAAGGTGACACATAGTCACCAAGTAAGTTCTAATTAGTTTATTCACTCAAGCAATAAATGGTAAATGCAATCTTCGTATATACGGGTTCAATGTAGTACCACGCAGGGCTAACAGAGAACTCGCCAACACCCCAAAAGGTTATTGTTAAATACCCCGACAGTGTTAGTTCCTGCTTCATGAGCTGGCCTGTCAGCATAGAGATTGGGCGTGGTTTTAAGCTTGCCCAACCTATCGTAGGCGCACAGGCTGGTCCCAGCCTCTTGGCGCTCCTCGTGAGTGGTCTTCTTGTTGATATCTTGATGTTCCATCCAAAGTCAAAGTCACCATTATTTGTCAGTTGTACAACCGAATGCCTTCAACCAAAATGTGTCTTCCGCATTTAACCCAACCCCTCTGAATCAGAGAGGTGCGGTGGGCTGCCTTAATCGACATCCACATCTTCGGCGCCCGGGGAACTGTGGGTTAACTGCCTTGTTCAGGGGCAGAACGACAGATTTTTTCCTTGTCAGCTCGGGGATTCGAACTTGCAACCCTCCGGTTACAAGTCCAACGCTCTAACCACTAGGCTACCTGCCGCCTCCAAGCTGCCTGCACCCCTCACACACATTGTGACATTTGTGACCGTTGCTGACTCTTGTTTCAGTTCCTAATTTGAGTAGCTCGGTACTTTTCCACCAGACTGGGTCTTGTGATAAAGACCCCACACCCCCCACTTAACCACAAGTCTGCAACTGTCTCAAGATGTCTGCACAGAGTTTACACATACACACATCCCTACAGAACAACCCCCAATATGATTAATAGCAATTAATAGCAATTGTTAATACTAATATGGTATAAAAATGTCAGATTCCCACACTAGCTAGTAGTATGGGTGTCCACTAGCTAGTAGTATGGGTATCCACTAGCTAGTAGTATGGATATCCACTAGCTAGTAGTATGGGTATCCACTAGCTAGTAGTATGGGTATCCACTAGCTAGTAGTATGGGTGTCCACTAGCTAGTAGTATGGGTATCCACTAGCTAGTAGTATGGGTGTCCACTAGCTAGTAGTATGGGTGTCCACTAGCTAGTAGTATGGGTATCCACTAGCTAGTAGTATGGGTATCCACTAGCTAGTAGTATGGGTGTCCACTAGCTAGTAGTATGGGTATCCACTAGCTAGTAGTATGGGTGTCCACTAGCTAGTAGTATGGGTGTCCACTAGCTAGTAGTATGGGTATCCACTAGCTAGTAGTATGGGTGTCCACTAGCTAGTAGTATGGGTATCCACTAGCTAGTAGTATGGGTGTCCACTAGCTAGTAGTATGGGTATCCACTAGCTAGTAGTATGGGTGTCCACTAGCTAGTAGTATGGGTATCCACTAGCTAGTAGTATTCGTATCCACTAGCTAGTAGTATGGGTATCCACTAGCTAGTAGTATGGGTGTCCACTAGCTAGTAGTATTCGTATCCACTAGCTAGTAGTATTCGTATCCACTAGCTAGTAGTATGGGTATCCACTAGCTAGTAGTATGGGTATCCACTAGCTAGTAGATTGCCAGCGGCAAAGTCAAAATTGGTTTATCATCAAAATATATGAAAACCAAAATATGGTTTTGGTTAGACATACGGTTAGCAGTGTGGTTATGGTTAAATTTAAAATAAAAATGTAAGAAGATAAATTGTAGAAATAGGCGGGTTTATAACTTTGTGTATCCCCCTTGGACCGGTTCGTACATAAAACATTCTAATTCAGGCTGCAAAGGCATCGATTTAGTGGCGAGAAGGCGGGGGAACAGAGATAATATGCATACTTTCTTTATGAAACACCATTTTCCACCACCATAATAGTGTTGCTAATGCTAGTTCTTGATGTTGCGCTCTTCTTCGTCGATGAGGTGTAACGGCGGTTGGCATCCAATA
Source organism: Brachymystax lenok tsinlingensis (assembly GCA_030435695.1). NCBI lineage: Eukaryota > Metazoa > Chordata > Actinopteri > Salmoniformes > Salmonidae > Brachymystax > Brachymystax lenok. The sequence continues at coordinate 96,575,283 of CM059789.1, read as the reverse complement.
AATCTTGCATTATCTCCACCTATTAGACTGGAGTACAACTCCCTTATACATTGCTTGATAAAATAAATAAACAAATACCCTACCATCTAACACTTAAAAAAATGAATACAAATTAACACCACCCTACTCCACTATTTAAATCTATTTAGTCCTACCTCAGGCCAACAACCTCAAAGGATGGGACACCACCACTTAACATATCCTGTAACTCTTCTGATGTCAAGTCTCGCACACCCAAATACCTCTCTGCAGCTACCACCACAACCTAAATGTTCTGCGACTTAGGCTCCCTGCAGTACAGTTGATAAACATAGCTATAAATGCCCAAAATACAATCTTCCTGAAACGTATATCCCTCTGTACTGGTACAGATCTACAACTCACACCACTCCTCTCAGGATCCCTCTCCTTGGCCCATCTTCCTCTACTTTCTTCACTGCCTCAGCATATGGCAACTTCTGCACTACTCTAACCCTGGAAATCTCAACCTGCCTCTCTCGCGCTGGACATTTCTGATCCTCAGCCCCATCGGCACCCCAACAATTAACACATACCACTACTTTCCCCAATGCTACACATTCCTTTGTCTCATGCCCTTCTGCACACTTCTCACAACTAGGAATCTCCCTCCAACACACTGCTGCCACATGCCCAAAAGCTTGACACCTGTAACAACGTAATGTATTTGGCACAAAATCTCGTACAGGATAACTTAAATATCCTCACATCACTTTGTTGAGCAAAGACTCAACATCAAAACTCAAAAGAACAGACAATGACTCTTCTGTTTCACCACTCGCCACATTGTCTGCGTCGCACCAAATGACGAGCATCACAAACACCGGGAATCATCCCCTTCAGTTGGTCAACTTTTACATTTACTGCTACCCCAGGAATCAATCATTTCAATGGCAAAATTTTCTTGAGAGCAAAACAATCCACATTTCTTGCCCCCATTTGTTTAACGTGGAGTGCCTTATCCCTCTGACCAGCAGAAACACAAACAATTATCACAAGACCACTTCTGGTTACCCTCACCGATTCCACAGAACCCAACTCTGTTTTAACCTACCCTGAAACCACAAAAGGATCAGCCAAAAGGCAGGGGTCCACTTTTCCCCAAAACTTCACTCCTACTGTCACACTCCTCTTTATCCTGACCCCCGGGCTCCGAGAACTTCACCACGCCTACCATCTCCGATTCTTCAACCTCATTCACTTCCATTTCTCCTCCTGTCTTCAGCTCAATCTGCTTACACTTTCTACTATTCTTCATTAACAAACAATCTCAATTTTTTCCTCCATTTTTAACCAACTCAAGCTCACCTTCTTCCTCCCTCTCTCTTAGACCTCCTCTGCTTCTATTTTCCCTCCATTCCTCCTCCGTATTCCAAATATACATCTCCTTATAATACTGCACTTCTCCTGACATACATCTTGTTCTTGCATTCTCAAGGGACGCCATTTAACCGGCTGTCACAATCTCCATACATCAGCATGGGATGTAGCGCTCAACAGTGCATCCCACTTATATAGCAGCTGCTTTGTCTTGATGTTCTTCTTTATCAAAAGCTACTGCAACACTTTTCCATTTCAAACAAGCGCGCTGTTCCCTGACGTTGCGCTCCCAGTTCAGCCAGGGGTAAAGTAACATAGCAGGCATAGAAAGAAGCCTGAGCGGAGTCACAACTTCTGTTTTTCAGGGGAAACGGAAGTTAGTTAAAAAATACTGTGTCCCTGAAAACCAGAAACATTTGCCAAAGCTGCTATGGGTGGGGTATACAGACTTCTGCAACCTGATTGGCTGAACACAATATGCAACATCTGGGACTAGCATTCCTATACACTTGGTGGTGGAAAATAGTGTTTCATAAAGAAAGCACAGAGTTTCCCCGTTCTTTTCTGCCTTCTTGCCACTAAATCAAATTCAGTCATCAAATTCAGAAATCAATGCCTTTGCAGCCTGAATGGAGAATGTTTCATGTAAGAACAGGTCCACCGAAGATACAAGTGAATATAACTTCATACAATGCCTTTGGACGGTAAGACGAAACGATTCAATATCGCCATCTGCCAGGCTTTGGGCTAAACTCTGTGGCAGCTAGTGAGGACCCTGTTCTACTACACTAACTTAGTGGAGTTACACAGTCACTATAACATAAGGTTAACTTCTATCAACATTTCAGTTTATTCAAATAATAATTTCAATGTTGTGCATGTGTCAGATAATGACAAATTACAATAACTGGCAGTGCTTCACTCCAAAAGGATTAAGACATGGCACAGGAAACATTTTAAAAATATAAAGATTTATTTCAAAATGTTAGAACAGGAGAACTGGACTAGCAGTTCTGTAGCTATATGAAAAATACAACTAACAAATCTGAAACATGAGTATAAAAAGAAGTGGTAATACAAATGGTGATTTAATTCGTAAAGCAGATATCAGCTCTCCAGGTGTTCTATCATTATAACAGACTCTTAATGACAGACACTGACAGTAATACTGAAATATTATGTGCACTCAGATACCATACATTAATTGGTTGTCATCTGGTTATGCTAGAAAAGATGGAATAAATGTAACTTTCTAACTATAAATTCTGCTTACTCTTACCCACACCTTATCCCCTGTTTGACTAAATCATGCACTTGCTCAACAGTTATTCTGAATTAGTCAATTCTATCATGGTCATCTAGTGACTACTGCACAAATCCCCTGACCGCCAATTCAGATTGGCCCACTGCCATCAGAGTGAAACGTGAAAAGTCAACAACAAAAATCAGGCAAGGGGGCATTTCCTCTTTCTGAGGTGTGGGGACTTGGTTAACTTGGTGATGGCATTCATGAGCAGGCAGGAGAGGCACTTAGGGGTGTCCTGGGAAGGAGGGCAGCATTTCTGGAAGACAGCAGGGGAGGAGGGCATCTCCGCAAAACAGCGGCCCACCACCAGCGTCTCTAGCTGGGTTCACAGTCAAAGAGAGAAGTTATGAAAACAATATAAAAAAGCCTGCAATATGCTTAGACCTACAATATAACTTCAAGTGTCTACAGGATATTAGACTTAATGGCCAATCATGTTCATTTTATCCCACTGGGACAACCTGGTTAATATGAGATATGGGGTTGTCTGTGTGAACCTGCATTATTAAGATTTGAACTCACCTTTTCCTGAACACATGCAGTTCTCTTTTCTGCTGGCAGGGGGCAGCATTGGTCCACTAAATTCTGGACAGGGAGAGCCACAGGGAACCTGAGAGAGCAGATTGGAAGATTCTCAGTATAACTACATCTTTGTTTTACTCGATAATCAAACCAATCAGTAGAAGGGCTTTGTTAGACAGATATGTACAAATGTCCCTGGATCAAACTAGCTGCTGTAATAAGCTACTTGTGAAAGTTATTCAATATTATTGTTTTTAAAAACTTTTGGTAATGGTCTTTGATACAAATCTGGAATTTTAATGTCATTAACCACGTTTCCATCCAGTTTTATTGCGAGTAAGGTCATACCGTATAAAACTAAATCACGACAGCTGTAATGGAAACAGGAAGTTCGGTGAAATGTTAAATGCCAACATCATTTGTTTGTTTGACATGGTGGGATCTTTTTGTGTCTGTAAAATGTATTATGTGAGAAATGGCAGTGGAAACAGCTTTATGTGCAAATATTGAAATAATAACCATCATAGCAAAGTAAACTTGTAGTCACGTGATGATATGGTGTGGTCCTTCCACTACGACTCAGGAAACTATGCAGTTTATTAGGCTACAGATGAAATAAATGATGAACTTGACAGGGTGGTGAAAGTGCAGTGATACGCTTGATGTTCCTTTCCAATAAATATTGAGGGTCTTATTCTGGTGACATGATGATTGATGATTGACTGCCATTTGAAAAATTTAAATATTGGTCGCTGTTATCCATAATAAATCTCATCATCTAGACTAGCCTACCCACACTATCTGCTAGCTGTTGGCTACAGTGCATGTGCCATGAGTCTTGGCACATTTGCTATTTAGAGCAACCGTTTGTGACATCGGTAGAGTTGGAAATATGATGGAAACACACTGAACTTTAGATTTTTGATTCGGGAAAATGGCAAAAATACATTTAGTGTGCACTACAAAAATCATCAACAAGTCAGTTGTGGAAAATCACCACTGGTGGGAAAATGTGCATATATAAAATCTGTCACCAACTGGATGGAAACCTAGCTACAGTCAACATCTACTACAGTGAAATGTACCCTTTCTGAAAGGTCTGGTTCTGTCACCCAGAAAGATAAACAATCAGGCTGGGCAGCATAAAAATGTGACTGGGGAAAAAGGTTAAATTAAACACACAATAATGCTAAACAAACACACTTACTTCTTGTTGATGATCTTGTAGGTTTCACAGATGTGTCCGAGGTTGTGGGTCTGTGGTGCGGCAGAGGCAGAGTCAAGCTTTTGGTCATAGTCTGGATGAGGGGCGCGGGAGGAGAAACAGGTGTACCTCTCCTCACCTTCTCCCACATCACAACAGGAGGAGTTGTGAGGCTTCCCCTTCTGCTCTTCCTCACAGAACCTGTCAAGCACCTCACGCCACTAAAAGAGAGAGATATATATATATTATTGTTCACTGTATAGAGGATAGTTTATACAGATGTTTCAGAGGAGAGAGATGATATATATTATTGTTCACTGTATAGAGGATAGATTATACAGATGTTTCAGAGGAGAGAGATGATATATATTATTGTTCACTGTATAGAGGATAGATTATACAGATGTTTCAGAGGAGAGAGATGATATATATTATTGTTCACTGTATAGAGGATAGATTATACAGATGTTTCAGAGGAGAGAGATGATATATATTATTGTTCACTGTATAGAGGATAGATTATACAGATGTTTCAGAGGAGAGAGATGATATATATTATTGTTCACTGTATAGAGGATAGATTATACAGATGTTTCAGAGGAGAGAGATGATATATATTATTGTTCACTGTATAGAGGATAGATTATACAGATGTTTCAGAGGAGAGAGATGATATATATTATTGTTCACTGTATAGAGGATAGTGTATACAGATATTTCAGTTTAGCAGCCTTCTTCAGTGTAGGTAAGAATGGGAACCTTACTTTTCCCACGTTGACAAGGGCAGGTAGGCAGGCCATAGCCCACACACACACACACACACACACACACACACACACACACACACACTGCTCCTTACCTTTCCCTCAGCACAGGGTAGCACATCCTCCTGTCCCTTGCAGCAGTGTTTGAACCCTCTCTCCAGATGGTTCATGGCCTTTGATTGACGGGCCAGCCAGCCAAAGCCTGTACGTGGCAGGCACTTGGGGGTGTAGAGAGGGCGGTGCTTGCGTAGGCAGCAGACCAGTCCGATGTTGTCGGAAGTGGGGCGTCCAAGGGGGAAGCTGATGTCAGAGTCTCTGGGAGTAGCTTGGGGGTTCTTCTTGGGATTCTCCCCTCTGACAGTACTCGGACCGGGCTGGGACCTGGGAGGAAAGGACACAATACATGTAGTCATTAGTTGCCATAAAAAAGGACAATTTGAACCTAACATTAACCCTAAACTGGGTCTGTGGAGGTCATGAAACGTCTGCCGGTGATTGTCATGCAAATAACTTGACAGTAATTGACAGTTGACTAGGCCTACATAAACACATTTAGCATCTCCTGACGTCCACACAGCCTACAAGCCACTGATGCAGACCTTTGGAACATCTACAATTAAAAAAATATAATAAATCCATTTAATATAGCCTACAGCAGTGGTTCCCAAACTTTGTAATAGTCCCGTAACCCTTCAAACATTCAAACTCCATGTCACGATCACTTGAAGAATTGGACCAAAGTGCAGCGTGGGTCAAATTCCACATACTTTAATTGGCAATGGAACTATACGACACGACCAGATCAGACATAGGTGTGTAGCGCACACAACAAACAATAACCCACAAGGCAGGTGGGGAAGGGAACAAACTTAAATAGGATTCCCAATTAGAGGCAACGACTAACAGCTGCCTCTAATTGGGAACCAACACAAAAACCCAAAATATGCACATAACTCTGCAATGTTGGGTTGTATTGGAGAGAGTCTCAGTCTTAAATCATATTCCACACACAGTCTGTGCCTGTATTTAGTTTTCATGCTAGTGAGGGCCAAGAATCCACTCCCACATAGGTACGTGGTTGCAAAGGGCATAAGTGTCTTAACAGTGCGATTTGCCAAGGCAGGAAACTCTGAGTGCAGCCCAATCCAGAAATCTAGCAGTGGCTTCTGATTAAATTCAATTTTCACAGAACCGCTTGTTGCAATTTCAATGAGGCTCTCTTATTGGTAAGTGGACTGGAGGCAGGGCATGAAAGGGATAATGAATCCAGTTGTTTGTGTCATCCGTTTCAGGAAAGTACCTCCGTAATTGCACACCCAACTCACTCAGGTGCTTCGCTATATCACATTTGACATTGTCCGTAAGCTTGAGATAATTTTCTCACCAAAAATCATACAATGATGGAAAGACCTGTGAGTTGTCCTTGTTAATGCAGAGAAGAGCTCCAACTTCTTAATCATAGCCTCAATTTTGTCCCACACATTGAATATAGATGCAGAGAGTCCCTGTAATCCTAGATTCAGATCATTCAGGCGAGAAAAAACATCACCCAGATAGGCCAGTCGTGTGAGAAACTTGTCATCATGCAAGCGGTCAGACAAGTGAAAATTATGGTCAGTAAAGAAACCTTTAAGCTTGACTCTCAATTTAAAAAATGTGTCAATACTTGACCCCTTGATAACCATTGCACTGTATCTTGTAAAAGCGTTACATGGTCGCTGCCCTTATCATTGCATAGTGCAGAAAATACACAAGAGTTCAAGGGCCTTGCTTTAACAAAGTTAACAATTTTCACTGTAGTGTCCAAAATGTCTGTCAAGCTGTCAGGCATTCCCTTGGCAGCAAGAGCCTCTCGGTGGATGCTGCAGTGTACCCAAGTGGCGTCAGGAGCAACTGCTTGCTTGCGCATTACCACTCCACTACGTCTCCCTGTCATGGCTTTTGCACCATCAGTACAGATACCAACACATCTTGACCACCAAAGTACATTTGATGTCACAAAGCTGTCCAGTACTTTAAAAATATCCTATCCTGTTGTCCTGGTTTCCAGTAGTTTGCAGAAGAGGATGTCTTCCTTAATTGCCCCTCCATAAACGTAACGGACATATACCAGGAGCAGTGCCAGGCCCGCCATGTCTGTTGACTCATCCAGCTGTAACAAATAGAATTCACTTGCTGGTATGCGAAGCAGTAATTGTTTCAAAACATCATCTGCAATGTCACTGATGCGTCGTGAAACAGTGTTGTTTGATGAAGACATTGTCTGTATAATTTCAGCCTTTTCCCCCAGCATTGTCCCAGCCATATCCGCGGCAGCAGGAAGAATTAAGTCCTCCACAATAGTATGGGGCTTGCCTGTCCTAGCCACTCAGTAGCTCACCATATAAGATGTGTCACGTCCAGGCCTGAGTTTTACAGGCTGGCGTGTTTAGTTTAGTTTTTGGTGTAGGGTTTTTCTGTTCTAGGTGTTCTATTTCTATGTTGGGTAAATGGTTCCCAATTAGAGGCAGCTAAGTGTCGTTACCTCTAATTGGGAACCATATATATGTTTGTGATTTTGCACTAGGGTGTGGGTTATTGTTTGTTTGTTCATAGCATAAGTGTTTAATTTATGTTATGTTCTATGTTACGTTCTTCGTTCGTTTATTTATTATTTTCCCCAGTTACGTGATTTAATAAATATGTATACTGGAAGCATCGCTGCGTCTTGGTCCGTCAATATAGAAGATCGTGACAGAATAACCCACCAGAAAAGCACCAAGCCGCGAGAGAACAAGGCGTCCTGGACATGGGAGGATATATTGGCTGGAAAGGGATCCTGGACATGGGAGGAGATATTGGCTGGAAAGGGACCCTGGGAGAAGACTGCGGAGCATCGTCACCCCAAGGAGGAGATGGAAGCAGCGAGGGCAGAGCTGAGACAAGACACCGTGCGGAGACAAGACACCGGTAAGACACCGTGCTATGGTGTGATGCGCACGGTGTCTCCAGTGTGCGTTCATAGGCCGGTAGGCGAAATTCCAGCTCCCCTCATCTGTCGGGCTAGGTTGAGCGTGCAGCCTGGAAGAGAGGTGCCGGCTCAGCGCTCCTGGTCTCCGGTGCACCTTTGTGGACCGAGATATCCTGCCCCGGCTCTGCGTGCTGTGTCTCCAGTTCGCGCCCACAGCCCGGTGCGTGACATTCCAGCTCCACCCATCTGTCAGGCTAGGGTGAGTGTGCTGCCTGGAAGAGTGGTGCCGGCTCTGCGCGCTAAGTCTCCAGTGCACCTTTGTGGACCGAGATATCCTGCCCCGGCTCTGCGTGCTGTGTCTCCAGTTCGCGCCACAGCGCCACGGTGTGTGACATTCCAGCTCCCACCATCTGTGAGGCGAGGGTGAGTGAACAGCCGGGGAGAAGGGTGTCGGCTCCGCGCACCAGGCCCCCTGTACGCATAGAGAGCCCAGTACGTCCAGTCCCTGTTCCACGCTCCAGGATCCCTGTGCGAGTCGTGGACCCAGCACGTCCTGTCCCTGTTCCACGCTCCAGGATCCCTGTGCGTGTCGTGGACCCAGCACGTCTTGTTCCACGCTCCAGGATCCCTGTGCGCGTCGTGGACCCAGCACGTCCTGTCCCTGTTCCACGCTCCAGGATCCCTGTGCGCGTCGTGAACCCAATACGGCCCGTTCCTGCTCCCCGCACCAGAGTCACAGTGCGCATAGAGAGTCCAATACGGCCCGTTCCTGCTCCCCGCACCAGAGTCCCAGTGCGCATAGAGAGTCCAACACGGCCCGTTCCTGCTCCCCGCACCAGAGTCCCAGTGCGCATCGTGAGTCCAACATGGCCCGTTCCTGCTCCCCGCACCAGAGTCCCAGTGCGCATCGTGAGTCCTACACGGCCCGTTCCTGCTCCCCGCACCAGAGTTCCAGTGCGCATCGTGAGTCCTACACAGCCCGATCCTGCTCCCCTGGCCATAGAGTTCGTTTGCGCATCGCGAGTCCAGCACGGCCTGTTCCTGCTCCCCGCACCAGGTCCCCGGTGCGTATCGCTAGTCCAGCACAGCCTGCTCCTGCTCCTCGCACCAGGTCCCCTGTGTGCATCGCGAGTCCAGCTCAGCCTGTTCCTGCTCCCCGCACCAGGTCCCCTGAGCGCATCGCGAGTCCAGCACAGCCTGCTCCTACTCCCCGCACCAGGTCCCCTGTGCGCATAGCTAGTCCAGCACAGCCTGCTTCATGCACCAGGTCCCCTGTGCGCTTCGTGAGTCTAGCACGAACTGTTCCGGCTGCTAGCCCAGGGCCTCCGGTGCGTGACCTTGGGTTATTGTTTGTTTGTTCATAGCATAAGTGTTTAATTTATGTTATGTTCTATGTTACGTTCTTCGTTCGTTTATTTATTATTTTCCCCAGTTACGTGATTTAATAAATATGTATACTGGAAGCATCGCTGCGTCTTGGTCCGTCAATATAGAAGATCGTGACAGAATAACCCACCAGAAAAGCACCAAGCCGCGAGAGAACAAGGCGTCCTGGACATGGGAGGATATATTGGCTGGAAAGGGATCCTGGACATGGGAGGAGATATTGGCTGGAAAGGGACCCTGGGAGAAGACTGCGGAGCATCGTCACCCCAAGGAGGAGATGGAAGCAGCGAGGGCAGAGCTGAGACAAGACACCGTGCGGAGACAAGACACCGGTAAGACACCGTGCTATGGTGTGATGCGCACGGTGTCTCCAGTGTGCGTTCATAGGCCGGTAGGCGAAATTCCAGCTCCCCTCATCTGTCGGGCTAGGTTGAGCGTGCAGCCTGGAAGAGAGGTGCCGGCTCAGCGCTCCTGGTCTCCGGTGCACCTTTGTGGACCGAGATATCCTGCCCCGGCTCTGCGTGCTGTGTCTCCAGTTCGCGCCCACAGCCCGGTGCGTGACATTCCAGCTCCACCCATCTGTCAGGCTAGGGTGAGTGTGCTGCCTGGAAGAGTGGTGCCGGCTCTGCGCGCTAAGTCTCCAGTGCACCTTTGTGGACCGAGATATCCTGCCCCGGCTCTGCGTGCTGTGTCTCCAGTTCGCGCCCACAGCGCCCACGGTGTGTGACATTCCAGCTCCCACCATCTGTGAGGCGAGGGTGAGTGAACAGCCGGGGAGAAGGGTGTCGGCTCCGCGCACCAGGCCCCCTGTACGCATAGAGAGCTCAGTACGTCCAGTCCCTGTTCCACGCTCCAGGATCCCTGTGCGAGTCGTGGACCCAGCACGTCCTGTCCCTGTTCCACGCTCCAGGATCCCTGTGCGTGTCGTGGACCCAGCACGTCTTGTTCCACGCTCCAGGATCCCTGTGCGCGTCGTGGACCCAGCACGTCCTGTCCCTGTTCCACGCTCCAGGATCCCTGTGCGCGTCGTGAACCCAATACGGCCCGTTCCTGCTCCCCGCACCAGAGTCACAGTGCGCATAGAGAGTCCAATACGGCCCGTTCCTGCTCCCCGCACCAGAGTCCCAGTGCGCATAGAGAGTCCAACACGGCCCGTTCCTGCTCCCCGCACCAGAGTCCCAGTGCGCATCGTGAGTCCAACATGGCCCGTTCCTGCTCCCCGCACCAGAGTCCCAGTGCGCATCGTGAGTCCTACACGGCCCGTTCCTGCTCCCCGCACCAGAGTTCCAGTGCGCATCGTGAGTCCTACACAGCCCGATCCTGCTCCCCTGGCCATAGAGTTCGTTTGCGCATCGCGAGTCCAGCACGGCCTGTTCCTGCTCCCCGCACCAGGTCCCCGGTGCGCATCGCTAGTCCAGCACAGCCTGCTCCTGCTCCTCGCACCAGGTCCCCTGTGTGCATCGCGAGTCCAGCACGGCCTGTTCCTGCTCCCCGCACCAGGTCCCCGGTGCGCATCGCTAGTCCAGCACAGCCTGCTCCTGCTCCTCGCACCAGGTCCCCTGTGTGCATCGCGAGTCCAGCTCAGCCTGCTCCTGCTCCCCGCACCAGGTCCCCTGTGCGCATAGCTAGTCCAGCACAGCCTGCTTCATGCACCAGGTCCCCAGCGCCGTGAGTCTAGCACGAACTGTTCCGGCTGCTAGCCCAGGGCCTCCGGTGCGTGACCTTGGGTTATTGTTTGTTTGTTCATAGCATAAGTGTTTAATTTATGTTATGTTCTATGTTACGTTCTTCGTTCGTTTATTTGTTATTTTCCCCAGTTACGTGATTTAATAAATATGTATACTGGAAGCATCGCTGCGTCTTGGTCCGTCAATATAGAAGATCGTGACAAGATGCTTCTAGCCCCTTCTTATTAATGGTATCTGTTGCTTTTATACATGTCTTACTACACAAAAGTCTTTAATTCTCGCTCAAAAAAGTCCTTTGGCTTATTTTTCAAATTGGCATGTTTTGTTTCTAAATGTCTGCGCAAGAGTGAAGGTTTCATCGAGTTGTGAGATAGTACTTTTGCACATATAACACACTGTGACTGAAGAAAGGCACTACTCCCAATATAAGTGAACCCCAAATCAATGTAGTTCTTATCATATGTGTGCCTCTTCGATGGTCCAACGTCCCTGTCTGTTGTTCAGTGCTTTCCCGGGTAAGGGGGCAGTAGCTCTTCGGCTACATCAGAATCACAACTGTCAGTGTCCATGCTACCTGGGCTAACAACAAATGTAGAATTAATGATGCTAGCATTGGAGAACAGAACTCCAGAACAACAGAACAACGTCGTCGACAGGTGCAGTACTGCTGTTAGTAGCAGTACTACCAGTAGAGCTGGTATGTGTCTCTATGGACTCGGGACTTACTTTTTTTAACCATTTATCAATTTTCTAGCAGACGGAATAAGCAGCAGCTACGTTCGGCTACATACCGACCGTTTATGTAATTCCCGCGAGAGAGTAACGGTTAATATGATTGGATGTTAATTATTTGACTAGGCTACCTGTATTTGACATTGTGTTGTTATTTAGTTGAACACTAGATGGTTTAATTTTCTTTTTGGCAGTGAAAAGGCTACTAAAACCTCACCCAAATGTATATAAATGGACTGTTTGAAAATGTGAAAAAAAGTATTATAATAAAAATAAATAAATGTTAATCACACTTTTATTTGGCATACCCCCGACGGCATTGCGTACCCCGGTTGGGGAATATCTGGCCTACACCATCACAAATACATTATTTATTTTAGACAGGTCTAAAGAAACATGATATGAAGAAAATGTAGTTTATTTCAGAAGAACAGAATAGCATACTCTGAGTTGTCCTTATGTTAGTCTCTGATCAGACTATGCAATATGGCTGTGGGATACACTAGTTCATTTGGCAGACAAGATTGTCTTAGAATTCCGTGACATTATTTTATAATATGAAGAACACAATTGAACATAGCTGAATAAAATAGAAAGGATATTTTATCCAAACGATTTCCGAGAGTGTGCACATGCAGCTATTTTGCCTTAACAAAGAAACAGGTCCTCCTACAGTGCATTTGGAAAGTATTCACCACAGTTGACTTTTTCCACATTTTGTTATGTTACAGCCTTATTCTAAAATGGATTAAAAGAAAAAAAGTATCATTCTCTGGTTTCCAGTCTTGAAGGAGTTCCCACATATGCTTAGCATGCGTGTCCAAACTTTTGACTGGTGCTGTAAGTATTCTGACACTTTGCTATGAGATTGGAAATTGAGCTCAGGTGCTTCCTGTTTCCATTGATCATTGTTGAGATGTTTCTACAACTTGGAGTCCACCTGTGGTAAATTAATTTTGATTTGGAAAGGCACACACCTGTTTATATAAGGTCCCACAGTTGGCAGTGCACGTCAGAGCAAAAACCAAGACATGGGGTCGAAGGAATTGTCCATTGAGCTCCGAGACAGGATTGTGTCAAGGGACAGATCTGGGGAAAGGTACCAAAACATTTCTGCAGCATTGAAGGTCCCCAAGAACACAGTGGTCTCCATCATTCTTAAATGGAAGAAGTTTTGAACCACCAAGACTCTTCCTAGAGCTGGCCATCCGGCCAAACTGAGCAATCAGGGGAGAAGGGCCTTGGTCAGGGAGGTGCCCAAGAACCCGAACTCCAGAGTTCCTCTGTGGAGATGGTTGTCCTTCTGGAAGGTTCTCCCGTCTCTGCAGTACTCCACCAAACAGGACTTTACGGTAGAGCGGCCAGACGGAAGTCACTCCTCAGTAAAAGGCACATGACATTGCGCTTGGAGTTTGCCAAAAGGCACCTAAAGGAATCTCAGATCATGAGAAACAAGATTCTCTGGTCTGATGAAACCAACACTTAACTCTTTGGCCTGAATGCAAAGTGTCACATCTGTAAGAAACCTGGCACCATCCCTATGGTGAAGCATGGTGGTGGCAGTATCATGCTGTGGGGAGGGTTTTCAGCAGCAGGGACTGGAAGACTAGTCAGGATCAATGGAAAGATGAACAGCGCAAAGTACAGAGAGATCCTTGATGAGAACCTTCTCCAGAGCACTCAGGACCTCAGACTGGGACAAAGGTTCACCTTCCTACAGGACAACGACCCCAAGAACACGGCCAAGACAACGCAAGAGTGGCTTCGGGACAAGTCTCTTAATGTCCTTGAGTGGCCGAGCCAGAGGCCGGACTTTAACCCCATCGAACATCTCTGTTGAGACCTGAAAATAGCTGTGCGGCCAACGTTCCCTAAATACAGGTGTGCAAAGCTTTTAGCGTCATACCCAAGAAGAATCAAGGCTGTAATCGCTGCCAAAGATGCTTCAACAAAATACTGAGTAATGGGTCTGAATACTTATGTAAATGTCACATTTCTGTATAATATTTTTTTTGTGCATTATGGGGTATTGTGTGTAGATTGAGGGGGTAAAAGCTCTTTAATCCAGTTTAGAATAAGGCTGTAACATAAAAAAATATGTAAAAAGTCAAGGGGTCTGAATACTTTCCAAATGCACCTTATATACTTAATTTTGGAGATATTTATGCAACTTTAGTTGTCATACAAATGTTAGGCTATAGGTTTTGATATTTAATAGGTTCTAAGGCTGCATGATGCCACTAATGATGCTTTTGAAAAAAGTTTCAGGAAAGGCATGTGCTCTGCTCTGTTTCTTGCGCAGGCGGCACACACTTCATCATTCACAATTTGACAAGCACTTGATAATATTCTCACCCATCAGACTATTCTTAATTTAAGCTGATATTTACATATAGCCTACTAATATGTGTGGAATTACTTTTGATTAGAATGGCCCACCAAAAAATAAAATGTCATCCGTAGCCTGCACTCGAATAGTGAACAGAGATTACCTGCAGTTATGTTTTTTAATATGCAAGCATAGGCAGCATGTCCATCAGGCCAGCGGAAGCTTTTCCTAAAGTAAATTGAATTAATTTGCAAAAACTATATAGCCTAATAGCCTATACAGAAATAAATAAAATAATTCAAAATAGGCTACTAAAGCATGATTTGGCCACAGAGGATATTTAGCGTCTTAAAAAATATATATAAGTTGTGGATTGTTTTAACCTGTTTGGGCTAGGGGGCGGTGTTCGGAGGTTCGGAGAGTCTGGCGTGCCCAAAGTAAAATGCCTGGTACTCAGGCCCAGAAACTAGGATATGCACAGAATTAGTAGTTGTGGATAGAAAACACTCTGACGTTTCTAAAACTGTTAAAATAATGTCTGTGAGTATATCAGAACTGATTTGGCAGGCAAAAACCAGAGGAAAATCCATCCGGAAAATCTGAATCTGTCATGTCACACTGTTTTCAATTGGCATCCTATTCAAAGCATTGTATTTTAGCTCCCAGATTGCAGTTCCTATGGCTTCCACTAGATGTCAACAGTCTTTAGAAAAGGTTTTAAGCTTTTATCTTGAATAACCATGGAGTAAGAGATGTTCTTCCTGAGGTGTCATCAAGTGTCCTGTTTTGGATTGAGCGCGTAACAGTGAGCGCGCTCTTAGCTCTTTTTCTCTTCTATTCAACAGGCTATATTCCGTCTGAAATATTATTGTTTATATTCATTTTAGGGTATCTGAATATTGATTAGAAACGCTGTTTGACTTGTTTCATCGAACTTTCCCTGTACTTTTGGGATATTGTTTGTCTGCATGGATGAACGACTTTGGGCAGGTGGATTACTGAACAAAACGCGCCAACCAAACGGAGCTTTATGGATATAAAGAGGGACTTTACGAACAAAATGACCTTTTATTGTGTAGCTGGGATGCTTGGGTATGCCATCAGATGAAGATCTTCAAAAGGTAAGCAATTTATTTTATCGCTATTTTTGAGTTTTGTGACACTTCTGCTGGTTATGTTATTATGCTAATTGAATATTTGTGTGGGGCGCTGTCCTCAGACAAGATTAACAAGATTCTAAGCTTTTGAATGGTGTGCAACACTTGTATTTTCATGAATGTTTAAAATTAGTATTTTTGTAATTTGAATTTTGCGCTCTGCATTTTACCGGATGTTGTCGCATGTGGGACGTGACCGTCCCCCCTAGCCCTAAGAAGTTTTAAATATAATTCCCTACAGTCGGAAGGAAAGTCAGCGCGCAATTTGGGCAGATTATTGTTGAGTTGCGACTATCTGAAAAGTAGAGAAGCCAAGCCAGGCATATAGCAATACTTCAAAATACAATTGCAAGAAAACATTGTTTGGAAAGAAAATGGTTATTGCTGTAAAGAGAAGACAATGAAGGGCCTAATCTGTCTTTTGGTTATCAAAATTCTCAATTTAATTGAGTAAACAAGAGTATAGCCTATTTTATTGGCACCAGCAGAAAGCGTCAGCAATATTCCCGGTGAGTGCGCATTGTTCATATTCACTATTCATCATTGTCGGGTCAGTGCTACTTTAAAGTTTGTTTTTGGACAATCATTTCCTCTTCCAGTTTAGATGGAGGTCATAATCTATTTGTGCCCTTCTCGTAGGCCTATTATATAGACAGTGTTGTTTTTTATTGAAATTGTTGTCACTGTCAACAGAGTAGGCTACCCTTTAACTTGTCCTATTAAAAAAATATTCTGCTAATGTCTCCAGTCATATATAGTGTAGTAGAAATGCACGAAATGTGTTTATAAAATGCAACATTTTTCCCATTCAAAGAAAGAAGAAATGTAGGCCTATCTGATATAGCCTAGGCATACTCTAGTCTATGCTATACACGCTCAGCCATGCATTGAATGGTATTTTTTTGCGAACAATGATTGAGTTCTATTATTAGCCTAAATTATGACTATCCAATCTACTCATCACATTTCTAATAGTAGGCTATCTTACTTAAGAAACAGCATTATGTGCATGTAATGCTTTATTATAAAAGGTGAATTTTTATGGTGAAAAATATCTTCCGCAAACTTGGACCTCTTGGACCTATGTATGCCAGTTAGGCTACACCGGTTGTAAAGTGGATTAATGTGCTTTATTTTAAGAATTGAGCCATAAATATAGCAGCACATGAAAGCTGGAATCCTCTTTTATATAGTGGCCAGTCAAAACTCTGTTTTCACACGCAACTGTGCAATAACTGGGTTCATAAGAACACATGTTTCACTAGGTCTGTAGGCTATGTGCTCTCTTACCGTGTCCCAGGGGTTCTAGGTCTGTAGGCTATGTGCTCTCATACCGTGTCCCGGGGGTTCTAGGCCTGTAGGCTATGTACTCTCTTACCGTGTCCCAGGGGTTCTAGACCTGTAGGCTATGTGCTCTCTTACCGTGTCCCAGGGGTTCTAGGTCTGTAGGCTATGTGCTCTCTTACCGTGTCCCAGGGGTTCTAGGTCTGTAGGCTATGTGCTCTCTTACCGTGTCCCAGGGGTTCTAGGTCTGTAGGCTATGTGCTCTCTTACCGTGTCCCAGGGGTTCTAGGTCTGTAGGCTATGTGCTCTCTTACCGTGTCCCAGGGTTCTAGGTCTGTAGGCTATGTGCTCTCTTACCGTGTCCCAGGGGTTCTAGGTCTGTAGGCTATGTGCTCTCTTACCGTGTCCCAGGGGTTCTAGGTCTGTAGGCTATGTGCTCTCTTACCGTGTCCCAGGGGTTCTAGGCCTGTAGGCTATGTGCTCTCTTACCGTGTCTCAGGGGTTCTAGGTCTGTAGGCTATGTGCTCTCTTACCGTGTCCCAGGGGTTCTAGGTCTGTAGGCTATGTGCTCTCTTACCGTGTCCCAGGAGTTCTAGGTCTGTAGGCTATGTGCTCTCTTACCGTGTCCCAGGGGTTCTAGGCCTGTAGGCTATGTGCTCTCTTACCGTGTCCCAGGGGTTCTAGGTCTGTAGGCTATGTGCTCTCTTACCGTGTCCCAGGGGTTCTAGGTCTGTAGGCTATGTGCTCTCTTACCGTGTCCCAGGGGTTCTAGGTCTGTAGGCTATGTGCTCTCTTACCGTGTCCCAGGAGTTCTAGGTCTGTAGGCTATGTGCTCTCTTACCGTGTCCCAGGGGTTCTAGGCCTGTAGGCTATGTGCTCTCTTACCGTGTCCCAGGGTTCTAGGTCTGTAGGCTATGTGCTCTCTTACCGTGTCCCAGGGTTCTAGACCTGTAGGCTATGTGCTCTCGTGCACGTGTCCCAGGGTTCTAGACCTGTAGGCTATGTGCTCTCTTACCGTGT
Organism: Brachymystax lenok tsinlingensis; assembly: GCA_030435695.1. Lineage (NCBI taxonomy): Eukaryota > Metazoa > Chordata > Actinopteri > Salmoniformes > Salmonidae > Brachymystax > Brachymystax lenok. The sequence continues at coordinate 96,557,603 of CM059789.1, read as the reverse complement.
CCCAGGGGTTCTAGGTCTGTAGGCTATGTGCTCTCTTACCGTGTCCCAGGGGTTCTAGGTCTGTAGGCTATGTGCTCTCTTACCGTGTCCCAGGGGTTCTAGGTCTGTAGGCTATGTGCTCTCTTACCGTGTCCCAGGGGTTCTAGGCATGCGCTGTTTTTTGCCTTACTGCACATACTGGGCATCATTAAGTGATAATGTTGTCACCCATCAGACTATTTTAATCTCGTCTTTACATATACTAAATAATATATGTGTGAAATGATTTAGAATGGACTGTTATCATGCACCTATTGGAATAGGGAAGCTTTTCCCATGGTTAATTTTCATGCCAGCCAGGTAGGCTATACTCCTGTTGTATATCGAAGCAATGTGCTTAATATTTGGAAAGTTGAGAAATAAATATAGTAGGCCTAGCCTATAGAAAGCTGATGGGATCCTCTTTTTAAAAGAGGCCATAAAAACGGTTCTCGTGCAATTGCATAGCCTATAGAAATGTTGCGCAACATGAGCTCATGGGGTCTCATGAAGTGTTTGATTAGATTTTCAATTACATTTGCATTGATGTCAGAATGATTAGAGAGACATTAGCAACTGGCAGTTAGCAAGTTTGGTACTCTAATAATGACCATAAGCACCATCCGAGCGCAGTTTTGGAGAAGCCTAGTTACTGTGACTAAACGGTCACGTATTCCCATCACCATAACAGCCCTACCCTAAACTAAAGTAAACCAGTCTGTCTCTCTCTCTCCTTACTTGTGACAAGTGTTGGGGTTAAAGGTGAAGCCAGGTTCAGGGATGGGGGAGGAGCCTGCCCCCTGGGTGGTCGGCAGGTAGTGTGGGTTTGGGGTTTGGCTATGGAAACAGCTCAGTCTATCTCCGCCCTGTTTCTTGCAGCAGTGGTGGTGGCTGGTCTTCACTGAGAACTCATCAGTACAGAATGTGGACAGGGTCTGTTCCCACTGTAAGTGACATACACAAACATCAATTCACACATGAAAAATACAGCTAAAGGAAGTCCTAAAATGGTGAAGGTACAGCTTTAACCCTCAAGGGCCTGACTCATAAAGACCTTCCCCTCTACACAGCTACACAGCTCTACAGACAGACACCAAGGCTGATCTGTTGTGTCTGTCTGGGCTTTCCTTCTCCTGAGTCTCGTCTTTCCTAGACATCCTCTGTCTTCACTACTACTGTCTCGGGTTGGGTTAAATGCGGAAGACACATTTCAGTTGAATGCATTCAGTTGTACAACTGACTGGGTATCCCCCTTTTCCTCATCTTTCCTAGACATCCTCTGTCCTCATCACTACTACCGTCTCATCTTCCCTAGGCATCCTCTGTCCTCATCACTACTACCGTCTCATCTTCCCTAGGCATCCTCTGTCCTCATCACTACTACCGTCTCATCTTCCCTAGGCATCCTCTGTCCTCATCACTACTACCGTCTCATCTTCCCTAGGCATCCTCTGTCCTCATCACTACTACCGTCTCATCTTTCCTAGACATCCTCTGTCCTCATCACTACTACCGTCTCATCTTCCCTAGGCATCCTCTGTCCTCATCACTACTACCGTCTCATCTTCCCTAGGCATCCTCTGTCCTCATCACTACTACCGTCTCATCTTCCCTAGGCATCCTCTGTCCTCATCACTACTACATATGTGCACGTAGAAGGTGGTTCTGTTTGTACAATAGGAGTGAACGGACCAGAACTGAACACAACACGAAAGGACAGAATGGTACAGGACAGAATCCAATGTTGCCACAGAAACACTCACCGCCTGTGTAACGCAGCACAGCGTCACTTCCTGGACCTGCTGTGTCCCGTTCCAATGGCAACATGCGCTGTACCAGGACTCTACCCGGTTGATGGCGTCACCTTGACGGCGAAGGTAGCCAAAGCCTGTCTGGGGGAAGGAGTAGGCAGGGTACCGGGGTCGACGGCTGCTATGAAGACAGATGGCCTGGAGGTTGTTAGGGGATGGCTGGCCGGGGGGGAAGAGGACACTGGGGTGGGAATCCCCAAACGAGCGAGGCCCAGCAATCGGCCGACCTCCGGTTGCAAAGTCTGTGTCCAGGTGCAGGGTGAGCTCCCTCTGGGTCATGTCTAAGTCAGCTGCCCTGGAGCCTTCTGGGAACACACACTTCTGTTACTGTATCTCCCTCACACGGTATACAACAAACACGTCATACTCCATTGGTTGTGTGATAAAAAGTATACCAGCAGGGACGGCATCGCCACCCACCTCTCTCCTTGAGGACTTTGGTCAGGTAAGGCTTTATATGTTCATGGGTGACCTCTCTCTGCTCCATGTCAGGAAACTCTACACAGTGACAGACAGGAGTTAGTACTAACAGCCATACACTAATAACATGTCATGTGCCTACACTGTATGAATTACATGGCAGAATGGCATGGGCATAGGAGTGGATGTGTCCCAAATACTTTGGAATACTTTTCTTCTCTCGTCTTCTTTCTTTCATTAACACTGATAGATCTGTGAATAGGCTGGATAGAACAAAACACACTCACATAGGGGTTACAGTTAGAACACACTCACCTATGGGTTATAGTTAGTCATGGTTAGAACACACTCACCTATGGGTTACAGTTAGTCATTGTTAGAACACACTCACCTATGGGTTACAGTTAGAATACACTCACCTATGGGTTACAGTTAGTCATGGTTAGAATACACTCACCTATGGGTTACAGTTAGAACACACTCACATATGGATTATTTAGTTATGGTTAGAACACACTCACCTATGGGTTCCCAGAGTTCCCCAAAGTCCACCTCCCTCTGGGTCATATCAGGCTCCAGCTGACTCGCCCCTGGAAGACATATACACACAGCACTGTAAGGGCATTGAAACAGACACACACACACACACACACACCTTGCAGGAGCTCCTCTAGGTCAAAGGAGGCCTCTCTCTGTAACATGTCAGGCTTATCTATGGAAGGGATGAAAGAATGTAAACACAGACATAAAAACACAGAGACCGGCATGCACGCCCACTGGTTACATAAGCCATCACACTCTGACCATGTCAGTACTGTTGTCTACCACCTAGATTTCACATAGAAATGTGACTTATAGATATGTTATTCTCATTGAAAGCAAGTCTAAGAAGCGGAAGATCTATTTTATGTGCGCTACTTCTATCATTCCCATTTCTTAAGTTACATTTTTGCTTCTGGTTTTGTATACCAGCTTCAAACATCTTAAAATACAAATATTTTTGGTTATTGAAAAGGAATTTCATAGATGGTACAATGATTCTCTACTCTATATATTGCTTGTTTTGTCACAAACTGAAAGTAGGCTAACTATTAGAATTTTAGCAACCAAGAAATTGCGGAGCCACTTCTGCATGTTGCACCTTTAATTAACATGGTGTGAATTCTTTAGTCTAGATGTGTGTTACACCTAGAATAATAGTTATACTGTTAGTATACTTGGACAAAGTTGTTCCACACTAAACTGGTGTGTATCACGTCCGACAAATAATGTTTTTCTTTGTGATTTTGATACGGCATAAAAATTGCATTTTTTGCGCACTTCTAATAGACCATGCACGAACAGAAGGGGAGCCATAAACGCATACCAGGACATAAAACAAGAAAGAACTGATAATTACATGCAAAAACCTCGTATGCTACAAACCTTCAGATGCCGCGGACGCGCACACCAGCACCAATGCACACCAACAGGCTAGAGCCCAAGACCAACCCATTTCGAGTACTGACACGGGAGGTGTCCGATATCCTTGTCCTCTTTCACAGGACTGTTTCAACTCCCTCTGTTTCGCCCTTTTTCACCACCCCACTCTCTTTCCCTATGATTCGCAAAGTTGTTTCAAAGCCACGTCAAGTTCAGGAAACGACGCGATAAACGAGAGCTTCAGCGTCAAATCAAGGTCCTTCCTTTATAAACCGTTAAGTCATTTTGGAGTGGTATGAAACAGAGAATGGGAATTGTGAGAGGGCATAGATACATGTATGTTTGTTTTGTGATTGGTGGGAAAAGAAGGAGGGATGTTTTCCACCATGAGTCAGCAGTGGCGTGTTTTCATGGAAGGAAGCCAGGCTTCTCCCAAAAATGGACTAATAAAATAAATAAATAATTGTCCTTCATTTCGCAAGAGGCTGAATTTATCACACTGGAGAAAGCATCTGTGTAGCGTTGACTGCAAGGGAAGCCAGCAAGCATTTGTCCTCCCTTGATAAAACAAGTATAAAGTAATAGCAAATCAGTGTTGAGCTAAACCGATTGAGCTCAACTGAGAATGGTCCTGGCACACCCAAAAAAGTGTCAAGGAAGCCAGTTTGGATTTGGCTGCACTCCAATCAAATCACATCATGTCACATCCAGAGCCAAATGTCATTGATTCTGCCACTGTGTCTTCTTATTGTCTTGGCCTAAGGCCTATGTATCACGGTGACAAAGCATATTAACTAACAGGTTATAGAGCAAAAATGCAATTATCACAACACATAGGTTGTAATAAGGCTTTTTTCTGGCTTTGTCTCTCCGGTGATTTTACCCACACACCGCTACTGTAAGTCAGAGATCCTCTCAAATCTGGTGCAAAGCGATATCTTTTAGAAACGTTAGCTGGTAGTTTGACACAGGCTGCGTTTCAATTACAATCGAATTATTGTTCCATGGTGGAAAGTGTGATTGTGCCTACATAAAACTAGGCAGGTTTCCATTGACCCAGGTTTATTCGACAAAAGCAATGTGGCAAAAACAAAAATCATTGCGACATGTAAAAAAATAAAACAAAGTGACACAGCAGATATCCTTTAGGACAAATGTTCTAAAGATCAACAATATTTATATGTTCGACAGGGTTGGATTTTTCTTTGTCGAACCTTCTTTATTGCGACAAATTATGTTTTAAACGCTGTTTATGAAATATATGATGATTGAAGGATAATTTAAGCATATAACAAAACTTCCTTGCACTTATTACCATATTACCAGTGTAAATGACCATCCGTTGATTCATTGAGTTTTTAACCTTAACATAAAATATTCTTCATTGTGAATGATATAAACATTAAAATATCATTAAGAAATTCTCAGCAATCCAAATCGGAGTACATTTTTCATCAGTACGAAACACAATTATCACGTTGACACTGAGCATACTCCAATTGGTCAGCATGGTGGAAATAACTATTTCCATTCCTATAACACCATCTGTAGAAACTAAAATTATCTTGTTGGACAAATCCAGGTAGTGACTCGCGGTTTAAGTAACATTTCTTCCGTTTGGTGCCTAATGAACAAGCATCATGGTACCACTATTTATAAGGGCAACGCCTATGGACTCTATGTGCCATTAGCACAAACCTGCTATAGTTCCTCAGTATTATTATTATCATCAAATTGTAATTTGGCAATGGAATAAACAGTGGGGCAAAAAAGTATTTAGTCAGCCACCAATTGTGCAAGTTCTCCAACTTAAAAAAGATGAGAGAGAGGCCTGTAATTTTCATCATAGGTACACTTCAACTATGACAGACGAAATGAGAAAAAAGAAATCGAGAAAATCACATTGTAGGATTTTTAATTTATTTATTTGCAAATTATGGTGGAAAATAAGTATTTGGTCAATAACAAAAGTTTATCTCAATACTTTGTTATATACCCTTTGTTGGCAATGACAGAGGTCAAACGTTTTCTGTAAGTCTTCACAAGGTTTTCACACACTGTTGCTGGTATTTTGGCCCATTCCTCCATGCAGATCTCCTCTAGAGCAGTGATGTTTTGGGGCTGTCGCTGGGCAACACGGACTTTCAACTCCCTCCAAAGATTTTCTATGGGGTTGAGATCTGGAGACTGGCTAGGCCACTCCAGGACCTTGAAATGCTTCTTACGAAGCCACTCCTTCGTTGCCGGGTGGTGTGTTTGGGATCATTGTCATGCTGAAAGACCCAGCCACGTTTCATCTTCAATGCCCTTGCTGATGGAAGGAGGTTTTCACTCAAAATCTCACAATACATGGCCCCATTCATTCTTTCCTTTACATGGATCAGTCGTCCTGGTCCCTTTGCAGAAAAACAGCCCCAAAGCATGATGTTTCCACCCCATGCTTCACAGTAGGTATGGTGTTCTTTGGATGCAACTCAGCATTCTTTGTCCTCCAAACACGACGAGTTGAGTTTTTACCAAAAAGTTATATTTTGGTTTCATCTGACCATATGACATTCTCCCAATCCTCATCTGGATCATCCAAATGCTCTCTAGCAAACTTCAGACGGGCCTGAACATTTACTGGCTTAAGCAGGGGGCACGTCTGGCACTGCAGGATTTGAGTCCTGGCGGCGTAGTGTGTTACTGATGGTAGGCTTTGTTACTTTGGTCCCAGCTCTCTGCAGGTCATTCACTAGGTCCCCGTGTGGTTCTGGGATTTTGCTCACCGTTCTTGTGATCATTTTGACCCCACGGGTGAGATCTTGCGTGGAGCCCCAGATCGAGGAAGATTATCAGTGGCCTTGTATGTCTTCCATTTCCTAATAATTGCTCCCACAGTTGATTTCTTCAAACCAAGCTGCTTACCTATTGCAGATTCAGTCTTCCCAACCTGGTGCAGGTCTACAATTTTGTTTCTGGTGTCCTTTGACAGCTCTTTGGTCTTGGCCACAGTGGAGTTTGGAGTGTGACTGTTTGAGGTTGTGGACAGGTGTCTTTTATACTGATAACAAGTTCAAACAGGTGCCATTAATACAGGTAACGAGTGGAGGACAGAGGAGCCTCTTAAATAAGAAGTTACAGGTCTGTGAGAGCCAGAAATCTTGCTTGTTTGTATGTGACCAAATACTTATTTTCCACCATCATTTGCAAATAAATTCATAAAAAATCCTACAATGTGATTTTCTGGATTTTTTTCCCTCATTTTGTCTGTCATAGTTGAAGTGTACCTATGATGAAAATTACAGGCCTCTCTCATCTTTTTAAGTGAGAGAACTTGCACAATTGGTGGCTGACTAAATACTTTTTTGCCCCACTGTATCTGTAAATAGCCCAACCAACCACCTCATCCCTTACTGTATTTATTTATTTATTTATATTGCTCCTTTGCACCCCAGTTTTTCTACTTTGCACATTTATCTACTGCACATCTACCATTCCAGCTTTTAATTGCTATATTGTAATTACTTTGCCACCATGGCCTATTTATTGCCTTACCTTCCTTATCTTACCTCATTTGCACACATTGTATATAGATTTGTTTTTCTACTGTATTATTGTCTGTATGTTTGTTTTACCCCATGTGTAACTCTGTGTTGTTGTATGTGTCGAACTGCTTTGCTTTATCTTGGCCAGGTCGCAGTTGTAAATTTGTTCTCAACTTGCCTACCTGGTTAACTTCTTAGGGAGTAGCGCACGAGGTGACCGTTTTGGAGAGCCTGGCGTGCCCAAAGTAAAATGCCTCCCATTCAGGCCCAGAAAATAGGATATGCACATATTACCATTGGTACCATTGGATAGGAAACACCCTGAATTTTCTAAAAGTATTAACATTTTGTCTGTGAGTATAACAGAACGGATATGGCAGGCAAAACCCCAAGGAATTTCTGTCCTGGAAAAAGTGGTTTTGACACATTGCTCATTTGGAACCCCTCCCTTATGAAAATGCCCATATAAGGGCATATGAATGCAGTACCTATCGCTTCCTCTGGATGTCAACAGTCTCGAGAAAGTGTTCTGATTCTTCTTAGCTGCTTTTAGAGCAGAGAAGAAGAGGAATAAGGAAGTGTCCACGGAGTTGTCCTTACAAGTAAATGCGTGCTCCCGGCTTGCGCGTTCTTTGTTTTTGTCCTTTCTTATCGCCCAGTTTATATTCCGGTTGAAATATTATACAACATATACATTAAAGTGTTCCTAAGGATACATTAGCAATGATGTTTGATTGTTCTTGGACAAGTTTATAGGTATAAGTTGAACGAGTTCTTCACGTTTCAATGGAGGAGTGGAGGCTGTATTTTGTCATTATAAAGCGCCAACCAAACGGAGATTTATGGATATAATACATTACTTTTTCTAACAAAAGAACCATGGATTGTCTTTGTTGGACACTTGGGAAGCACTCAGCAGAAGTTCTTCAAAAGGTAATTGATTTGTTTTAGCTGTGAAATGTGTTATGTGTGAACCGTGAAGGCTTATGAATTTATGGTAAAGGGAAAAATATCAAACAATCAAATGTGGTGCTATCGCCGTAAAGCCTTTTTGAAATCTGACAACGCTGTGATATTGCCAAGAAGCAGAGCTTTTGATGACTATGCAACACTTATATATTGATGCATGTTTAATAATTCAACTTTTGGATTTTGAATTTGGCGCCTTGCATTTCACCGGGTAGTGTCGGGAGTGGGGCGCTAGCGCACCACCGCTCCCTAAGAAGTTATTAAGGAAGTGGACATTTACTGCTAAGCTTTTAGATAACACTGAAACTCTATGTTTGTGTAGCTGTGTATGCATGGGCTTGGTCTGATGAGTAGAAGGTAATGACGTATGCAGTGACATCAAAGGGGGTTGACTACAAGCATGATAAAAGCAACTTGGACATTTCCTATGGGGCAGAACTCAAGAGAAACATTGATGTTTGATCTTTGACTTCTGTCTACAGCTGTATTTTGAATAAAATTGTTATGATTTATAAGTGCACATTTTGAGTGTTCCTTATTTGTTAAGTAAATAAAACGGAGAACAGAAAAATGGAACCAACTCCTGAATGGAGAATGTTTCATGTAAGAACTGGTCCACCGGGGATACAAGTGTATATAACCGGCTTCATACAATGCCTTTGGACGGTAAGATGAAACCACTCAGTATCGCCATCTGCCAGGTTTTGTGCTAAACTCTGTGGCTGTGACAGCTAGTGAGGACCCTGCCTGTCTCTATTAAGTTATACTACACTAACTTAGTGGATAAATGTCAGTCACACAATCACTATAACATAAGGTTAACTTTATCAACATTTCACAGTTTATTCAAATAATTATTTCAATGTTGTGCATGTGTTAGATAACGACAAATTACAATAACTGGTAGTGCTTCACTCCAAAATGATTAAGACATGGCACAGGACATGGCACATTTTGAAAATATATAGATTTATTTCAAATGTTATAATTAGAACAAGAGAACTGGACTAGCAGTTCTGGAGCTATATGAAAAATACAACTAAGAAATCTGAAACATATCTGCTTTACGAAACAAATCACCATTTGAATTACCACTTCTTTTTTTATATTCATATCAGCTCTCCAGGTGTTATAACATTATAACACCCTCTTAATGACAGAAACTGACAGTAATACTGAAATATTATGTGCACTCAGATACCATACATTAATTGGTTGTCATCTGGCCATGCTAGAAAAGATGGAATAAATGGCACTTTCTGACCATAAATTCTCTTATTCAACCACAAACCCTAGCATTATGCTTACTCTTACCCACACCATAACCCCTGTTTGACTAAATCATGCACTTGCTCAACAGTTCTTCTGCATTAGCCAATTCTATCCTTTCTAGCATGTTCATCTAGTGACTACTGCAGAAATCCCCTGACCGCCAATTCGGATTGGCCCACTGCCATCAGAGTAATAACTAAATCAGGCGAGGAGGCATTTCCTCTTTCTGAGGTGTGGGGACTTGGTTGCCTTGGTGATGGCATTCATGAGCAGGCTGGAGAGGCACATAGGGGAGTCCTGGGAGAAGGAGGAGGAAGGGCAGGACTTCTGCAAGACAGCTGAAGAGGAGGGCTTCCCCTCAAGACAGCGTCTCAGCGACAGCATCACTAGCTGGGTTCACAGTCAAAGAGAGAAGTTATGAAAATAACAATATCAAAAAGCCTGCAATATGCATAGAGCTACAATATAAAACATTTTTTTTTATAACTAACTTAACTCTCAGTCTAATATCCTATAGACACTCGATGGCCAATCATGTTCATTTTATCCCATTGGGACAACCTGGTTAATATGAGATATGTGGTTGTCTAAGTGAACCTGCATTGTTAAGTGTCGAACTCACCTTTTCCTGAACACATGCAGTTATCTGGTCTGCTGGCAGGGGGCAGCATTGGTCCACTAAGTTCTGGACAGGGAGAGCCACAGGGAACCTGAGAGAGCAGATAGACAGATTATCTCAGTATAACTGCTTGACTGCCGTTTGAAAAATATATATATTCTCACTGTTATCCATAACAATATCATCATCTAGACTAGCCTACCCGCACTGTATCCGTTTGCTACAGTGCATGTGCCAAGACCAGACTTGGCACATTTACTATTTAGAACAACCGTTTTTGTGACAAAACTATAGGTAGAGTTTGAAATATGATGGCAACACATTGAACTTTAGATTTTTATTCGGTACATGAAATCTTAAGGGAAAAATACATTTAGTATGCACTACAAAAATCAGCAACAAGTCAGTTTAGTGGAAACACCACTGGTGGGAAAATGTGCATATTTAAAATCTGTCACCAACTGGATGAAAACCTAGCTACAGTCACCATCTACTACAGTTAAATGTACCCTTTCTGAAAGGTCTGGTTCTGTCACCCAGAAAGATAAACAATCAGGCTGGGCAGTATAAAAATGTGACTTAAATTAAACACAAACACACACACACAATAATGCTAAACAAACACACTTACTTCTTGATGATCTTGTATGTTTCACAGATGTGTCCGAGGTTGTGGGTCTGTGGTGCGGCAGAGGCAGAGTCAAGCTTTTGGTCATAGTCTGGATGAGGGGCGCGGGAGGAGAAACAGGTGTACCTCTCCTCACCTTCTCCCACATCACAACAGGAGGAGTTGTGAGGCTTCCCCTTCTGCTCTTCCTCACAGAACCTGTCAAGCACCTCACGCCACTAAAAGAGAGGTGGAAAGATGTACTGTAAACACTTGAATTGATCAACACTCAAACTGTACATCTAAGCTTGTTCTGCACTCTGAATGCCAGGGGAGAACCTTAATGCATGTATAGATCTGCACACAAAAAGATACCTAAAAAAAACATTGTATTATTGTTCACTGTATAGAGGATGGTTTATACAGATGTTTCGGTTTAGCAGCCTTCCTCCGTGTAGGTATGAATGGGATCCTTATTTTTCCGACATTGACAAGTGCAGGTAGGCAGGCCATAGCACATAGCCTACACACACACACCATGCTACTTACCTTTTCCTCAACACAGGGTAAAACGTCCTCCTGTTCCTTACAGCAGTGTTTGAACCCTCTCTCCAGACGGTTCATGGCCTTTGATTGACGGGCCAGCCAGCCAAAGCCTGTACGTGGCAGGCACTTGGGGGTGTAGAGAGGGCGGTGCTTGCGTAGGCAGCAGACCAGTCCGATGTTGTCGGAAGTGGGGCGTCCAGGGGGGAAGCTGATGTCAGAGTCTCTGGGAGTAGCTTGGGGGTTCTTCTTGGGATTCTCCCCTCTGACAGTACTCGGACCGGGCTGGGACCTGGGAGGAAAGGACACAATACATGTAGTCATTAGTTGCCATAAAAAAGGACAATTTGAACCTAACATTAACCCTAAACTGGGGCTGTGGAGGTCATGAAATGTTGTCTGCCGGTGATTGTCATGCAAATAACTTGACAGTAATTGACAGTTGACTAGGCCTGCATAAACACATTTAGCATCTCCTGACGTCCACACAGCTTACAAGCCACTGATGCAGACCTTTGGAACATCTACATTTAAAAAGTTTTTGCCATCATTGTAAGCCTGCCACACACACACTATACGATACATTTATTAATCATAAGAATGAGTGTGAATTTTTGTCACAACCAGGCTTGTGGGAAGTGACAATGAGCTCTTATAGGACCAGGGTGCAAATAATAATAAAATAATAATCAATAATTTTGCTCTTTATTTAACCATCTTACATATAAAACCTTATTTGTTAATTGAAAATTGTGAATAACTCACCACAGGTTAATGAGAAGGGTGTGCTTGAAAGGATGCACATAACTCTGCAATGTTAGGTTGTATTGGAGAGAGTCTCAGTCTTAAATCATATTCCACACACAGTCTGTGCCTGTATTTAGTTTTCATGCTAGTGAGGGCCGAGAATCCACTCCCACATAGGTACGTGGTTGCAAAGGGCATCAGTGTCTTAACAGCGCGATTTGCCAAGGAAGGAAACTCTAAGTGCAGCCCAATCTAGAAATCTGGCAGTGGCTTCTGATTAAATAAAAATTTCACAGAACCGCTCGTTGCAATTTCGATGAGGCTCTCTTGTCGGTAAGTGGACTGGAGGCAGGGCATGAAAGAGATAGCGAATCCAGTTGTTTGTGTCATCCGTTTCGGGAAAGTACCTCCGTAATTGCACACCCAACTCACTCAGGTGCTTCGCTATATCACATTTGATATCGTCCGTAAGCTTGAGTTCATTTGCACACAAAAAAATCATACAATGATGGAAAGACCTGTGTGTTGTCCTTGTTAATGCAGACAGAAAAGAGCTCCATCATAGCCTCAATTTTGTCCCGCACATTGAATATAGTTGCGGAGAGTCAATGTAATCCTAGATTCAGATCATTCAGGTGAGAAAAAACATCACTCAGATAGGCCAGTCGTGTGAGAAACTCGTCATCACGCAAGCAGTCAGACAAGTGAAAATTATGGTCAGTAAAGAAACCTTTAAGCTCGTCTCTCAATTAAAAAAAAAAAAAGTCAATACTTTACTCCTTGATAACCAGCGCACTTCTGTATTACATGGTTGCTGCCCTTATCATTGCATAGTGCAGAAAATACACAAGAGTTCAAGGGCCTTGCTTTAACAAAGTTAACAATTTTCACTGTAGTGTCCAAAATGTCTGTCAAGCTGTCAGGCATTCCCTTGGCAGCAAGAGCCTCTCGGTGGATGCTGCAGTGTGCCCAAGTGGCGTCAGGAGCAACTGCTTGCTTGCGCATTACCACTCCACTACGTCTCCCTGTCATGGCTTTTGCACCATCAGTACAGATACCAACACATCTTGACCACCAAAGTACATTTGATGTCACAAAGCTGTCCAGTACTTAAAAAAGATCCTTTCCTGTTGTCCTGGTTTCCAGTGGTTTGCAGAAGAAGACGTCTTCCTTAATTGCCCCTCCATAAACGTAAAGGACATATACCAGGAGCAGTGCCAGGCCCGCCATGTCTGTTGACTCATCCAGCTGTAACCCATATAATTCACTGGCTTGTATGCAAAGCAGTAATTGTTTCACAACATCACCTGCAATGTCACTGATGCGTCGTGAAACAGTGTTGTTTGATGAAGACATTGTCTGTATAATTTTGTCCTTTTCCCCCAGCATTGTCCCAGCCATATCTGCGGCATATCCACAATAGTATGGGGCTTGCCTGTCCTAGCCACTCAGTAGGTCACCATATAAGATGCTTCTAGCCCCTTATTATTAATGATATCTGTTTCTTTTATACATGTCTTACTACTCGAAAGTCGTCTTAATTCTCTCTCAAAAAACTCCCGTGGCTTATTTTTCAAATTGGCATGTTTTGTTTCTAAATGGTTTCATCGAGTGGTGAGATAGTACTTCTGCACATATAACACACTGCGGCTGAGGAAAGGCACTACTCCCAATAACATTATAAGAAGCCAGCTGGCTTCATCTGGCTAGTGAAGCTCGACCTGACTGGGTTGTGCTGTGAAGCTAGCCACAATTAAGATAATGCACAATAGTGGAACTGGCGGTTTGCCTTCAAAATAAAAGTATGCCATTGACAGTGATGCAAATTAATACAAATAGAATTATGCCATACTTTTATTTTGAAGGCTAACCACAAAGTCCACTATTGTGGCTAATCCTTATTGTGGCTAGCTTCACATAGATGGGTCCGACCACCCTTAATCAAATAAGAACTGTCTTATAAATTAGGGTTATTTTAGAAGATGACACCTAGCTATATAGTTAGCTAGGTAACTATAGCTGCTGAAACAGATTATGTTGTGTTATTTGACACGTGTTATTTGACGTGTATCTTTTTTTACACGCAAAGACCCAAACGACGTTCCATGAGCGCCGCCCTATGGGACTCCCAATCACGGCCGGATGTGATACAGCCTGGATTCGAACCAGAGACTGTAGTGATGCCTCTTGCACTGAGATGCAGTGCCGTAGACCGCTGCGTCTATGTGTGTGTGTTAACTATTTAACTATACTAGAATGCTTAAAAGGCCACAAAAAAATGTATTATCGGTATTCAAAAATATTTGAATATCGGTATCGGCCCAAAATGTCATATCGGTGCATCACTATATGTGTGAAATTAGTTTTGATTATTATCGTGCACCTATCAGAATAGAGGCAGGGGGGAAAATACATGTAATACATACGCCATGAAGACGGCGCTGAAGAACATGGCTGACGTTTTACATTCTCCCGACCAATTGTGCTATTTTGTAAATTTTTTGCATTTTGTGTAACTTATTTTTTCACTTATTGTGTACATAATGGTGCTGCTGCCATCTCTTGTGACCGAAATAACTTCTGGACAGAACAGCGATTACTCACCGCGGACTGGAAGAAACTTTTTCCTTTAACGAGTCTGACGAGAAAGATATACTGCTTTCACTGGAACAAGCCCAGATCCCTGCCTTTTGCGTGTAGAAAAGACGCAGAAAAAGGGGCCGCAGAAAGGGGCATCCTTCTGAGAATCCGTAGGCGAGCGAGTAAACTCACACTGTCATCCGTTCTTCTTGCTAACGTGCAATCATTGGAAAATAAAATTGATAACCTACAATTAAGATTATCCTACCAACGGGACATTAAAATCTGTAACAGCTTATGTTTCACCGAGATGTGGCTGAACGACAATACGGACAATATAGAGCTAGCGGGATTTTCCATGCACCGGCAGAACAGAGACGCTACCTCTGGTAAGACGAGGGGTGGGGGGTGTGTGTCTATTTGTCAAAAACAGCTGGTGCGCGATGTCTAATATTAAAGAAGCCTCGAGGTATTGCTCGCCTGAGGTAGAGTACCTTCTGATAAGCTGTAGACCACACTATCTACCAAGAGAGTTCTCATCTATATTATACGTAGCTGTCTACTTACCACCACAGAACGAAGCTGGCACTAAGACCACTCTCAACCAACTCTATAAGGCCATAAGCAAAGAAGAAAATGCTCACCCAGAAGTGGCGCTCCTTGTGGCCGGGAACTTTAATGCAGGCAAACTTAAATAAGTTTTACAATTTTTTTACCAGCATGTCACATGTGCAACCAGAGAAAAGAAATATCCTAGACCACCTTTACTCCACACACAGAGATGCATACAAAGCTCTCTCCCACCCTCCATTTGGCAAATCTGACCATAATTCTATCCTCCTGATTCTTGCTTACAAGCAAAAACTAAAGCAGGAAGTACCAATGACTCGCTCAATACGGAAGTGGTCAGATGACGCGGATGCTACTACTACAGGACTGTTAGCACAGACTGGAATATGTTCCGGGATTCATCCAATGGCATTGAGGAGTACACCACCTCAGTCATCAGCTTCATCAATAAGTGCATCAACGACATTGTCCCCACAGTCACTGTACGTACATATCCCAACCAGAAGCCATGGATTACAGGCAACATCCGCATCGAGCTAAAGGCTAGAGCTGCCGCTTTCAAGGAGCACGACACTAATCCGGACGCTAAGAATAAAGTGTCTTCACTGACATTTTCAACCTCTCGCTGACCGAGTCTGTAATACCTACATGTTTCAAGCAGACCACCATAGTCCCTGTGCCCAAGGAAGTGAAGGTAACATGCATAAATTATTACCGCCCCGTGGCACTCACGTCGGTAGCCATGAAGTGCTTTGAAAGGCTGGTCACTGCTCACATCAACAGCATCCTCCCGGACACCCTAGATCCACTCCAATTCGCATACTGCCCCAACAGATCCACAGATGATGCAATCTCAATTACACTCCACACTGCCCTTTCTCACCTGGACAAAAGGAACACCTATGTGAAAAGGTTGTGTATTGACTACAGCTCAGTGTTCAACACCACAGCGCCCACAGAGCTCATCACTAAGCTAAGGACCCTGGGACCAAACACCTCCCTCTGCAACTGGATCCTGGACTTCCTGACGGGCCGCCTTCAGGTGGTAAGAGTAGGCAACAACACGTCTGCCACGCTGATCCTTAACACTTGGGCCCCTCGGGGGTGTGTACTTAGTCCCCTCCTGTACTCCCCGTTTATCCACGACTGCGTGGCCAAACACAACTCCAACACCATCATTAAGTTTGCTGACGACACAATAGTGGTAGGCCTGATCACCAACAACGATGAGACGACCTATAGGGAGGAGGTCAGAGAACTGTCAGAGTGGTGCCAGGACAACAACCTCTCCCTCAATGTGAGCAAGACTTAGGAGCTGATCGTGGACTACAGGAAAAGGCAGGCCGAAAAGGCCCCCATTAACTTGGACGGGGCTGTAGTGGAGCGGGTCGAGAGTTTCAAGTTCCTTGGTGTCCACATCACCAACGAACTATCATGATCCAAACATACTAAGACAGTCGTGAAGAGGGCACTACAAATCCTTTTCCCCCTCAGGAGGAAATTGATTTGGCATGGGTCCCCAGATCCTTAAAAGGTTCTACAGCTGCACCATCAAGAGCATCCTGACCGGTTGCATCACAGCCTGGCATGGCAACTGCTCGGACATCTGACCGTAAGGCGTTACAGTGGGTAGTGCGAACGGCCCAGTACATCACTGGGGCCAAGCTTCCTGCCATCCAGGACCTATATATTAGGTGGTATCAAAGGAAAGCTCATAAAATTGTCAGAGACTCCAGTCACCCAAGTTATAGACTGTTTTCTCTGCTACCGCACGGCAAGCGGTACCGGAGCGCCAAGTCTAGGACCTAAAGGATCCTCAACAGCTTCTACCCCCAAGCCATAAGACTGCTAAACAATTAATAAAATCGCCACCGGACAATTTACATTGACCCCCCCTCCCTTTTGTACACTGCTGCTACTCACTGTTTATTATCTATGCATAGTCACTTCACCCCCACTTACATGTACAAATTACCTCAACTAACCTGTACCCCTACACACTGACTTGGTACCGGTGCCCCCTGTATATAACCTCATTAGTTTTATTCTTATTGTGTTACTTTTTATTATTACTTTTTATTTTAGTCTACTTGGTAAATATTTTCTTAACTCTTCTTGAACTGCACTGTTGGTTAAGGGTTAAGGGCTTGTAAGTAAGAATTTCACGGTAAAGTCTACACTTGTTGTATTCGGCCCATGTGACAAATATTTGATTTGATGTAAATACACTTAAATAACGAATGGAGGGAGCATTTCCCAAAAATGCTAGTTAGAAGCCTAGTTACTGTGACTAAACGGTCATGTGGAATTTGACTGCGGTCATGACTCGTGACCACCAGTGTGGCGGTAATACCGTCACCATAACAGCCCTGCCCTAAAACTTAAGTAAACCAGTCTCTCTCTCTCTCCTTACTTGTGACAAGTGTTGGGGTTAAAGGTGAAGCCAGGTTCAGGTATGGGGGTGGTTGGCAGGTAGGTGGCGTTTGGGTTTTGCCTATGGAAACAGCTCAGTCTGGCCCCGCCCTGTTTAAAGCAGCAGTGGTGGTGGTTGGTCTTCAATGAGAACTCTTCAGCACAGAATGTGGACAGGGTCTGTTCCCACTGTAAGTGACATACACAAACATCAATTCACACATGAAAAATAGAGCTAAAAGAAGTCCTAAAATGGTGAAGGTACAGCTTTAACCCTCAAGGGCCTGACTCATAAAGACCTTTCCCTCTACACAGCTACACAGCTACACAGCTCTACAGACAGACACCAAGGCTGATGTCTGTCTGGGCTTTCCTTCTCCTGAGTCTCTTCTTCCCTATACATCCTCTGTCCTCATCACTACTACTGTCTCATCTTCCTCATCACTACTGCATCGGTGCACGTAGAAGGCGGTTCTGTTGGTACATTAGGAGTGAACGGACCTAAACAGAACTGAACAAAACACGAAAGGACAGAATGGAACAGAACAGAATCTAATGTTGCCACAGAAACACTCACCGCCTGTGTAACGCAGCACAGCGTCACTTCCTGGACCTGCTGTGTCCCGTTCCCACGGCAACATGCGCTGTACCAGGACTCTACCCGGTTGACTGCTTGAGCTTGACGACGAAAGTGGCCCCAGCCGTTCCGGGGGAGGGAGTAGGAAGGGTACCTGGGACGAAGGCTGCTATGGAGACAGATGGCCTGGAGGTTCTTAGGGGAGGGCCGGCCGGGGGGGAAGAGGATACTGGGGTGGGAATACCCAAACGAGCGAGGCCCAGCCATTGGCCGAACTCCAGGTGTAAAGTTTGCGTTCAGGTGCAGGGTGTTCTCCCTCTGGGTCATATCAGGCTTCTGATGAATGTCCCCCTGGAAGACAGATATACACATAGCACTGTGAGGACATTGAAAAACACACACAGTCACACACACACACACACACACACACACACACACAAACATACTGTATATTTACAGTACACTAACTTTGCAGGAAATCCTCTAGGTCAAAGGAGGCCTGTCTCTGTAACATGTCAGGAAGGGATCTGTTATCTGTGGAAGGGATGAGAGAATGTAAACACAGACATAAAAACACAGAGACTGGCACACATACGCCCACACACACTAGTTAATAAGTAAGCCATAGCACTCTGACCATGTGACGTCAGTACTGTTGTCTACCACCTAGATTTTTGGAAATCATGAAACCAGAACACTTAAAGCTAATATGTAACTTTTTGGTAAACCCAATTCACAAAGAAATGTGACTTATAGATCTGTTATTCTCATTGAAAGCAAGTCTATGAAGCGGAAGATCTGTTCTATGTGTACTATTTCATATCATCATTCCCATTTCTTAAGTTACATTTTTGTTTCTGTTTTTTTATACTAGCTTCAAACAGCTGAAAAAACTAATATTTTTGGTTATTGAAAATGTATTTCATAGCGGTTTAGATGGTACAATGATTCTCTACTCTATACATTGCTTGTTTTGTCACAAACTGAAATTAGGCTAACTATTTGAATTTTATCAAGCTGGAAATTGCGGAGCGACTTCTGCATATTGCACCTTTAATTAACATGGTGTGAATGCTCTAGTCTAGATTTTTGTTACACCTAGAATAATAGTTACACTGTTAGTAGACTTGGACAAAGTTGTTCCACACTAAACTTATGGAATCGAATGTATCACGTACAACAAATAATGTTTTTTTTCATGATCTTGATAGGGCATAAAAATGGCCTCTTCTGCGCACTTCCAATAGACCATGCACGAACAGAAGGGGAGCCATAAATGCATACCAGGACATAAAACAAGCGCAGAAAGAACTGATGATTACATGCAAAAACCTTGTAGGCTACAAACCTTCAGAAGCGCACACCAGCACTAATGCACACCAGCAGGCTAGAGCCCAAGACCAACCCATTTCGAGTACTGAAACGGGAAGTGTCCAATATCCTTGTCCTCTTTCACAAGACTGTTTCAACTCCCTCTTTCACCCCCCACTGTGTTTCGCAAAGTTGTTCCAAAGCCACGTCAAGTTCAGGAAACGACTCGACAAACGACAGCTGAAGTCCCTTCTTTTCAAACCGTTATGTCCTTTTGGAGTGGTATGAAACAGAGAATGAGTGTGTGAGAGCTGTGAGAGAGCATAAATACATGTATGGTTGTTTTGTGATTGGAGGGAAAAGAGGGAGGATATTTTCCCACCATTAGTCAGCAGTGCCATGTATTCATGGATGGAAGCCAGTCTTCCACCCAAAATTGACCAATAACAAAATAAATAATTGTCCTTCATTTCGCAAGAGGTTGAATGTATCACACTATGGAAAGCATCTGATCGAGCGAAACAGCGCCTCTCTGTACGTGTAATATCGAAAGCAAGGGAAGCCAGCAAGCTTTTGGTCTCCCTTGAGACGGGAAAACCCATATAAAATAATAGCCAGTCAGTGTTGAACTAAACCAAGTGAGCTCAACTGTGAATGGTTCTGGCACACCCAAAAAAGTGTCAAAGAAGCCAGTTTGGATTTGGCTTCAATCCAATCACATAACATCCAGAGCCAAATGTCATTGACAGAAACAACTTGAATCTTGTTGTGTTGTTGTCCTCCAGTGACTAGCTAGCTAAAATTGTCCCTTTCCTAAATTAGCGATGGATGAAGATAAGGATTTGGACTTGTGGTTTTACTTAATTATCCATATTGGCAAATGATTATGATGGCGATTCTGATCCAACCATAAAATGTATTGTGTCCCTTGCCCGAGAGGATGGAAGTTCAATATGTAGCTAGATGTAGAAGGCTAATGTTAAGCAGCTGGCTAATTGTTTCCCATGAAAGCAAGTTAGGCTAGCGAGCAAGCTTTTTAGCCAGGTAGCCTAGGACAACAAAAAATGAAAGCGTGTACTGTATGACAGAGTCATAGAACGTTTCGTTCACATGAAAGAGTTGATAGCATTCGTGTTGCTAGAAATGTGACTTATAGATCTGTTATTCTGTCACGAGAATTTTGTTCTCAATAGTTGACATAAACTATCAATCAGGCTTTGAATAATTCCCAGAGGTTGTAAAGCTCTAGTTAATGAAAAATTTGACAAAGTCCCAATTCTGCAATAGGTCAGGTTTGTTTATTCATGAGAATTCTGAACCCCAAATGTGAACAGTCTTTTTATATTGTACAAGCTTTAAGCTGAATACAAATGATACAAATGCTCCACCCTCTCTAGGCAACAGTACTTTTCCACAGCGGCTTATCACATTTTGCAACATAATTCAATCTGGACAGTTCCTAGCCGTCCCAAGGACAGGGAGGCCTTTCTTATCTAGTTGTTCTCACAAGAAGTATTTTGTTCTCTCAAATACACCATGTCCTAGTTCCTAAAAAGTTCTAGGCACACACATTATGTGATTATTTTGTTTGTTCTCTAACCCCATTGCATACATTTTCAGAATGGAATATTCTTAGTCATTACTTAAACATACAAATTTCCCTATCAATCCACCCTTTGACTAAAAATTATCCACTGAAAATAAAAGAAATTACACCACACCAAACAAAAAAAACATCATACAAAGAAATAACACCACATATACAAAAAAAAAAACATTATATATGTAATAAAAATACAAACAAGAAATCTAACGTGAGGTCTATTACTACTTCCAATCATAACTCTTCTGTTTAGGATTTTCGTTATGATCTTCATTAAATAGACAACATTACTAAACATTAAAAATAGTTTCATCCAATTCAGGCTCCTCTGGATTAAAACCAACAGCATTCTCTGTCGTCTCATGGTCCGAGTCTGGTAGGACCATACAGAATCATCTATTGCATCACCGCCTTTTCCAGAGACCTAGACACAAGACCACTCACACACAGGATTAAACAACATCCACATAATACCAGCATAAACATTCCTGTCAGATCCGGCCCCAATACGGTCACAATAGTCTTCCAATTACCAAACGTTATCGAACCAACTAGTGAGTGAGTTACCAATACCAGAATTTTCAGCCAATTAGTTTGCCAATGTAGTGAGTCCCTGAAGAGTCTTGGTTACTGACCCATCAGGTGCTGTGTTATTGGGGAAGAAAGTTCAGCACATAGATTCCAAACATCACCCAGACCCCATCCTTCACAGTCAAGAGCAGATCTAGTACCACACAACCACTAGATGTCAGCACAGGCCTGTCCCTGAAATTCACAGGCTTTAAGTCAGAGGTTAACATTCTCTGTGTATGCCTGGAGAAACAACAATATGCCTCCTCTGAAACTACTAACAGGGGTAATCCCGTCAAGGGGAAGGGCATAATTGTTAACCTAGGCTTAGCCGTGCCACAGGCATTACATTCCTCCTTAGACATGGTTCTTGCCGTAAATCCATTTCAATCACGAATTCGAGTCCTTATAACCAGTCTTCACCTCTAATGCCTCCTTCAGGTCCATAGTTTGAACTATCTGTACCAGTGACCCAGCCGAACCTCCCATCTTGGTATCATTTAATGAATAGGGTGCAATGGTGGGCGTGGTGCTATCAGAAACTTTCTGATTAAACCCTATCCAGAATTCCACTAATGTCTCCACCCCATCCTGATCAATTCCGATAAACCATAACCCTACATCCTCCTTTACAGCCTGTTTCAGAGTAATTCTAACTTTGAGGCAATACTTTTCCTTATCTATGTTACACTCCCTTCTTCCTACAAACCTCCCCGTCTTCACTATGCTCCACCTGTTCCCCTACCGAGTGTGAAGGTTACCCTCTACTCCTGTCTGATCAGGAGGGTCTGAGTGTGAAGGTTACCCTCTACTCCTGTCTGATCAGGAGGGTCTGAGTGTGAAGGTTACCCTCTACTCCTGTCTGATCAGGAGGGTCTGAGTGTGAAGGTTACCCTCTACTCCTGTCTGATCAGGAGGGTCTGAGTGTGAAGGTTACCCTCTACTCCTGTCTGATCAGGATGGTCTGAGTGTGTCAGGAATATGGCCGCCACAATTATACAACTCACTACAATCAATATTCCCATGAAGCCCCACCCTCTTCCTACCCTGAGGTCCATTGCTAAAGGCCAACCCATACCCCCACTTTGAGGAACTCCCAGAGAGAGGAAAAGTGTTCTGACACCAATCCTCGTTGAGAGTTAACCCTGACCCCTTTTAGTACTCGGATCTGTTTCTCTTAACTCTGTGTTTGTTCAACAGTGGTGGCAGGGTTTACCCTTTTACAATGTGTAATATGGACCCAGGTGGATCTTTCAGCAATCCTGACAGCAAAGGCGGTGACCAACAAAACCTGGTATGGCCCCTCCCACCGTGGCTGTTTCCAATCTTTTCTCTTCAGAGAATGAATCCAACCCCAATCACCATGCTGGATCGAATGGCTCACCTCCTTGGATATTTTACCTTTAGGGCACAGGATCTTTGACATATGGGTGTGGTTAGCAAACAACTTCTCATGTGATCTGCTACTGTATCTTCCTAACTCTCATTCTAAAGGGTCTACCAAATACTTTCTCAAATGGAGATAATCCCTCTTTGTCTGGGGTTATCCGAATAGTCATTAATACTATTGGTAGACATTTTACCCAATTTCAACCCTGTACTCAGGTGTGTCTATCTTAACCTAATTTTAATCATAGAATTCATGCATTCTATAATATAATAATAATTAAACACTGTTTCTTTCCTTCGCTCCTGGTGAGCTCTATAAAATCAATTTCCAACTGTTGGAATGGATATTTAGCAGGGATTTCCACTCTGTGGAGTCCTTTGTCTACCTTGGTAATTATTTTGAGCACATATAACACAATGAGAACAACATTTTTAAAGTAATTTGTGTTGTCTAACAATCTTTACCATATCTAACAATCTCTGCCATATCTAACAATCATCTCTACAATATCCCTCCTGTTGTTACAAGGCTCTGCACCTGTATCAAAACTGCTGCATATCTAAAACATAGACTTGGGCAAAATTGGTAAATTACCATTGTCTACGGCTTCCAACTTAACCCTCTTCTAATAAATGCAAAATCAACTGAGCGTGTGTAATAGGTTTACCCACAGTCGTTACCTGTCTTCTATTTCTCCATTTAACAGCAAATACATGGACAGTGTTAAATACATAAGCACTATACATGTATATGGTGACTCGTTTACCCTTTCCCAATTCACATGCCCTTGTAAGGGCCTCAATTTCTGCCTGCTGCGCAGAGTAGTGACTAGGTAGTGATTCAGCCTCTAAGGTTTTAGTAAGAGTGGCAACATCATAGTCATTGCAGTCGAACCATCTGGGTTCTACCTGGAAGACCCATCTACAAACATAGTAATTTCTCCATCTGTTAATGGCAAATCTGTCAAATCAGGCCTATGCAACACAACTTTCTCCATCTCAGTTACACAATCATGTGGACTCCCTTCGTTAGCTATGGGAATAAAGGTGGAGGGGTTCAGAGCATGTCTATGGTAATCTCTATGATTATTACCTAGCTGATTAATTTTGTCTCGGTACTCTCCATCTACAGCCCACTATAAAACAATCCTGTTTCCTTGTCTAACTGCACATTCTAGCTCACCTGCGTTCAGCTTAAAACTTTTCTCTCTCTCTGCTCTATTCCTCCTCCCCCTCTTTCTACTACTCTCAACCCCCAAGTTCACTTTCGGGCTCGGCATAAGACAGGGGAGCCTTTCTCTGTCTGACTACACAACTTCATTCTATTGGTTATCTGCCCAAGCCTGATCAGCTATGGCAGGGTACTTTCTCCTTCCTTTCATATACAGACTGAACAAAGCGCTGTTTCCCCAAAACATCTTTATAATTTCCTAAAGGAGATAATAATAATCTCCTAAAGTAATAGTACAATTTGGATAGCAAACGGTGTTTCTCACAAATGTTCTCACAAATCCCCCTATTTCTTTTTAATTCATAATGAAGTTGATCATTTTTCATTAGGAAATGTTTTACTATTCAGGGCGTTCGACACCATTAAAATGTTTCCTCTCCCTTTCTTTCCCTGTCCTTCAGAGACCACAGAAATACTTCTCAAAACATTTCTATACAAATTACATCCCACACCTCAGTGAGACCTCCGCAATCGCATTGATTGTCTGTGGGTGCTGGTTTGTGTGTTTAACCATATGTTAATGATATTTGATTTGTTTGTGAAAATATGAGAGGTATAACTTGAACGCGATCCCTTCACTGTAAAACGGGCAAGTAGACTGACAATGCTTGGTGGAGTAGCTGAACATAACGTGACAACCAAACTGAGATTTATGGATATAATGAATTACTTTTTCTAACAAAAGAACCATGGATTGTCTTGTTTGGACACTTGGGAAGCCCTCAGAAGAAGTTATTTGAAAGGTAAGCGATTTATATTAGCTATGATATGGACATTTTGAGAACCGAGCTGGATATGAATTTATGCTAATGTGGAAAATATGTGAGGTACTAGCCTCAAACAATCAAATGTAGTGCTTTCGCCGTAAAGCCTTTTTAAAATCTGACAACGCAGTGATATTGCCAAGAAGCAGAGCTTTTGATGGCTATGCAACACTTGTATATCGAAGGATGTTAAATATTACGAATTTGTATATTGAATTTGCAGCGTTATGTTTGCTCTGAAAACGATCCCGCTAGCGGGATCCGTGCGCAGAGAGGTTAATCTAACTGCACTGTCTAATTAACAGCAGCTATTACAGTGAAAGAATACCATGCTTTTGTTTGAGGAGAGTGCACAGTTATGAACTTGAAAAGTTATTAATAAACCAATTAGGCACATTTGGGCAGTCTTGAGACAGAAATGCAATGGTTAATTGGATCAGTCTAAAACCTTGCACATACACCATCTAGCCAAAATCTAAATTGCGCCTGGGCTGGAATAATACATTATAGCCTTTTTCTTGCATTTCATACACATTTTTTTTTCTTTGTATTTTCTTTAACCAGATCTAATGGGTTATATTCTCTTACTTTCATTTAACATTTCCACAAACTTCAAAGTGTTTCCTTTAAAATGGTATCAAGAATATTCATATCCTTGCTTCAATGCCTGACCTACAGGCAGTTAGATTTGGGTATGTCATTTTAGGCGAAAATTTAAAAAAATGCATGGATCCTTAAGAGGTTTTAAGTTACATTTTTGCTTCTGGTTTTGTATACCAGCTTCAACCAGGATATTGCAGAGCGACTTCTGCATATTGCACCTTTAATTAACATGCTGTGAATTTTCTACTCTAGATGCTTGTTACACCTAGAATAATAGTATCCATGCTGGCTTTCGCGGGCTACCTGACTCATGAAACAGGTAGGTGGGAGGGCCAATTTTTTCATGCGCAATTTGCCTAAATGGGTAATGGAAACACTTCTGCCGCTATATTTGTATTTTTATTTGCGGATTTAATTTTTTTAGGTGTGACGTCATTACGTCGAACAGTTTTTATCGACACAGATAGTTCAATGGAAACACCCTAGTAGAGAACGGTGCAATTGCACGCAATTCAAGGGTGTTCCTGCAAGTGGGCATTCCTGCATCTGCAGGAACTCTTCTTTATACTTCTATTGGTACATTTTTAAGCTGACTCCAGTACATAGGCAGGAGGCAGGGGAACTCCAGTACAGTAGGTGGCGGTAATGTACCATAATGCTGGATGATCAACCCCACTGAAGTAGAGGCAGGGGCGACAACGGTAGCTAGCTATAGCTAGCTCACACCAGTAGACTGTCCTTCGCCGCAGCCTGTCGGGCACACATTTTATTTGTCACATACGCGTAATACAACACCATGAAATGCTTACTTTACAAGCCCTTAACCAACAATGCAGTTAAAGAAAAAAAAGAGTTAAGAAAATATTTACTAAATAAACTAAAGTAAAAATAAATAAAAAGTAACACAATAAAATAACAATAACAACGCTATATACAGGGTGGACCTGGGACCAAGTCAATGTGCGGGGATACAGGTTAGTCAAGGTAATTAAGGTAATATGTACATGTAGGTAGGGGTAAAGTGACTATGCATAGATACTAAACAGCGATTAGCAGCAGCGTAAAAAAAGGGGGGGGTCAATACAAAATAGTTCGGGGTAGCCATTTGATTAACTGTTCAGCAGTCTTATATATTGGGGGTAAAAGCTGTTAAGAAGCCTTTTGACACTAGACTTGGCTCTCCAGTACCGCTTGCCATGCGATAGCAGAGAGAACAGTCTATGACTAGGGTGGAGTCTTTGACAATTTTTAGGGCCTACCTCAGACAAAGCCTGGTATAGAGGTCCTGGCAGGAAGCTTGGCCCCAGTGATGTAATGGGCCATACACACTACCCTCTGCAGTGCCTTGTGGTCAGACGACGAGCAGTTGCCATACCAGCCGGTGATAAAACCAGTCAGGATGCTCTCGATAGTGCAGTTGTAGAGCTTTTTGAGGATCTGAGGACCCATGCCAAATAATTTCACTCTCCTGAGGGGGAATAGGCATTGTCGTGCCCTCTTCACAACTGTCTTGGTGTGTTTGGACCATGATTGTTTGTTGGTGATGTGGACACCAAGGAACTTAAAGCTCTCAAAATGTTCCACTACAGCCCGTCGATGTGAATAGATAGTCTGGATAATAAATAGTCTGGGTGGCCATTTTATAAATTGTTCAGCAGTCATATGGCTTGGGGGTAGAAGCCGGACGATGACCAGACCCCTCTCACCCACAGAAGAGGAGAGGGGGAGGGGGCTGGGCCAGTTTTATTGTTGCTTTCACACCCTGTCGTAAATCAACAACTCTAGTATTGGGATCGGAATATCTTTATCTAAGAGAGACTTTTGCCGCCCAAAAACTCTGGCCGCCCAAAAACTTTGGAACAATATTTCTAACATCCAAATGGGGGGAAATGGTCAGTTGGGACCTAAATAATATTCATGTCATATTGTTTTTCATTTTGTGATGTTATTAAAAACTGTGTGAACCAAATACTGTAACTTAGGAAGGAAACCCAATTTATCTGTTAAGTTTCCATCCAATACGTTGTCTATGTGATATGAAAATGGATTAAACTATTTTTGTTGCCATTTTCAACCAGAGTGCTTAAAAGGACTGAGTAAGAATTAACATATCATACCAGACTCTCAAACTCAACACTAGATGAGAAGATAACCTCACCTACGAGACCAGAAAAGTGTGGAGCGTTAGCTACATGTGGGAAATGTTTGAAACGTTGAACCAACACGAGGTGAAGATGATAACCTCACCTACCCAACCACGATGCCGCCAGTCTGCAGCTGCACGTGTAAAGTGCTTCAAACTCTGACTAAAGACACGAGGTGGGAAGGAGAAAATCCCATCTCAGACAATCATTGGTGCATCTGAAAATCTGCTCTGAAAACAGCCCATTCAAGCCAGGACAACTAAGAAGAAGGACATTGTGACCTCTGGTGGACAACCAGAGCCTTACACCAATCAACCCCTTCCCCGTAGAAGGATTGATTGGTTTCAACAGAGATAGACGACAAACAAAGGCATCCACACGTAAATACATGTATTACTTATTTTCCCAAAACGGGCAGTGGTTCGTGTGCAAGGTATATGATTAATGTGAGGACAGTCCTATAATGTATCCACAATAAGTGTCCTTTTCCTCTCTATCCCTACACCCCCCCCCCTCCATTTATGTTGTAACAAGCCATCATACCTTGTCAGTCCACTAGGGACTTTTGTCTCAAGTAAGTGTGTATGTATTATCTGTGTTATTATTTAGTTAGTTAGAAAATAAATAATGAAACCAATTTGTGTAGTACTGAATAATAAGCAAAGGCTCGGGTTCTTGCAGATCCAAGAAGGTTACGACTGTTCAGAATGAGAACTGATGAGGTAATGACTAATAAGTGACTGTTATCTTCTTGGGGAGTGTTGGGGCGCTAGCGCCAAATTCAAAATCAAAAAGTTGAATTATTAAACATGCACCCATATACAAGTGTTTCATACTCATCAAAAGCTCTGTTTCTTGGCAATATCACAGGAGTGTCAGATTTCAAAAAGGATTTACGGCGAAAGCAGCACATTTGATTGTTTGAGGGTACCACCTTCACTATTTTCTCATGACCATAAATTCATAAGCCTTCACGGTTCACACAAAACACATTTCACAGCGAAAACAAATCAATTACCTGTTGAAGAACTTCTGCTGATGGCTTCCAAAGTGTCCAACAAAGACAATCCATGGTTCTTTTGTTAGAAAAAGTCCTGTATTATATCCTTAAATCTCAGTTTGGTTCGCGCATTATAATCAGAAACTACAGCCTCCACACCTCCATTGAAACGTGAAGAGAACTCGTTCAACTTAAACCTATAAACATGTCCAAGAACAATCAAAATACATTTAAAATGTATCCTTAGGAACACTTTTACGTATATTTACTATAATAAATCAACCGGAATATAAACTGGGCTATAAGGACGGAAAAAAACACGTGCCTTCTCGGGAGCGCGCGTTCTCTTCTGCTGACTTCCAAGGGGACTCTTCCCGTTTTCTCTTCTTCTCTGCTCTAATGCATCCCAAAAAAATCTGAAGACTGTCTCGAGACTGTTGACATCTAGAGGAAGCAATAGGTACTGCATTCATATGCCCTTATATGGGCATTTTCATAAGGGAGGGGTTCCAAATGAGAAACTCTGTCAAAACCACTTTTTCCAGGACAGAAATTCCTCGGGGTTTCACCTGCCATATCCGTTCTGTTTTACTCACAGACAAATGGTTAACACTTTTAGAAAATTCAGAGTGTTTCCCATCCAATGGTACCAAATATGTGCATATCCTATTTTCCGGGCCTAAATGGGAGGCATTTTACTTTGGGCACGCCAGGGTCTCCAAAACGGTCACCTCGTGCGCTTCTGCCTAAGAAGATTTATCGATATATAACTCATACATATTTTCTTGAGTTTAATTTGGGAGATGGTAACTCGTTAAACAACTTCTTCCATGGTGCCCCAAATTTCTAATTAGTTCATTGTTACATAATTAATTTAATTGGGTAATAATTAAACATAGTTAGTGGAATGAATAAATAACATCAGATTAATGAAAGTCATGACATTACACTCTGTAGCGCCTTACGGTCAGATGCCGAATAGTTGCCATACCAGGCTGTGATGCAACCGGTCAGGTTGCTCTCGATGGTGCATCTGTAGAACCTTTTGAGGATCTGGGGACCCATGTCAAATATTTTCTGTCTCCTGAGGGGGAAAAGGTTTTGTCCTTCCCTCTTCACGACTGTCTTGTTATGTTTGGACCATGATAGTTTGTTGATGTGAACTTGCAACTCTCGACCCGCTCCACTACAGCTCCGTCGATGTTAATGGGGGCCTGTTCGGCCTGCCTTTTCCTGTAGTCCACGATCAGCTCCTTTGTCTTTTTCACATCGAGGGAGAGGTTGTTGTTCTGGCACCACACTGACAGTTCTCTGACCTCCTCCCTCTCATCATTGTCGGTAATCAGGCCTACCACTATTGTGTTGTCAGCAAACTTAATGATGGTGTTGGAGTCGTGTTTGGCCACGCAGTCGTGGGTGAACAGGGAGTACAGGAGGGGACTAAGCACGCACCCTTGAGGGGCCCAAGTGTTAAGGCTCAGAGTGGCAGGCGTGTTCTTGCCACCCCTTACCACTTGGGGGCGGCCCGTCAGGAAGTCCAGGATCCAGTTGCAGAGGGAGATGTTTGGTCCGAGGGTCCTTAGCTTAGTGATGAGCTCTGTGGGCGCTGTGGTGTTGAACACTGAGCTGTAGTCAATACACAGCCTTTTCACATAGGTGTTCCTTTTGTCCAGGTGGGAAAGGACAGTGTGGTGTGCGATTGAGATTGCGTCATCTGTGGATCTGTTGGAGCGGTATGCGAATTGGAATGGGTCTAGGGTATCCGGGATGATGCTGTTGATGTGAGTCATGACCAGCCTTTCAAAGCACTTCATGGCTACCGACCTGAGTGCTACGGGGCAGTAATAATTTTGGCAGATTACCTTTGCTTCCTTGGGCACAGGGACTATGGTGTTCTGCTTGAAACATGTAGGTATTACAGACTCGGTCAGGGAGAGGTTGAAAATGTCTGTGAAGTCATTTGCCAGTTTGCCGCGCATGCTTTGAGTACACATCCTGGTAATCCGTCTGGCTCTGCTGCTTTGTGAATGTTGACCTGTTTAAAGATTTTGTTCACATCGGCTACCGAAAGCGTTATCACACAGTCATCCGGAACAGCTGGTGGTCTCATATGCATGCTTCAGTGTTGATTGCCTCAATGCGAGCATAAAAGACATTTAGCTCGTCTGGCAGGCTTGCGTCACTGGGCAGCTTGCGGCTGGGTTTCCCTTTATAGTCCGTAATAACTTTTACACCCTGCCGCATCCGACGAGCTTGAGGATTCAATCTTAATCCTGTATTGAGCCATTGCCTGTTTGATGGTTTGCCAGAGGATGTAGCAGGATTTATTCTTAGCGTCCGCATTAGTGTCGCTGTCACAACTTCCGCCGAAGTCTGTGCCTCTCCTTGATCGGGTGGTGTTCGGCGGTCGACGTCACCGGTCTTCTAGCCATCACCGATCCTCTTTCCATTTTTCATTTGTTTTGTCTGTGTTTTCCACACCTGGATTCAATTCCCTCATTACATGTTTTGTATTTAACCCTCTGTTCCCCCTCGTGTCTTTGTGTGGGATTGTTCATTGTAGTGCTTGTGCACTTTATGCACTGGTGCGTTACGGGCTATTTTGTGCCCTTTTTCTCTCGTGTTGTTTTAACAGTTGGGTTGTTTAATAAACGACTAGGTTTATTACCCAGTTTTGCTCTCCTGTGCCTGACTTCTCTGCAACCAGTTACGCAACCCCTACAGAATCCCACACCGAACTATGGAGTCAGCAGGAGCAGGTGCCTCAGGAGTAGGAGTGGAGGAGCGCGTCCGGGAGCATGCGGTGATGCTTTAACATCTCGGCGCCGCCATGGACCGCATTGTCCAAGAACATGGATCGTTGGGAGAGACAGGGAGTTCCTCCAGCGCCGTGAGAGAGTGTCCGCCCTTGTCTCGTGCCTCTCTGGGAAGGCCTTGGAGTGGGCCAACGCTGTGTGGGAGGAAGGAGATGTGGCGCTGGACCACTTAGAGGATTTCACCCGCCGTTTCCGGGCAGTATTTGACCACCCACCTGAGGGTAGAGCGGCGGGTGAACGTCTCTTCCATCTGAGGCAGGGAACGAAGAGCGGCCATGATTTCGCCATGGATTTTTGGACTCTGGCCGCCGGCGCAGGATGGAGCGACAGGGCCCTGATTGACCATTATCGCTGCAGTTTGCACAAGGACGTCCGTCGGGAGTTAGCCTGCAGGGACACCACCCTCACTTTTGATCAGCTGGTAGACCTGTCCATTCGGTTGGATAACCTGCTGGCTACCCGCGGACGTCCAGAGTGGCCTGTCGGTTCCATCCCCCAGCACCACCGCTCCGGTACCCATGGAGCTGGGAGGTGCTGTGCGTAGGGAGACTGGAGGAGGTTCCGTTTCGTTCACCATTTGTGGCCGCAGAGGTCACACTGCCGGTCGGTGCCGGGTTGGTTTCTCTGGGGATTGAGGCAGCAGGCAGGGTACTCTGGCGTCATCCCAGGTGAGCCGGCACAATTCTCACCCAGAGCCCTCTGTTGCACACTTGTTTTTGTATGTTACTTTTTCTGAGTTTTCCCCACATTCCCAGCATAAGTTGTTCGTTGATTCACGCGCGGCTGGGAATTTTATAGACAGATCGTTCGCCCTTAGTTTAGGGATTCCTATTGTTCCTGTGGCTGTGCCCTTCCCCGTTCATGCCTTAGACAGTCGACCATTAGGGTCAGGGTTGATCAGGGAGGCCACCGCTCCTCTGGGTATGGTATTACAGGGGGGTCACAAGGAGAAGATCAGTCTCTTCCTCATTGACTCTCCTGCATTTCCCGTGGTGCTAGGTCTACCCTGGTTAGCTCGTCATGACCCCACTGTTTCTTGGCAACAGAGAGTTCTCACAGGGTGGTAGCGAGAGTGCTTGGGGAGGTGTTTAGGGGTTTCCGTGGAAAATCCAGACCAGGTGCTTTCGACTCTAAAAAGCTCAGCCCGGCGGAGCAAAACTATGTCTTGGGGGACCGGGAGCTGTTGGCTGTTGTCAAGGCTCTGAAGGCGTGGAGACATTGGCTTGAGGGGGCTAAACACCCTTTTCTCATCTGGACTGACCACCGCAATCTTGAGTACATCCGGGCAGCGAGGAGAGTGAACCCTCGCCAGGCAAGGTGGGCCATGTTTTTCACCCGTTTTGTTTTCACCCTTTTCTACAGACCATGTTCTCAGAACATCAAGGCAGACACACTGTCCCGGCTGTATGACACAGAGGAGCAGTCAATGGATCCTACCCCCATACTCCCGGCCTCCTGCCTAGTGGCGCTGGTAGTATGGGAGCTGGACGCGGACATTGAGCAGGCATTACGTGCCCGAGCCCGCTCCGCCTCAGTGTCCCGCTGGTCGTCTGTACGTTCCGTCTGCTGTCCGTGATCGGTTGATATATTGGGCCCACACTTTACCCTCCTCTGGTCATCCTGGGATCGGTCGGACGGTGCGCGGTTTGGTTGGGACGTGAGGGTTTATGTTTCCTCCTGCTCAGTGTGCGCTCAGTGCAAGGCTCCTAGGCACCTGCCCAGAGGGAAGCTTCACCCCTTACCCGTTCCACAGCGGCCTTGGTCACACCTGTCGTGGATTTCCTGACTGATCTTCCCCCCCTCACAGGGAAACACTACAATCCTGGTTGTTGTGGATCGGTTCTCTAAGTCCTGCCGTCTCCTCCCTCTGCCCGAGCCCCCTACGGCCCTACAGACTGCGGAGGCCTTGTTTACGCACGTCTTCCGGTACTCTGTGTGCCTGAGGATATAGTGTCTGATCGGGGTCCCCAGTTCACTTCGAGGGTCTGGAAGGCGTTCATGGAACGTCTGGGGTCTCGATCAGCCTTACCTTGGGGTTTCACCCCGAGAGTAACGGGCAGGTGGAGAGAGTGAACCAGGATGTGGGTAGGTTTCTGAGGTCGTATTGCCAGGACCATCCGGGGGAGTGAGCGGCGTTCGTGCCCTGGGCAGAGATGGCTCAGAACTCGCTTCGCCACTCCTCCACTAACCTCTCCCTCTTCCAGTGTGTATTGAGGTACCAGCCGGTTCTGGCGCTGTGGCATCAGAGTCAGACCGAAGCTCCTGCGGTGGACGACTGGTTCAGGCGCACGGAGGAAACATGGGACGCCGCCCATGCTCATCTCCAGCGGGCCGTGCTGCACCAGAAAGCCAGCGCAGACCGTTACGCAACCCCTACAGTCGCGCTCCTTGAAAGCGGCAGCTCTAGCCTTTAGCTCGATGCGGATGTTGCCTGTAAACCATAGCTTCTGGTTGGGATATGTACATATGGTCACTGTTGGGACGACATCGTTGATGCACTTGTTGATGAAGCCGATGACTGAGGTGGTATTCTCCTCAATGCCATTGGATGAAACCCAGAACATATCCCAGTCTGTGCTAGAAAAACATTCCTGTCGCGTAGCATCTGTGTCATCTGACCACTTCCGTATTGAGCGAGTCACTGGTACTTCCTGCTTTAGTTTTTACTTGTAAGCAGGAATCAGGAGGATAGAATGATGGTTAGATTTGCCAAATGGAGGGCGAGAGAGAGTTTTTTATGCGTCTCTGTGTGTGGAGTAATGGTGGTCTAGAGTTTTTTCCCCCTCTGGTTGCATGTGACATGCTGGTAGAAGGTCAAACTGATTTAAGTTTGCCTGCATTAAAGTTCCCGGACACTAGGACTGCCACTTCTGGATGAGCATTTTCTTGTTTGCTTATGGCCTTATAGAGTTGGTGCCAGCATCGCTTTGTGGTGGTACATGGCGTTCTATGATTAATATAGATGAGAACTCTCTTGGTAGATAGTGTGGTCTAAAGTTTATCATAAGGTACTCTACCTCAGGCGAGCAATACCTTGAGACTTCTTTAATATTAGACATTGTGCACCAGCTGTTATTGACAAATAGACACACACCGCCCCTCGTCTTACCAGACGTAGCTTCTCTGTCCTGCCGATGCATGGAAAATCCTGCCAGCTCTATATTTATTTATTTTTATTTAACCTTTATTTAACTAGGCAAGTCAGTTAAGAACACTTCTTACAAGCCGACACCATCCTGTGAAATTGGAGGGCGTGGAATTCAAATAAAAAATCGTAATATTAAACATTAATGAAAATACCAGTGTCTTACATCATTCAAAAGTTAACCTCTTCCAGCTAGGGTCCCATTTTCCAAATTTTCGCCTGTCTGACGTGCCCAAAGTTAAATGCCTACCACTCATGGCCAGAAACTAGGATATTTACATATTTAGTACTATTGGATAGGAAACACTCTGAAGTTTATAAAACCATTAAGATATAGTCTGTGGCTATTCCAGAACAGATTTAGCAGGCAAAAACCAGAGAGATTTCTGTCCGGAATTTATTTTTTTGTTGCTCTCCTCTCATTTTGAAGCCCATGTAATATTTTTCTATGGGGAATAGGACCGAGGTTGCAGTACTTATGGCTTCCACTAGATGTCAACAGTCTCTGGAAAGGGTATGGAGGAAAAAGCTCTGACCAGATCCTTAGAGAGAGAGAATTACTACGGTAGGGAAAAAGGTAAACAGACGTGCACGCTCACGAGAACGTGAACGCGCCCAGCGACCAACTTTCTTTTCGCCTTTAACGTTTCACTTACCGTTCTTGTAAAATATGATCGCTATTATTCATAAAAGAATACATAAGGATGCATTATTAATGATATTTGATTTGTTTGTGAAAAGATGAGAGGTATAATTTGAACGCGATCCCTTCACTGTAAAACGGGCGAGTAGACTGACAATGCTTGGTGGAGTAGCTGAACGTAACGTGCCAAAAACAACGGATATTTATGGATATAATTATTTACTTTTTCTAACAAAAGAACCATGGATTATCTTGTTTGGACACTTGGGAAGACCTCAGAAGAAGTTATTTGAAAGGTAAGCGATTTATATTAGCTGTGATATGGATATTTTGAGAACCGAGCTGGATATGAATTTATGCTAATGTGGAAAATATGTGAGGTACTAGCCTCAAACAATCAAATGTAGTGCTTTCGCCGTAAAGCCTTTTTAAAATCTGACAACGCAGTGATATTGCCAAGAAGCAGAGCTTTTGATGGCTATGCAACACTATGCAACACTTGTATATCGAAGTTAAATATTACGAATATGTATTACGAATATGTATTTTGAATTTGGCGCGTTATGTTTGCTCTGAAAACGATCCCGCTAAAGGGATCGGCGCGCTAAGAGGTTAATCGAACTGCGTTGTCCGATTTTCAATAGGCTTTATGGCAAAAGCATAGCATGCGATTGTCTGATGGCAGCGCCCCACATCAACATATTTTTCAACCAGCACAGGCATCACAAATTCACAAATAGCGATAAAATAAATCACTTACTTTTGAAGATCTTCCTCTGTTTGCAATCCCAAGGGTCCCAGCTACACAATGAATGGTTGTTTTGTTCATTAAAGTCCTTCTTTATATCCCAAAATGTCAGTTTAGTTGGCGCCATTGATTTCAGTAATCCACTCGTTCAACATGCAGACAAAGGAATCCAAAAAGCTACCGGTAAACTTCGTCCAAACAAGTCAAACAACGTTTCTAATTAATCCTCAGGTACTCTAATATCTAAATAAATGATCATATTTCATACGGAAAGTAGTATGTTCAATAGGAAAGGAAAATAACAAAGAGCGCGCCCTCATTCACGCGCACCAAAACAATATTTTTATTTTAGAGCTCTCTTCAGAAAAACTACAATTACTTCGTTTTTTTTTTTTAAACAAGTCTGAAATCTTGTATAAAGACTGTTGATATCTAGTGGAAGCCATAGGTACTGCAATCTGGGATACAGCAATACAATTGAGCAATAGGTTTGCATTGGAAGAGCCTGGAAGCTCAAAGAAAAAAAATATTTGGTTGGATTTTCTACGGACTTCTACCTGCCATATCAATTATGTTATGCTCACAGACATTATTTTAGCAGTTTTAGAAACTGTGGTATTATCTAAAATAAGGACGCCCGACGACGAGGTTCTGATTCTTTACTCACTCTCGCCTGTCATACCCATGAACAAGAACTCAACATGCATAACCACTGAAGCATAACTGAAACAGCATGAAAGCATTAAATTACACAGTATTAACATTAACTTAGGTCCAGTTTTTGCTGGATATGGTCCCCAACAGTATGTTTTCTCTTCACGTAACATAGTCTTTCAGCCACTCTGGTGGCTTCACATCCCTTTTTGGGCGCGCTTGTGGCTCCGTGAGCATTCTCTCCTCTTCACCCTCCTTTTGTGCATTCTCTGTGCCCTCAGTCTGTGTGGCTGGTAGATCTGGAAGAGCTCTGAGGTGTGTTTTGTTCCTTCGTACCTCTTCTGAGCCTGGGTCCACCACATAGGAGCGTGGGGCATCTGCTTTCCTCAGCACTATTGCTGGTGTCTTTGAATTTGTAATCCACACATGTTGACCTTCGGTCAGCTCTGGACGCTCCGTAGCAAGGTGTCTCCGATTAAAGTCTCCAGTTTGCGTTTGTTTCAGCCGTTTGTCCCTCTCAGCAAAGGCCTTCTTGTTAGGCCATCGGGGTTTAAGCTGAGCCGGCGAGACAGGCAATGAGGAACGCAGCCTCCTGCCCATCAGGAGCTCGGCAGGCGACGGCCCATGATGCAGTGGTGTAACTCTGTAAGCTAACAGAGCCCTGTATGGATCCTTGTTCTTTTTCAGCAGTCCCTTGACTGTTTTCACAGCTCTCTCTGCCTCACCATTACTCTGTGCATGGTAGGGGCTACTGGTCACATGTGTGCAGTCATATTCTGCAGCAAAAGCAGAAAAGGAGCTTGCCGAGAACTGGGGAGCGTTATCTGTAACCAGGACCTCAGCAACCCCTTGCCTGGAAAAAATGTACTTTAATCCATTGATAACACCAGCTGATGTGGTTATGGGTGTCTTTGCTATTTCAATGTATCTTGAATAGTAATCTACCACTAGCAGATAAGTGTCATTTTTCCAATAGAACATATCTGCCCTACCTTTTGCCATGGCCATTTTGGCAGCTCCGTTGCCATCATTGGCTCCGGATTACAAGGTTGACATTTTGTACAGACCTCACACTGGGCCACCAGCTTGGCAATCTGAGTACTCAGACCAAGCCACCATACTGACTGTTGAGCCCTCAGTCTGCATTTGGTTATCCCCATGTGTCCCTCATGTACTCTGTCAAGCATTTCTGGTTGTAGAGTCTCTGGGATAACTATCCGTTGTTCTTTCATGAGAAGGTCTCCATTACAGTGGAAGTCACTTTGATGCACCCAATAGGGCTTCAACAGCTGAGGCAGTTCCTCCTGCCTGGGCCATCCCTTTTTGCACTGCTGCACTATCTGTGGGCAGATGGGGTCTCGTTGTTGCTCCTCTGCAATCTGCTGCAGTTTGGTCTGAGATGCAGGTAGGCTGTCCCCTACTCCATTAATGGACACCTGTACCTCACCCTCTAGACATTGCTCCTCCTCTGATAATGGACGTTTGATTGGGGCCCTGGAGAGTGCATCTGCTGTGATCAGTGCCTTCCCTGGCACATACACCATCTTGTAGGTGAACCTCAGTAATCTGAGGCGGAAGCGCAGAACTCTGGGAGGCAAGTCATCCAGTGCTTTTGTCCCTAATAGAGCCAACAGTGGTTTGTGGTCAGTCTCTGCTGTAAACTGCAGGCCAATAAGGTACTGGCTGAGCCTTTCACATGCCAATGTGATAGCCAACACCTCCTTCTCCACTTGAGCATACCTTTGTTCTGTGTCGGATAAGCTTCGGGAGATGTATGCTATTGGACACCACTCCATGTTGTCCTGCATCTGTGTGAGGACCGCCCCTAGCCCGAAGGATGATGCATCTGCTGATACCTTTGTCTTAGCGTGGGGACGGTCCTGGGCCAGCACTCTCTGCGAGGCCAGGTCTCCTTTGATTTTGTCAAACGCCACCTGTTGCACGTGACCCCATGACCAGTCATTCTCTTTGGCTAGTAAGTCTCTCAGGGGTTTGGTTGTGTCTGAAAACTGTGGTAGGAACTTACCCACATATGTGGCCATGCCTAAGAAGGTCCTGACTTCCGCCACATTCTGGGGTATGGGCATATCTGTGATGGCGCTGATCTTCTCCAGGTCCGGCTCTATTCCAGCTGCACTGATTTTGTGTCCCAAGAACAAGACCTCTGACTGTGCAAAAGTGCATTTTTCATTGAGTGTCAGGCCAGTCTCTTGGAGTCTGGTCAGAACTGCTGTGAGCCTTACATCATGTTCTGCTCTGTCCCTTCCGCGACACGAGCACATCGTCGCGTGGACTATGACGCCACTCAGCCCATCCAACAGCTGAGACATCGCCTTTGGAAATGCTCAGGACCGAAGCGATTCCAAATGGCAAAACATTAAAACAGTAGCGGCCAAACAGTGTTATAAACGTTGTGAGCGCCCTACTCTCTGATGACAGCGGTATCTGCCAGAAACCTGAGCGGGCATCCAGCTTTGTGAAGACTCGTGAGCCATCCAACTGAGCCAGTGACTGCTCCACTGATGGTAAGATGTGTCTCTCTCTGCAGAGTGCCTCATTCAAGTTAGTCATGTCCACACAGATCCTTATGTCCCCATTGGCTTTTGGGACCACTACCATCCCTGCACACCAATCAGTGGGACTCTCTATTTTAGACACCGCCCCAATTTCTTCCATCCTCCCCAACTCTCCCTTTACTCTGGCCAATAAAGGGATAGGCACACGGCGGGTGGTAGTAAGGGCATAGAGGACAGCATCCTCTTTCAGGCGGATTTTGTAGTCGCCTTCTATCCTTCCTAGACCAGAAAACACTTTTGGGAATTTCTTTTTGAAAACCTCACCTGGGTCCTCCAGTTCGCTCACTCTCTCAATGAGTTGCAATGCTTCAATTGCTGGCAGCCCCAGCAACTGTCTGGCCAGAGAGTCAATGACATAGACAGGCTGAATGGCACTTTTGTCTTTACCGCCCTACCACTGGTAATATCTTATTACTGGGCCCGTACAGTTTTTTGTTTGTAGAGAGCAAAGGGCCATCTCTACTATAGCTATACAGCCTAGTTGGGATAGCTGTCACTGCTGCCCCAGTGTCTAGTTTAAATGACACAACCTCCCCATTGAGTTTAATGTCTGAATGCCAGCCAGAATCGTTTCCCCTTACTTCTCCCAGAAAGATGCTGTCCTGCTGTACCTCCTCTGTGAACTCCTGCATTTGCTTTGATTGACAGGCAGCTGAAAAGTGTCCTCTCCTGTGACATTTCCTGCATTCTGCATCCTTTGCTGGGCAAACATTCCATCTGTGGAAAGGTGTTATAGAAATTTTGTTCTCAATGTTCACAAACTGAACTTCAATTAACCTCTTCCAGCTAGGGTCCCATTTTCCAAATTTTCGCCTGTCTGACGTGCCCAAAGTTAAATGCCTACCACTCATGGCCAGAAACTAGGATATTTACATATTTAGTACTATTGGATAGGAAACACTCTGAAGTTTATAAAACCATTAAGATATAGTCTGTGGCTATTCCAGAACAGATTTAGCAGGCAAAAACCAGAGAGATTTCTGTCCGGAATTTATTTTTCTGTTGCTCTCCTCTCATTTTGAAGCCCATGTAATATTTTTCTATGGGGAATAGGACCGAGGTTGCAGTACTTATGGCTTCCACTAGATGTCAACAGTCTCTGGAAAGGGTATGGAGGAAAAAGCTCTGACCAGATCCTTAGAGAGAGAGAATTACTACGGGTAGGGAAAAAGGTAAACAGACGTGCACGTTCACGAACGTGAACGCGCCAGCGCGACCAACTTTCTTTTCGTCTTTTAACGTTTCACTTACCGTTCTTGTAAAATATGATCGCTATTATTCATAAAAGAATACATAAGGATGCATTATTAATGATATTTGATTTGTTTGTGAAAAGATGAGAGGTATAATTTGAACAGATCCCTTCACTGTAAAACGGGCGAGTAGACTGACAATGCTTGGTGGAGTAGCTGAACGTAACGTGCCAAAAACAACGGATATTTATGGATATAATTATTTACTTTTTCTAACAAAAGAACCATGGATTATCTTGTTTGGACACTTGGGAAGACCTCAGAAGAAGTTATTTGAAAGGTAAGCGATTTATATTAGCTGTGATATGGATATTTTGAGAACCGAGCTGGATATGAATTTATGCTAATGTGGAAAATATGTGAGGTACTATCCTCAAACAATCAAATGTAGTGCTTTCGCCGTAAAGCCTTTTTAAAATCTGACAACGCAGTGATATTGCCAAGAAGCAGAGCTTTTGATGGCTATGCAACACTATGCAACACTTGTATATCGAAGTTAAATATTACGAATATGTATTACGAATATGTATTTTGAATTTGGCGCGTTATGTTTGCTCTGAAAACGATCCCGCTAAAGGGATCGGCGCGCTAAGAGGTTAAACAAACTCTGTCTGTTACCCAGTATTTGTAAGATACTGGTTGAAATGAGACAAACAGAGGCCCAATCTATAATGGTCAAATGTAGATTATTTATTCACGGGAGAGCTCTGGGCTCTAAAAGGTGTACACAGTCTTTTATATGGTACAATGTTGAAATACAAAGATACAAAGGCCCCACCATTTCCAAGAAATAGTGTCTTCCCACAGTACCCATTCATTCCTTATCACAATCTTTGCAACATAAGTCAAACTTGGGCGGCTCTTTAACTATCCCTCCCGTCTTCAAGGACAGGGGCCTCTCGCATGTGTCTGGTAGAATCAAAGAATTCTTTGTTCTCCCAGATACTCCCGAAATGAAGTCATACTAGCCTGTTCCAGGTTTACACACAAAGTTAATATCTAGACACACACACATCAATTGAACTACCATCTGTCTTATAACCCTATCTCTATTGCATACATTTTCAGAATGGAATATTCTTAGATGTACAAACATTTAGTCATAACCATAAAATCTATAACAAAAGGGGATTTCCCACATTTGTGACAAACACTTGAACTAGCTACTGGTGCTGTCCGTGATTGTTTTCTCCACGTCTGTCTCTGTTCTGTGTTCCCCTCCGTTTTTTTAGCTCAGTAAGAAAATGCATGTATTTCCTCACTCTCTTCGCTCTGCAAGGAGCTGCTGTCGCGCAGCATCGCCTGCTGTCTTTTTACTGTCTCACTCTGCCTAACCTGGTTTACAGCTTTGGACAAGGTAAGCTGGGGATCCAACTGTAACTTTTCAGAAAGTGATATATTTCTTATTCCCACTACAATCCGGTCTTGGATCAGCTCTTCCCTGTTCTGCTAGTTTGTCTGCTAGTTAGTTCACCCTGCTCCTGTTTGCGCATATTAAACCTAGCTCTCTCAAATATAATGTTGTGTCTCCCTACAAAATGCGTTTCAAAACAGTCTTTAACAGCACTGTAGTT
The DNA here is from genome assembly GCA_030435695.1 of Brachymystax lenok tsinlingensis. Lineage (NCBI taxonomy): Eukaryota > Metazoa > Chordata > Actinopteri > Salmoniformes > Salmonidae > Brachymystax > Brachymystax lenok. The sequence goes on along the minus strand of CM059789.1, from coordinate 96,515,485 downwards.
AAGTCTCTCTTCCTCAGTCAACGTAGAAGCATTTAATATATCCTCGGCTTCATCACCCATAGAGTAGATCAGTGTATTAACTTGAAATGCCTCATTTTTCATGTTTAAGCCTGATGCTACCCTGTACCTTTCAAAGCGCCTGACCCATTTCGGCCAGTTATGAATGTCCGTACAATCAAAATTCTCTGGGGGACCAATGTGAAATCCGTCACCACTAGCCACTGGCCTGTCCATGTTTGCGCCAGAGCCCGTTGAACTTGGAGTCGCAAACGCTGAAATCCCGCCAGTTTGTTGCTTAGCAGTAACTAACCTTGCTCGTTAGCTTGCAAAATAATGAAATGCACTGTTTTATCTCAAGCACTGTGCCCTCCCTGCTTTGACAAAGCCTGAATGTATGATTTACTTGGTACGTCCTTCACGTTTAAGTGATTATTAAAAAACACTTCTGACACCATGTGGTATTATCTAAAATAAGGACGCCCGACAACGAGGTTCTGCCTCCAGCTTCTTTACTCACTCTCGTCATACCCAGGTACGGATACCCCCAAGGGACATCCTACTACAGAAACTTCAAAGGGTTTTCTATCCAATGTGAATTATATGCATATCCTGGCTTCTGGGCCTGAGTAATAGCAGTTTACTTTGGGTACGTCAGTCAGGCAGAAATTCTGAAAAAGGGACCCTATCCCAGAGAGGATTTTAAGAACAAATTCTTATTTACAATGACGGCCTACCCCAGCCAAACCCGGATGATGCTGGGCCAATTGTGCACTGCCCTATGGGACTCCCAATCACGGACGGATGTGAAATGATCCGTGTCGTCGTTCAGCCACGACTCTGTGAAACATAAGATATAACAGTTTTTAATGTCCCGTTGGTAGGATAGTCTTGATCGTATATCATCCATTTTGTTTTCCAATTATTGCACATTGGCCATTAGAACAGATGGCGGTGGAGGTTTACTCACTCGCCTATGAATTCTCAGAAGGCAGCCCGACCTCTGCCCCCTTTCTCTCCGTCTTTTCTTCACGCAAATGAAGGGGATTTGGGCTGTTCCTGAGAAAGCAGTATATCCTTCGTGTCGGACTTGCTAAAGAAAAAATCTTTGTCCAGTTCGAGGTGAGTAATCGCTGTTCTGATGTTCACAAGTTATTTTTGGTCATAAGAGACGGTAGCAGCAACATTATGTACAAAATGAGTTACAAACAATGCAAAAAAACTAACAAAATATCACAGTTGGTTAGTAGCCAGTAAAACGGCAGCCATCCCCTTCACCATGCTCTCTCTCACAAAAATACACACAGATGTCGATAGAACACACTCAGCTCATTGGATAGTCTATGAATCAAACACACACACACCATTGAGGACGGCTCAATGCAGGAATGTTTGTGAGTGTTTTGTCATTGATGTCGTTAAAACATATCAATTCTACCAGTGTGCAGCTGCATGCACTGAGCCCACTATGTTTCTTCAAGCAGCTCTTTCCCTTCCTGGTATGCAATTAAACATCCTATTTTGTACATTGGTAAAAACAGACAATACAGGAACACCAGTCATTTTTTACATAATGTCAGCAGTTTATTGGAAGCCATGGGAATCACCATGGTAACACTTAGAAGACAAACTAACAGAGAGAGAATGTTAAAGAAACACACAGGTAATGTTTGTGAAATCTGACACGTTTACAATAACAGTCATGCCCAAAGTTAGTCATTCAAATGCCTACATACTGTAGGCCGACAGCAATATTACCCAGCATCCAAGTTGTATATGTTCCAGATGATTCATATTTACATTTCTGCCTGTCTAGGATTTCTGACTCTGTTTTTAATGCAACACACAGCCTCTTTTAAAGCTCAATAGAGACAGATAGCATTGTTGGTCAAATTTTATCCACACACAGTTCATTGAGAAGACTAGCAATATACTTGATTGTGTGTCTGGGTCCTGAACCGTGGGGCCCATGGGCTATAGCTCAGGTACTCAGTCTGATGGGTTAGCCAACTCTGTAAAGTCACACATTTAAAAACAACTCAGAAAACAGATTTCATAGTGATCATCTAAATATGGTCATTTATACCAGCTAACAACTGGTTTGGATACAGTCACAACAGCCGCCCTGAGTCAAAATAACATACATCATCTCAAGGACGAAATACACTCAGATAACACTCTCAAAAAGGAAAAACAAAACAACAATCTATAAAACATTTTTTTGCATGAAAATAGCTTCAATGTCCAATCACTAATAGGCTACTGAAATAATTTCATCAAATCAAATCATTGCTCACTGAAATTACAAAAATATATTTATTCAACAAGTGAAGCATTCAAAGTATTTACATCTTATGTTATCAATGCATTCTCTGTGTCTCTAAATTTGTGTGTCTGTGTCTCTGTGTCTCTGTGTCTCTGTGTCTCTGTGTGTGTCTGTGTCTCTGTGTGTGTCTGTGTCTCTGAGTGTGTCTGAGTGTCTGTGTCTCTGTGTGTGTCTGTGTCTCTGTGTGTGTCTCTGTGTGTCTCTGTGTGTTTGTGTGTATCTGTCCACTTCTGTATGCATGTTTCTTTGTCTAATTATCTATCAAAATGTACGGTGCAGTTCAGGGGAGTTCACAGGGAGTCCACAGAAGGCAGGTCGAAGGTGAACAGCTCCTTGTATAGAGGAGGGAAGACAGAGTGGACGGTGAGCGGGTAGCGCTGGCTGAACCAGTGCAGCTTCTCCACATGAAGACTGCACAAAGACTGCAACACTGACACCTTCTGGTAGAGCTGGGGACAACCCACACAGCAAGTCAATGACAGTTCTCACTATCCAGTGATGTCATAGAGGGTAAACACCAGTGGTGGAAAAAGTACTCAATTGTCATAATTGAGTAAAAGTAAAGATAACTTCATAGAAAATGCCAAATGAAGCATTTGTGTTTAGGGAGTCCGCCAGATCAGAGGCAGTAGGGATGACCAGGGATGTTCTCTTGATAAGTGTGTGAATTGGAACATTTTCCTATCGAAATGTAACGAGTACTTTAGGGTGTCAGGGAAAATTTATGGAGTAAAAAGTACATTATTTTCTTTAGGAATGTAGTGAAGTAAAAGTAAAAGTTGACAAAAATATAAATAGTAAAGTAAAGTACAGATACCCCAAAAATCTACTTAAGTAAAATTACTTTAAAGTACAACTTAAGTACTTTACACCACTGGTAAATACTCTCCACTCACTACTCCCTCAAACTTGAATTTGTGAGTGTGTGTCTGTGAGTGTGTGTCTGTGAGTGTGTGTGCGCGTGTGTGTATGTGCCTGTGTGTGTGCGTGTATGTGCAAATGCCTGTGTGTGTTACCTTGTGCTGAAGGCTCTCCTGGTTGTCTCTGTGTAGCATGTGGCTGAGGCATTCCTCCAAGCCTCTCCTCATTCTATGTACTCTGCCTCTATCCTCAAGACAGGGGCGATCTACACACACACAAACGCAGACCAAAAAAAGATTAAAAGAGATAAAATAGATCATTTTATACCACTAATCTGAGCTTATTACGAATCTATGACTTTCCTGATCTATGACTTTCCTGATCTATGACTTTCCTGATCTATGACTTTCCTGATCTAGGACTTTGCTGATCTAGGACTTTCCTGATCTAGGACTTTGCTGATCTATAACTTTATTGTACTAAGATTATCTGCAGTATCATTTTACAGAATGTGTGTGCATTTGTGTGTCTTACCTGGGTTAATGAGCACCAGTGAGCAGAAGAGAGCCATCTGCTGCACAGTCAGTCTCAGGGCACACATGCTGTGAGCAAAGTCAAACACCGCCACCATCAGATCACCACAGCCTGCAACAACGCAGTTAGCATAGTTAGCATCACTAAGACTAGGAACCAACTGGCAAAGTTAACATGAGATCATGTCCTGAGGAATTATTGGTACAGTGAAGGAGTTTTTATTATTTTGGATCTATACTCCGAAAGTTTGGATTTGAAGTTCAAGTTCAGAAAGTTAGACACACAAAAATCATACAGCCTCCACGTTAATGTAGCAAACATATGCTATTCTTTACAATAAAAAGGACTCCAAAATGACACAATGCATTATTTACCATTAATTTCTATTGGGCACAAAATAATCTGAAACTCAACCAAAACAAAAAGCAAATGCATCCAATAAATGTTTTGAGTCACAAGCTTGATGTAGTCATTGCGTCCTATGAATATGGGACCAAATACTTAACTTTATACTATTTTAATACACATATACGTGAATTCGTCCCAATCATTTTGGTCCCCTAAAATGGGGGTGATATGTACCCTCAAATTAAAGCTGACAGTCTGCACTTTAACCTCAGTCATTGTTTGATTTCAAATCCAAACTTATAGAGCCATAAGAATAAAAGATCCATAAGAGTATAGAGCCATAAGAATAAAAAATCCTTCACTTTCCCAAATAATGACGGAGGCCACTGTAGCATCCATTCAACAGCTAGACTAGGAACCAATGGACTAACCCAGAGACTTGAAAAGTTCAGTGCTGCCAAACTTCCCATCGAAGAAGACGGTGCTGTTCTCTGTGTTAAAACACCTACTCATTCTGACCAGAACCACCTCCATTGAACCTGAGAGAGAGAGAGAGAGAGAGAGGGGAGAGAATATTTAATAATGGCAATGTGCACTTCTTACAGGAATACTTTTCTTGAGAGAGGACAGTAGAGTAAGTAGTGATTGACAGGTGGGTTCGGCTCACCAGTCTTGAGCAGGGTGATCTGGTCGTTCTGTCCGAGCCCACGGAACCCTGGGATGCGTTTGGCGAACTCCACCACGTACTGTACAGCTTCAGTCAGCCTCACGGCACAGTGCTGCCACATCTCATCTACTGACTGGAGACAGGGAGGAGAGGGAGGGAGAGAGGGAGGTAGAAGGCAGTAGGGAGGGAGGGAGGGAGGGAGGGAGGGAGAGGGGGAGAGGGGGAGAGGGGGAGGGGGAGACAGGAGAAAAAGAGAGATGTGTGGAGAGAGGGAATTCAAAAAAGAGGTGAGAAGGAGAAGAGAGAGAGACAATATGTCTTCACTTGATTTCAGGGGTCATACTTCTTTTAACTTATTAATAAAACTGTTATTTATTACTGACGACTGACTGATGATTTGTAAGAGACCAGTGATGTGCTGGTACAGTGCAGTACCTTGCTCTGGTAGGCATGGATCTCCTCCCTGCTGAACAACTTCCATCTCAGAGCCTGCAGTTCCTCCAGTCTGAACTGACTGGTGTCCCTATGGGACCGCACGATACTGTCACACAGCTCCTCTTTGTGTAGCAGGGAGGGGGGGTAAGGGCAGTAGGGGTATTCTGGGTCATACGATCTAATTCCCATCCCTATCGTCTGGTCAGGAGACGGCTGAATGGAGTCGAACCCTGAAGAAGAGGGAGTGAGAAATGGGAAGGGGTAATAGATATTAAACAGTGCTAGTCTGATTATGTGTTTCGAGTGTGTGTACAGTATGTGTCCATTCCCTTACCTCTTTCGTCTGAGTGCCCACTGACCGGAGACACACAGGAGCCCTGGTAGGCCAGACCTAGAGCCTGGGACTCGCCTGGGGAGCACACCAGGTAGGGGAGCACATCTGTCGGGCAGGGTGGCAGCTCTGGCTCTCCAGGGAAGGAGTAGGCCGAAGCCGGGGCCTGGAGCAGGTGGGGTGTCCGGGCACGGCATGCCTTGTTGGGGTAGGGCAGGGCGGGCTGGGCTTCTGCCTGGAGATGCTGCTGCTGCTGACGGTGTCTCTCCACCTCGGCACTCAGAGACTCCCGCTGACGTTTCGACATCCGACCAAACTTCACCGCTGGGGAAACAAAAACAGATGGTGGTGGAGTTGAGTTGAATTACCCTCATATAAAGTTAAATAAAGGTTCAATAAAACAATAAACATGTAAGTAAAGTTATTTGAAAAGTGTGTATTTATTCAACCTTTATTTTCCCAGGAGCCATCTTTTTTTTATGTGTGGGTGCGGGTGTCTCACCATCCCGGCTCATGCCCTGGGTCACACACTTCTGCAGTCGGCAGCTCTGGCAGCGGTTGCGGCTGGCTCTGTTTATAGGACAGTTACTCTGTCTGGAACAGGAGTAGGACACGGACGGCAGCTGGCTACGCCGGAAAAAACCCTGAGGGGGAGAGAGGACCATTGACATAACCAATGAAACCACTGGAAATAAGTACTCTGACCACAGGGTTTGTTATGTCTGCTTGGTCAGAGTGAAATGAGGTGTGTAGTGCTGCAGTCTCACCTTGCAGCCCTCGCAGGTGATGACTCCATAGTGAACTCCTGATGATTTATCACCACAGATCTTACAGGGAATCACCTCAATCTGAGCTACACACACAATAACACACACATTACAGTTCACACGTTACAATTAACACACACATTACAGTTAACAGTAACACATTACAGTTAACAGTAACACATTACAGTTAACACACACACATTACAGTTAACAGTAACACATTACAGTTAACACACACACATTACAGTTAACAGTAACACATTACAGTTAACACACATATTACAGTTCACAGTAACACTAACACCTGTGGACTACTTTGGCCAGCAGAGCCAATGTAGCCAATGTCCAAAACCAGATCTTTCAGAACTACAGTGTGAGCCCATTCCGAACTGTCTATCAAAGAGATAAGGGAGACTTAGGGGGAGAAGAGAAAGTGAAATATAGATGATGGTAAAGAGAATTGAGGGCAGGAAGAGGAAAGAGAAACCTTGACTGCAGAGAGGTAACATTAACACAAAATCCGACTGAGAAAGTTGGTTGACCACACAAATATGGAGTGGAAAATGGGTCTGTGTACGTGACACCTGATTACGTGACACCTGCGTTGTGTGTGTTCAACAGGTATGTCAGTATATCTATCCCATTGAGGTTTGACCATTTCCCTAACAAATCAACAACACTTCACATGAACACACACACACAAACACACATTGGCAACTTTGCTACAATAATACGGGCTTGTTAAAAAAGAGACAATTTGCTTGGTTGTCATCAAATGTTGCAAACAGAGTGAAAGAATGAACACTGTTTTCCTCTCATTAGCATTTCTTACATTATAAAAAATGAGCCGAATGACATCAAATACACAGCGACAGACAGAAGAGACGACAGTAGAGGGGGAATATTTGCGAATGGAGAGAGGAGGAGGAGGTGAAGGTGTCAACCTCAGTCTTTTCAAGTGGTTAACTGGCTTCTCTTTTGCTCTGACTATCCTTCTTTCATCTCACCTCTTGCTCTCTCCATCCCTCTCTCTCTATCTGTCTCATAAAGGATAGTGCTGCCAGTAATAGAGTCTTTCATCTTGGTTGACACTGCCAGGAATGTCCATCCCCCTCCACCCCCCCTTCCTCCCCCATCCCCCCTCCTCATCATTCAACAAATCATACATTATTACATTCAGAACATATGAAAATAAATATGCTATTCTGTCGGGATTTTAGAGTCCGGGAAGAGTGTTGGTCTTTCTTTGTGTTGGTGTGTGTTGTAAGTTTCAAGCGGTGAGACAATCACTTGTGTTTACGGTACAGCAATTAATTGTGTGAAATGTGTGTGTGTGTCAGTGTGTCAAGTGTTTGTGCCCTCTATTCAGGTGCCACAGGAATCTCCCAGAGGCCGTAAGAGGGCAGTCAGCGGTGAAACCCCCTGCACACCTGATAGAATACATACTATACTGCACACCTGATAGAATACACACTATACTGCACACCTGATAGAATACACACTATACTGCACACCTGATAGAATACACACTATACTGCACACCTGATAGAATACACACTATACTGCACACCTGATTGAATACACACTATACTGCACACCTGATTGAATACACACTATACTGCACACCTGATAGAATACACACTATACTGCACACCTGATAGAATACACACTATACTGCACACCTGATAGAATACACACTATACTGCACACCTGATAGAATACACACTATACTGCACACCTGATAGAATACACACTATACTGCACACCTGATAGAATACACACTATACTGCACACCTGATAGAATACACACTATACTGCACACCTGATAGAATACACACTATACTGCACACCTGATTGAATACACACTATACTGCACACCTGATAGAATACACACTATACTGCACACCTGATAGAATACACACTATACTGCACACCTGATAGAATACACACTATACTGCACACCTGATTGAATACACACTATACTGCACACCTGATAGAATACACACTATACTGCACACCTGATAGAATACACACTATACTGCACATCTGATAGAATACACACTATACTGCACATCTGATAGAATACTCACTCTACTGCACATCTGATAGAATACACACTATACTGCACATCTGATAGAATACACACTATACTGCACACCTGATAGAATACTCACTCTACTGCACATCTGATAGAATACACACTATACTGCACATCTGATAGAATACACACTATACTGCACATTTGATAGAATACACACTATACTGCACATCTGATATAATACACACTATACTGCACATCTGATAGAATACACACTATACTGCACATCTGATAGAATACACACTATACTGCACACCTGATAGAATGCACACTATACTGCACATCTGATAGAATACACACTATACTGCACACCTGATAGAATACTCACTCTACTGCACATCTGATAGAATACACACTATACTGCACATCTGATAGAATACACACTATACTGCACATTTGATAGAATACACACTATACTGCACATCTGATATAATACACACTATACTGCACATCTGATAGAATACACACTATACTGCACATCTGATAGAATACACACTATACTGCACACCTGATAGAATGCACACTATACTGCACACCTGATAGAATACACACTATACTGCACATCTGAAAAGAGTAACAAACTATAACCCTAAAGACTGCATGCATGGAATTGTCTATGTGCAGTAAATCTATTGAACAACACTTCCTGAAGACTGACTAATTGAGTGAGAATGTTAATGGGAAAGTGGATAGACAGAATGGATGGGTAGATAGAGTGACTGCCAGCAAAACTGTATAGAGAGAGAGTTAAAGAGAGAGAGAGAGAGAGAGAGAGAGAGAGAGAGAGAGAGAGAGAGAGAGTGTGTGTGTGTCAGTGGTCTCTGTTTTTTGCTCTCTCAGTTCTGATTCTCAACCTCAAACAACAGGAAACCAACTTGACCCACAACCTTTCACTGTTGACGCACATACACACATGTATGTTTCTATCTTTTCCATTCATTTGGGATTGAGGATCAGTATGTACTGCAGGGCTGTATGAGGATCAGCAATACCATAGACAACATATGGTGTGGGATGTGGACTCATCTCTGATGATTGAAAACGTCAGCTTAGGAATAATTTGCAACCGCCACAGCAAACTGTGTTTCCATCTCGGTCCCTATCTCTCACACTCACCCTCTATCTCTCTATTCTCTTTCTTCATCTTATTCTGAAGCCACATTGCTGATATTGATCTATTTCCTCTTTGTGTCCTTTATTCTCATCTCTCCACCTATAAAGACCACATGCCTATAGATACATCTCTCTCTCAATTATATCTATAGATCTCCATCACCTAGACCAGTCAGTGATCTTCTGTGATGTGCACAGCAGCCCTATCTTTAACTGTTACAGGCATCTCTACCACAGGCAGCCCTATCCATCTAGTTAAGACCAACAGCTAACCTGGCTAACAGCTAACCTGGCTAACAGCTAACCTGGCTAACTGCTAACCTGGCTAACAGCTAACTTGGCTAACAGCTAACCTGGCTAACAGCTAACCTGGCTAACAGCTAACCTGGCTAACAGCTAGCCTGGTTAACAGCTAACCTGGCTAACAGCTAACCTGGCTAACGGCTAACCTGGCTAACTGCTAACCTGGCTCTCCAACTTCATCAGAGCCATCATTTACCCAGACTCCTTTACATCTGTTGATAGCACCAGTGGTGGTATTGCTGGAGCGGATGAGGAGCGATGGCAGCTAGCTAATATAACATGACCTCCTACACTTCCGTCTCCTCTGACTAGTCACCATGGTAGTGTCTGCTACGGCACTATGGGCCTGGGACATCCTACACACTAACAACCAGCAGCTCGTCTAGGGATGGCAGGTGGATCCATGTTACTGTTCTCAACCTTTACTTGACTTTTCAATCTCCCCTCAGTGTAGTACATTATGATATGGTCTCGACAGTTACTGACATGATACTACTGACACTGACTTCTCAGTCCACCCTCATCTCAGCCCTTATCTCTTCAGCCGAACCAGCTATAGGCCAGCTACAGAAAAAGAGAGGGAATTCCTGATATAAATTAAGAAAGAAAAGCGTTAGAGGGAGTTGAGAGAGAGATAAAATAAGATGAGAGTAACAGCGAGCGAGAGAGAAGTGACTACTGTAGAGAGAGCAAGAGAGATAAATGGTATGCAACACTAGTCCACAGATACACATATAACCTATATTCCCCTCCCTCATCATCTTCCCTCTCTGTCAATGAGCGTCAGAAATCACCTAGGCTACAACTGGATTGCATTAGTCTCCCCTACATACAAGTACTTGGGAGTATGGCTAGACGTTACACTGTCCTTCTCTCAGCACATATCAAAGCTGCTGGCTAAAGTTAAATCTAGACTTGGTTTCCTCTATCGTAATCGCTCCCTTTTCACCCCAGCTGCCCAACTAACCCTGATTCAGATGACCATCCTACCCATGCTAGATTACAGAGATGTAATTTATAGATCGGCAGGTAAGGGTGCTCTCGAACGGCTAGATGTTCTTTACCATTCGGCCACCAGATTTGCCAGCAATGCTCCTTATAGGACACATCACTGCACTCTATACTCCTCTGTAAACTGGTCATCTCTGTATACCCATCTCAAGACCCACTGGTTGATGCTTATTTATAAAACCCTCTTAGGCCTCACTCCCCCCTATCTGAGATATCTACTGCAGCCCTCATCCTCTACATACAACACCCGTTCTGCCAGTCACATTTTGTTAAAGGTCCCCAAAGCACACACATCCCTGGGTCGCTCGTCTTTTCAGTTCGCTGAAGCTAGCGACTGGAACGATCTGCAACAAACACTCAAACTGGACAGTTTTATCTCAATCTCTTCATTCAAAGACTCAATAATGGACACTCTTACTGACAGTTGTGGCTGCTTTGCGTGATGTATTGATGTCTCTACCTTCTTGCCCTTTGTGCTGTTGTCTGTGCCCAATAATGTTTGTATCATGTTTTGTGCTGCTACCATATTGTGTTTCTACCATGTTATTGTCATGTTGTGTTGCTACCATGCTGTGTTGTCATGTGTTGCTGCCTTGCTATGTTGTTGTCTTAGGTCTCTCTTTATGTACTGTTGTCTCTCTTGTCATAATGTGTGTTTTGTCCTATATTTATATTTTATTTATTTAAAATGTTTAATTCCAGCCCCCGTCCCCGCAAGAGGCCTTTCAGTAGGCAGTCATTGTAAATAAGAATTTGTTAACTGACTTGCCTAGTTAAATATAGGTTAAATACAAAATAAATACATTCATAACTCTTGACTTATTCCACATTTGGTTGTGTTACAACCTAAATTCAAAATGGATTAAATATAATTTATTTTCACACAGACACACAATACCCCATAATGACAACGTGAAAATATGTTTTTAGAAATTCTTGCAATTTTTTGGGAAATGCAATTCAGAAATATCTAATTTACATAAGTATTCACACCTCTGAGTCAATACTTAGAAAACCTTCCTGGTCTTTGTGGTGGAATCTGTATTTGAAATTCACTGCTCGACTGAGGGACCTTACAGATCCCTCAGATCCTTATGTGTGGGGTACAGAGATGAGGTAGTCATTCAAAAATCAAGTTAACCACTATTACTGTACACAGAGTCCATACAACTTATTATGTAACTTGTTAAGCACATTTCTACTCATGAACTTATTTAGGCTTGCCATGACAAAGGGGTTGTATACTTGACTCAAGACATTTCAGATTTTCATTTTTAATTAATTTGTCAAAATTAATTAAATTAAAAAAACATAATTCCACTGACTTGATGGGGTATTGTCTGTAGGACAGTTACAAAAAACGGATTTGAATACATTTTGAATTCAGGCTGTAACACAAGAAAATGTGGAAAAAGTGTGAATACTTTCTGAAGGCACTGTATTATACATAGAGCGAGTAAAATACAGTGAGGTTGTGATGGTTTCCACGACAAGGTTCATTGAGCTAATGCAAAATGGCAGTAGAAAGCCGCTATCAGAGGCTGTGCAGCCTAAATAAAAGGTAATTTTATATAAAATGTCCATTGTCCTTCATAAGGGGTTGAATACCTCTGACATGAGCACCGAGTGCCATTCAGCACCTTTCCCTTGTCTTTGTATAAAGTCCCCAGTCAGCATTCTGCATTTTGGTCTGTAAACGGACAAAAAACCTAAACTTTCCTTCCCCGGACACACCCCGCAGAATTACACCCTCCAACACAAAGATGCATGACAAAGAACACGGGGCAAACGGTTATCCATCAAGTAAAAATCTTAGAGCGTAAGAGATTTACTTGAGATAACATTGGAACATTGTGTGAATACTTTGAAATAAAATCTTAAATCTAATTGATGGCACACTGACATGTTTCAACCAAAAATAACTAATGTTGTATCAGGTTTTTCTGTCAAAAGATGTTGGTCGAGATAACGATTACTTGATATGATATGATTTTTATTCATATAAATATGAATTAGATTTCTTATTTTTTACAAGCAGTATTTGGACAAATTTGACAACAAAAAAAATGTCAAAAGGGAATCGGAAATGATAATTCAATATGATCAAAGAATAAAATAACTAAAAATGTCAATGTATTTAGGGTGATTATTGATCCTTAACGTTACTTACTTCTTGGTAGATTTCAACAATTTGCTATAAATGAATCAATTCCACATTTGAAAAACCTTAGTATGAAACATTACAAAATATAGAAGCAAATATTATAATTATAATGAAATTAAATTAAACATCTGAGACTAAGAAATATATATACTGTAAATGTAAAATACGAATCCATCACACTTTAACCTTAAAATGCTCTTAATGCTTTACAATTAGAACATTTTGTAAATGTGCTATAACACATTTATAATACTAATATAACTTAATTAGTAAAGGAATCTCTGGAATTTAAGACACATTCAATTTAATGTATTTTTTAAAGTTTATTCTGCCGTTTGAGACCCATTTAATATAAGGTATTTGTTGTTGGTAGGTTATTGAGCGGTGGTAACTGATGGGGGGCAGTATGCCTCAAAATGGAAGTTGTGCATCACCAAGGTGGGTGCTATATTGAAAGTGGATGTGGGGAGCTATACAATTGAAAGCGCTTTGAGAGATAGTGTAAAACAAAATATTTATGCAAGATAATCCTAGATAAATAACACTGTTTGTTTACAGTATTGCCATGAGAATTCTCTACATGACAAGCTTGAAGACTATATCTTAAATGAAATGATACACATCACACTGAATTTGTTTTGAGTGCAGCCTCATTAGTTGTTTTGGAAACTGCAATTTGTGAGTAATACCATGCTAATACCATGCCAGAAATCTTCACAATCAATAACAAAGGCACCTTACGTATTTCAACCTAATCATTTTAGAAAGGCTGTTTTGAACCCCAGACTGAGTCGAAGGGAACAATAATGAGTTGTGAGGTAAACCAAGTAATGGTGATGGGTGTGTGACCGTGTGACTGCTCTCTTTCATTTGTCATGTTTGGGGGTGAATGTGTTACTTCAGATTTTGGTATCAACTCTTTGAAGTAAAGTGAGATGCTTTGGAAGTGTGTATGTGTGTGCAGCTGTATGTACGCCCAAAAGCGTAAGGAAAGTCTTTTGAAGTAAGAGAGCACCAATCTGAACAGGAATCTCCCAGAAGCATCAGCAGACTCTTTGTTTGTGAATGGAGAACGCCGCCTGAATCAAGCATATATGGCTATGGTGGTGGGCCACTCTCAGAGAAAAATTTGAACCCAGTGTGTGTAATATTAGAAATGACATCTGCATCATGTTATATTCAGTGACAAACACACAGGAGATATACACTGAGTGTACAAAACATTCAGAACACCTTCCTAACATTGAGTTCCACCCTCTTTGCCCTCAGAAGAGCCTCAATTGGTTGAGGCATGGACTACAAGGTGTGGAAAGCGGTCCACAGGGATGCTGGCCCATATTGACTCCAATGCTTCCCACAGTTGTCTCAAGTTGGCTGGATGTCCTTTGGGTGGTGGTCCATTCTTGATACACACAGGAAACTCTTGAGTGTGAAAACCCAGCAGCGTTGCAGTTCTTGACACAAACCGGTGCACCAGGCACCTACTACCATACTCCGTTCAAAGGCAATTAAATATTTGAACTTGCCATTCGCCCTCTGAATGGCACACATACACAAACCATGTCTCAGGGCTTAAAAATCCTTCTTTAATCTGTCTCCTCCCCTCAATCTACACTGATAGAAGTGGATTTAACAAGTGACATAAGGGTTGGTAGCTTTCACCTGGTAATGTTTTGTACACTCAGTGAATATAACGCTGCTACCACACACACACACACTGAGGCGCCAACCACAGAGGGGCAGCTGTGCTACGGTGCGTGTGTGTGTGTGTGTGTGTGTGTGAGTGAGTGCCTACACAGTCCCTATGGCGCCATATGGATGCGTAAATAGAAACTGGTGCAGAGGATGCTCTGAGAGGACCATCTCACAACAATGTACGGTCTCATGCGCCAAACTCACTATCCCTCTCTCACCTTCTGCATACACAGTCCCTGTTCCTCTCTCGTGTGTCACATCACAGACTGTGTGAGTGGTAGTTCTCGTGTGTCACATCACAGACTGTGTGAGTGGTAGTGAGAGAACATGGAAATGTGTTGCTGTAATTTAAGTCTTTGAAACATAAGCAGGTAAAATACATAGTCATATCAGGACAGTATCCACGACCACAGTAATGACACACAAATGTCCTAGTGCCCACTCACTAACCAATGAGACGCTTCAAAGATCCCTCATTTTGTTTCAAAACAACCTAAACAAGTAGTCATAATTAACCATTTACATATTTAGACTAAAACTATCAATATTTTGAAGACTGATTAGGCCCAACTTCCACCTTGACATTTTTTAACTACATCACTTGTGTATTTTTACAATAAGTGATAATGCTGTGCAAGATGTTTGAAATATATACATTATTTTCAAGAGTATTATCAAAGTAAATGGTTACATTATATCACTTCTTCAGCCCTGTAGAATCAGATGAAACGGTTATATTCTGACTCCATTATGCTTCTTATAGAAGAACTAGAACAAAAATAAGCAGACACTTGGGGGGGCAGGTAGCCTAGCCTAGTTCGAATCCCCGAGCCCCTGAATCCCCTGAAAAATGTGTCCCTGGAGCAAGACACTTAACCCTAATTGCTCCTGTAAGTGGCTCTGGACAAGAGCTAAATGACTCAAATGTCAAATGTAAACTTGAAGAGCAGCTACAGAGTCAAGTTGTTTGAGGTTTTGGAAAGAAACAGGACCAGAATCTGCTGAAACACAATGCACTATGATCATTCTGAAAAATCTATTTATATGATCATGTTTTGAGTTTAGAAATGAATATGACTGTGAGCGGATACGTTGCTGTTGCTGTACTTGAAGAGTTGGAGGAATACGGAAGGAGAATGGGGGACAAAAAAAGCCAAACAAACCTACTTCAAATGTAGACTACAGTACAGTATACACTCTCTCGCTCACACACACACACATATACAGTACTGTACAGAGTAACACACATTAAATCAAGGCCATCACTCCTACCTCGCATCATCTTCACTCCACTTCTCAGTCTTCTTGTCCCACTTTTCTCTCTCTCTTTCTTGGTCACCCTCACCCTCAATTCACACTCGCTGTCAAAATGTCACTGTCACTGTCTTGATCTCTTTCTCTCTTCCCTCTCTCCTCTCTCTGACTGTCCTTTATCTTGCAGAGTGACTATCTTAGTGCGCCTACAGCATGTTTGGGCCTCAGAGTCTCCGCCAGTCACCGCTCAATCGCTCTGTCAGTCACACAGTGTGTGTGTGCGTGTGAAAGACAGGGGGCCTTACCCCTTTCGCTCTCTCTCTTTTCTTACGGTACTTTTTTCCCGTTCTTTGTTGTGCGTAAACAACTCACCTAGTCACCCTCAAAGCCTTAACCACTCTCTGTACCCACCGTTCTATCTACCTAAAAAATACATTGAAATACAAAAAAGTTTTATTGTCATGAAAGGACATATACTGTACTTCTCTAACACATCACGAGAATAGGACTGTACCCACAGCACAGAGTGACAGCCTAACTAGCCAATTGAGTATGGACTGACATCTGAAACAGCCAATAAAGAGAGAGCTTTCTGATGATACACATTCAATCATCTGTATGATTATTATTCAAAGTGAAAACAAGTATCATGAAAACCTACCCGCCATTTTTCAATCAACTCAAAACTAACAGGTGTGTTGTAGTCAGGAGTCAGAAACAGCCCAGAAACACCACCACATGTGAAGGAGATGCTATCTGATACTATCTGCATCCAGATGCCAGAATACCAATATAGAGTTTGTCTTCAAACCCAAATCCAGCAAACAGGAGAATACTGTCTATACAAAGGACCACAGGTGCATAACAGAGCTATCATGTTGATGTTGGCATTACAGAGAAACCTCTGTGTGTGTGTGTGTGTGTGTGTGTGTGTGTGTGTGTGTGTGTGTGTGTGTGTGTGTGTGTGTGTGTGTGTGTGTGTGTGTGTGTGTGTGTGTGTTTCAGCACAGGTGCAAACGTGTGCAAATACTAGCGATCCTGCCATAACCACACTGCATGCACATATAACTAGCACACACATAACACATGGGCATGTACAGACAGGTATATTGACACAGAAACAAACACACACACAAACACAAACACTTACTCAAATGAGTCTTCTTGGACACAGTGTCTCCTGTAGCAAAGAAAAGACAAGTTAAATTCTGCTTGAACACAAGACACACTTCCTCTCTCATATCTTAGTTCAATGCTCTACTGTAGCTTGAGCCCCATGTTCCTTATCATCACACTCACTCCCAACTGGGCTCATCTCAGTCTCTCTGACAGAGGAGGACTGAGTCTATGTCTCTCTGGCAATAACAATAGGGCTCCCGAGAAACGCAGCGGTCTAAGGCACTGCATCTCAGTGCTTGAGGCGTCACTACAGACACCCTGGTTCAATTCCAGGCTGTATCACAACCGGCCGTGATTGGGAGTCCCATAGGGCGGTGCACAATTGGCCCAGCATTGCCCGGGCTTGTCCGGTGTAGGCCTTCATTGTAAATAATAATTTGTTCTTAACTGACTTGCCTAGTTAAGTAAAAATAACAGAGGAGGACTGAGTCTATGTCTCTCTGACACATCAGAGGAGGACTGAGTCTATGTCTCTCTGACACAACAGAGGAGGACTGAGTCTGTCTCTCTGACACAACAGAGGAGGACTGAGTCTATGTCTCTCTGACACAACAGAGGAGGACTGAGTCTGTCTCTCTGACACAACAGAGGAGGACTGAGTCTATATCTCTCTGACACAACAGAGGAGGACTGAGTCTATGTCTCTCTGACACAACAGAGGAGGACTGAGTCTATGTCTCTCTGACACAACAGAGGAGGACTGAGTCTATGTCTCTCTGACACATCAGAGGAGGACTGAGTCTGTCTCTTTTACACAACAGAGGAGGACTGAATCTATGTCTCTCTGACACAACAGAGGAGGACTGAGTCTATGTCTCTCTGACACAACAGAGGAGGACTGAGTCTATGTCTCTCTGACACATCAGAGGAGGACTGAGTCTGTCTCTTTTACACAACAGAGGAGGACTGAATCTATGTCTCTCTGACACAACAGAGGAGGACTGAATCTATGCCAGGATGATGCTGGGCCTCTGCACACAGGGCATGATGTGTTTATAGAGTCTGTTGTATGAAATGAATTGGTGTGGAAGAGCCTTGAGAAAGAGACAGTTGGGAGAGTAGGAGCTGACACAAGCAGAGTGTGGATGGAGTTTGAACTCTCTATCAGGCACACGCAGACACACACACACACACACACATATTTATACACACTAACCTTGGTGAGTAAGAGACAGACACAGTTATAGTGGAGGAAGGTGGGAGTCTAGCTTTTTGACCACAATTGTGAGAAAGTTCATATTAGACTGGGTGTGTGTATGTGTGTGTGTGGGTTGTTTCCAAGCTGAGGTGTGTATTTTTAGTGTGTGTGCGTGCATGTTGAGAGAGGGCAGGGGAGATAAGCATCGCTGGGTGGAGGCAGACAGAGGCAGAGGTAGCCTGGGTCTTTGTGTCTGGGGTAGAGAAGGTCTACTGCGGCTTTCACTGCTTCCCTCTGTTTCCCCTCTTCATCAAATCACGTTTGCTTAATAAGCAGAACACAGAGGTCTGGTGAGAGCAGAGCAGTTGACACACACACAGAAAACATACACACTTAGACTGAGAAAACGCAAAGAGAGACACACACACACACACTGCCGTTTGCGATTGTACGCAAAAAGTAAGGATTTGAGTCGCTTTTCAACCTTCAGTGGACTAAGAACGTCAGCCATGCTGTCGGATCACGAGTCAATTTCATGTGATTACAAACTAAACTAAATCCTAAACCTAAGTGCTAATGATCTGATTCCAGTGAGAACAGCAGTGACACCTGACCCATGCCGCTGAGTATCAGCCGAAGCCACAGTGTGGGTACTAAGAGGCCATGTTACACAAGACCAACACGAAGGCAATGGAAACCGCTATCTTCTTGTAACTCCTCAATGTGCTCTACTTTTCAAAAAGACAGGTATGTCAGCATAAATACCAACCCACCCCATCTTATCGCTCTCTTTCTCTCCTTATCCGGCTATCTCCCTTGCTCTCTCAATCGAATCAAACAGCAGTATTCTGTCTTTTTCAATCAATGCTTTATCTAACAATGGAAGTCTTGCTAAGATTTAGACTGCGCTATTTAATCAAAAGCGGTTTCCAAGGGTTTCTCTTCTCCCCGTCTCTCTATCCTACTCTGTATGGAGATATAGCAGCTGCAGGAGTGAGTGACAGAAGAACACACACACAGATAACCGCTGCATGTTACACATTATCAGCTCCCCACACACACTCCACACACAATGTGATGTAATAAGGGAGCGACTGCTGGTGCATTTACATGTGTGTGCGTGTTTGCGTGTGTGTGTGTGCATGATTGTGCTTGTGTGTGTGTGTGTGTGTGTGCGTGCGTGCGTGCATGTATGTACACAGTACAGAAGAGAGTAACTCTCTGGTGCATAACTGTATAGCTATCATGATGTCCTGTCAATGAGTAACGGAGAGGGTAATATGCAGTGTCACGGCACCGTGAGAAAGGGTTTTAATGTGTTCTAAAGCCAGACAGGTATCTAGAGGATAACTGTGGCATCATTGCAGGATATTTGTATCAGTGCACCCTCTCGGCCAGACCTGCTTAAATTTAGGGAATAAAGATGAAAAGATCAATCTGAGTCTGTAGCCTATATTTAGCTATGGTGTCAATCTCACTCCATGGAGAGCCCAGTGTCTGCTGGTTCTTGTTATTGAATTTCAATTTGTGTCCAATTAAGACCTAGAGCAGACAACCAGGTAACTAATCAGTGACCTTCATTGATTAATCAAGTACAAGGAGTTAAAACCCACAGACACTCGGCCCACCATAGAATGAGTTTGACACCTGTGGTTTAGGCCTTCATTTAATGAATGACGTATGAAGTACGTGTGATGGAGACTGAAGGAATCTAAGTTGAAAGCCATGGTTTGATTTTAGACTGTGTAGTGCTGGGAAATGCAACAGGCCCAAAACAGGCCCACACAGCTAAGAGCTAATCCCCTGCTCTTATAGAGGATTACTGCCATGTTTACCGTCAAGGAGCAAGAGTTACACCATCAGGTGGACAACACCAGAGAGGTGAGTTAATCAGAGAGAGGGGGAGCGGGGGAGGAGGTAGGGAGGGGGTGAATGGGGTAATAAGAAAAGAGCGAGGGATAGGGAAGATGGGAGGAGGGAGAGTGAATGAGGCAAGATGAGAAAGAGTGGAGGATATGAGGGGGAAGGCAGAGGAGGGAGGGAGCCTTGGTGATCTGACAAAGACAGAGTGAGGGGGGTAAGAGAGAGAGAACGAGACAACTAATGTGTAAGAGAGAGACATAGTGACGGGGATAGATAAGAGATAAAAAGAGAGAAGGAGCTAAAGATAGAGAGAAACGGGAGGAGAGAGGGGAGAGATAAGCATTAGAATGAGGCTCTCTTAAAGGAGGGGACAGGGTGATGGGGGAAGAGAGGGAGAAGGGGGCAGTGACTGTATACCAACACTCATATAGCACTTCTGGAATCCCTAGGTGTGCTCACACTACACAATAGTCAATGCTATAGACTGGCAAACAGGTGTGTCTGTGTGTGTGCATGCATGTGCATCCACGCACACAAGCATACACACACGCACAAGCACACACACATACACACACAGAGTATATTGCATTCACCTTTAAAGTATATTGCGTTTCACCTCACATGCATTCACCTTTAAATGTGCATTAATTTATAATGCAAATCTGTGACCTTTTTATTTCACCCAATCCACAATGTATAGCTAAAACAATAATAGTTGCATCTGAAAATAATTAACATTTGTGAAATGTAAATGACTGAATAGACTAGGCCTAGCCTACCATAGCCTACATATTAATACACTAGGACTAGCCTATCAATAATCAAGATATTATATCTCACCACTTTTGATTGGTTCTTCTGTAGTGATGTGTTCGTGTGATTCGGGCTCCTCATATTCCATAACTCCCCCCGTCAAAACAAACTGCGTGTGCTTGCACCTGGCTCTGACACACACTACGCGCACTTCACACTCCTGGGACAAGCCTGTCTACACACCCCTTTTTATTGTCTATTCTACTGCGCGTTTTGCTATGCACTTAGTATGCAATGCACCATAAATAACTTCAAAAACTTTGGATCTTTATTTCTAAATATATAGAACTACCTGCTGTTCTAGAGGCAAGGACGGCGCATGCGCTTTAAAACATGCACTACCATCTCTGTTAGAGTCAGTACGCTCATTTACTCTGACAAAGTCTTTGTCACTTTGTCATTCTCTGTTGTCACTCTCTCTCCATATTCCGTCTTGTCTTCACGTGAGGATAATATCAGCCAACTTCATTTTTGCAACGAACTTCCTTGTACAAGCAGTTCAGGCTACTCCGGTTTCAACCCGCTTGCTCTTTGCGCCCTGGCTGTCGTCCCGAGCTCGCGCTCAGAGGTTATGTCACCAGGATTTATGTAATAACTCACCGCGGTTTGTTTGTTGCAGCTGGTCGGTCTTTATTCTGTAGTGCCCGCTTAAAACATAGCCCAACCAACGCATTTTACCAAAATAAATATGAGGGCAGGCAAGCAAAACATAAAACGTTTAGGCCTATAGGCTAGGCCTAAATGTTTGTCCGGAGTTTTTTTCAGTAGCTTGATATATGATAAGGCCTATGGAAATATAAGAACATTTGTCATTATAGACTAATCATCAAACTTGTATTTTATTGCTTTCCTTTTCGGGTTTAATTACGGTCATGAATAGAAGCGCATGTAGTCTCGAGCAGTGTGAATGGTAAAGGGTTACCAAGGCCCCACTACAGTTACTTAACCTGCTTGTTGCTGATGGTTCTAACTCAAGTCATATCAGATAAAGCGGATTTAAGCAATTTAATACATTTTTTTGTTGGTTATTAATAGCTACAATAGTTGGGAGCAAATTGTAACCAACCGTCCTAAACTAAAGCAAGTGCGTCAGTGCTATCCTAAACTAAAATAATCTCTGTTATAGTTACTAAACTAATTTACTCGGAGAACGTATTTGTCATTTTGTCATTCTCTGTTGTCACTCTCCATATTCCACCTTGTCTAGGGTAATGATAACATCAGCCAACTTCATTTTTGCAATGAACTTCCTTGTGCAATCAGTTCAGGCTACTCAGGTTTCACCCGGGATGAACAGTGTGTTCCCGTTCATTTGGTGTGGTCCTAAGTAGATGACCGTGGAAATTCGACCTCTGCGCTTGAAGCTCTGCGGTAGAGCGACTGTTGCGCTTTTGCACATTTGATTGCGCAAGAAAGGTGCGTCAGTGCTATCCTTTTTTAATTACAGGCGCGCGGTTTAGCAACTGTCGGTTTCTTTCGGCTGGACCAGAGATATAGGCTTAACTGTCTCAGTGAGGTGATCTGCTTATTATTTTGTCTATATGATATTTTGTGTGAGCAAGGCCATCAATCTGTAAAAAGATAAATCAGATCAATACATAACTGACAATATGCCAGGGCCACAGATTATGGCAATCAAATATGAGATAAAATAAGACAAATCTAATGTCTCACAGTGAAAGAAAGCTATACTACTCTCTGGACATACAATGTATGTGTGTTTAGGTGGTTTTAACAAAATGAAATGACAGGAAAGTTGTCGACCTCAGTTTCACTGAGCCCTCGCTCCTCAAAGCCCATCTGACCACACCTGAGTCTCAGGCTCTCCCTACCGCCGCTCTGGCTGTGTCCTGCATGCGCACGCACACACAAACACAAACACACACACACACTATCTCTCTCCAATATGAGGACAGAAACTCGAGGGGCCTAAGGGAAGGGGGATGGGGAGTTCACACCTAACCACACACACAGCAAAAAACTCCAAAACCACACCAGTAAACTGTGTGCATGTATTTCATGAGGAGGGACACTGTAGGGTTCCTGTGAAACACTAATTATATCAGAAACTCCAGCGAAATGGGCCACTAGTATCAGTTAGTTACCAGACATATTATTTTCAGTTAGTTATCATGCCTAGTATAATCAGTTAGTTACCAGGCCTACTAGTATCAGTTCATTACCATGCTTACTAGTATCAGTTACCATGCCTACTAGTATCAGTTACCATGCCTACTAGTATCAGTTACCATGCCTACTAGTATCAGTTACCATGCCTACTAGTATCAGTTCGTTACCATGCCTAGTATTATCTGTTAGTTACCATGCATACTAGTATCAGTTCATTACCATGCCTACTATTATGCCTACTATTATCAGTTAGTTACCATGCCTACTAGTATCAGTTCGTTACCATGCCTACTATTATGCCTACTATTATCAGTTAGTTACCATGCCTACTAGTATCAGTTCGTTACCATGCCTAGTATTATCTGTTAGTTACCATGCGTACTAGTATCAGTTCATTGCCATGCCTACTATTATGCCTACTATTATCAGTTAGTTACCATGCCTACTAGTATCAGTTCGTTACCATGCCTAGTATTATCAGTTAGTTACCATGCGTACTAGTATCAGTTCATTGCCATGCCTACTATTATGCCTACTATTATCAGTTAGTTACCATGCCTACTAGTATCAGTTCGTTACCATGCCTAGTATTATCTGTTAGTTACCATGCGTACTAGTATCAGTTCATTGCCATGCCTACTATTATGCCTACTATTATCAGTTAGTTACCATGCCTACTAGTATCAGTTCGTTACCATGCCTAGTATTATCAGTTAGTTACCATGCGTACTAGTATCAGTTCATTGCCATGCCTACTATTATGCCTACTATTATCAGTTAGTTACCATGCCTACTAGTATCAGTTCGTTACCATGCCTACTATTATCAGTTAGTTACCATGCGTACTAGTATCAGTTCATTGCCATGCCTACTATTATGCCTACTATTATCAGTTAGTTACCATGCCTACTAGTATCAGTTCGTTACCATGCCTAGTATTATCAGTTAGTTACCATGCGTACTAGTATCAGTTCATTGCCATGCCTACTATTATGCCTACTATTATCAGTTAGTTACCATGCCTACTAGTATCAGTTCGTTACCATGCCTAGTATTATCAGTTAGTTACCATGCCTAGCATTATCAGTTAGTTACCATGCGTACTAGTATCTGTTCATTACCATGCCTACTATTATCAGTTAGTTACCATGCCTACTATTATCAGTTAGTTACCATGCCTACTATTATCAGTTCGTTACCATGCCTACTATGTGTTATGGGTGCCTACGATACCCAAAGAGTCAAGTAAAGTAGCATTTTGAAAGGGCCAGATTGGGACCATAGTGTATATGTTTTGTCCTCAGTGCCAGTCTCAGTAGTGAGAGTGCTGGTTAAGGCTATGTGGTCTGCTGGGTTTATGCTGACAGAATCCTCTGAACTCTTGATGTGGACAATGTGTCAGTTTTTACGGTAATGCTGCCTGTCATTCATTTCTTACTGGAAGGGGATCATTCACAAAAAGGGAGGGGTCAGAGACAAGATAGACTGACAAATAAAGAAAAAGAGAGAGAGGAAAGAAGGAAGAGGGGAAAGAAGGAAAAAGGGGTGAGAGGGCGATGTAGATTCATAGAGAGAGGTCGACAGATGAAGAGAAAAGGGTCTGTATGACATCAGTCTGTCTGAAGGTTGTTTATAACACATGGACCAGTGAGAATGGAAAAGTTATCCCACACTGAGCCAGATACCATAGAAAAACAGTCCACAGTACCCAAGAGGTAAGGCTTTATTCAAGCGGTCATAATGGTCACATAATATCAGCAATGATTCAAATCTCAAACTGTAAGGCCTAATAAATTATTCATAATTCTACAAATAAAATACAAAAAATAAACTATCCATTAAATATATCGGAGTGGCTGTGGATCCAACTTTTCTAGACCCCTCATTCCGACGGCTAAAGGTCCCGAAGCTTCTTTACACACAGTCTCTGTTCTACTCGTAGAGAACAAGCTACTCTGGTGAATGGTGCTTGTTAAATAAAGTTAGATAAAAGCTGAATCAATGTCTGCCAGATCACACAATGATGGTATTCTACATAACAGAACCCAAAATAATAGCGTAGTATACTGTAAGACAAACTTACTGTAAGACAAAACACCATCTCATTTCTTATGAGATTTTAGGATGAGGATGATTTTTCTCTCATGTGGCCAAAACTCAACTGCACCCGCCACTAGGCAAAATATGTGCTATGATTGAAACTAGACACAGGCATGCAGATGCTGCATGGACATTTCACCGGTAAAACATGAAGATTATCATTCACAATTGACTGAGAAATTTGAAGGGAGGTGCGTAAAGTAGAGAATCCTGCATATGCACAGAAATGTTGGGACCTTTAGCTGTCAGGAAGAGGGGTTCAGAAAAGTTGTATCCGCAGCCTCGGCCTAAATATAATATACCAGAGGTTATGTCCTTCACTCTGACTGGAGCTGGTTGTCCAGGAGTGTGTAACAGTGGAGAAAGAGAGGTACAATATCCACAACCGGTTGTGTCTATGATATACAGTATCTGTAGGCTATGTCAGTGGAGCGCAAGGCATCAGGTGTCTCAGGCAAACTGCTAGAGTTAAGAAGATTACTGGATCTGACAGTCATAACCACACACACACACACACACGCACACGCACGCACACACACACACACAGGTACTGATATACCAAAACATTTGTGTGCAGACAAACACACCCCCCTAGGCAGTCAGTACTGTTTCTGATGTTGTGTGTTTGTAGCGTCTGGTTGGTCGATGAGCTGGCCTATCCATCATCCTCATAATAGGTGTCCCATTGTGATTGACAGAAACAGCCCTGAGAGAAGGAGAAGGAGAGAGAGCGAGGGAGAAGGAGAGAGAGAGAGGGAGGGAAAGAGAGAAACATACTAAGACTGAGAGACGCGTCTAAAAACACAGCCAACACGTGAGGGTGGGTGACTACCTGTGGCCTCTGTGTGTAGTTTGGAGCCGTCCGTGTTGGTCACTTGACAGGAAACAAAGGTTTTCCGCCCCTCCTTCTTATCCAATGAGCAGGTGAGCAGCACTGTACTACCCAATGGGATGGGGCTTTGGGGAGGAGAGGCAGGATACAGTATGTGTTATAACCAGGAAATGTGGTCAGGAAAAATCTAGAACCTCACTTAGAACCTACAATAATGACCACCATAACATGAAAACATGTTTTTAGAGCTTAATAAGCAGTGAGTGAGTGAGTGATCGAGTGAGTGAGAAAGTGTGTACCTGCGGTAGTTGATGTTGAGGTTGGCAGTCATGACAGGCCCAGAGAGGTAGGTGGCGTGGGTCCCTGTTACAGTGTCAATCATGGTGGCTATTGCCCCCCCATGGACGTGCCTGGAATCACACACATCATTTATAAACATTACACTTCTGACTAAATATGATGTTTGAATGCTAGCAGTTGATTGTGTCATTTTTACAGAGATACACACTCAAGGACAAACATTGTCACAGTATACACATGCCATCAGCACACACACACACACAAACAGCTCACCCCGGGGGTCCCTCCAGTAGGTGGCCAGCCTGGAACACACACACACACTTCTGCTCCTGCTTGTTGACAAACATGACGTACTCGAACGCTGCTCCCTGCTCCCTGATGTTCCGTGTGAACAGACGAGCCTTCGACTGAATGATCTTACTCAAATACACCCCACCTTGGAAGAAGAGACACACAGAGTTACACACAACATCTTACTCAGACACTACGCCCAGGACAGGAGACAGGGTTACACAAACACATTGTTTTACATTACATTTTAGTCATTTATCTTATCCAGAGCGACTTACAGTAGTGAGTGCATGCATTTTAGTACTTTTTTGGCACACACACACACTCCATCCATATGTGAAAGAAACCCTTCCTTACTGTACCTGTGGCGTACTTGAGGGAGCGGTTATAGCTGGGCAGTCTTCTCCAGACCCCCCACTTCTTCTCTCCCGCCTCTGTCTCTACCTCACACTGGCTGTTATAGTGCTCATATAGAC
This sequence comes from Brachymystax lenok tsinlingensis, assembly GCA_030435695.1. NCBI lineage: Eukaryota > Metazoa > Chordata > Actinopteri > Salmoniformes > Salmonidae > Brachymystax > Brachymystax lenok. Next base: position 96,488,459 of record CM059789.1, on the reverse strand, counting down.
GCCTCATGTCAGAGCCCCAGGAGGAGTTGGGCAGGCTGAAGTCCCGTGGCTGGGAGGAGAAAGGCCAGGGCAGCACCTAGTGGACAAACACTACTATTACACTCTTATCCTTACTTTATTACAGTATTATCTGACTGAGTACGGCGTCCCACTGTATGACAACAGAACAGCATTACAGGGCAGAAACATCCAGGACGAAATACATAACACAGTTCACAATGCACATTGTGGGAAACAAATACAGTTTCTATCGGCAGTAACGTTAGGGATAAGGGAAAGGTAAGATCCAGATAAACCATGACAAATGTTTAGGTAAGAAGAATCATGACTCACATGTTCTCACTCACACTGACAGTAGGCTAGAGTGACTCATGTTCTCACTCACACTGACAGTAGGCTATAGTGACTCATGTTCTCACTCACACTGACAGTAGGCTAGAGTGACTCATGTTCTCACTCACACTGACAGTAGGCTATAGTGACTCATGTTCTCACTCACATTGACAGTAGGCTAGTGACTCACATGTTCTCATTCACATTGACAGTAGACTAGTGACTCACATGTTCTCATTCACATTGACAGTAGGCTAGTGACTCACATGTTCTCATTCACATTGACAGTAGGCTATAGTGACTCACATGTTCTCACTCACATTGCCCTTGACAGTAGGCCACACTAATGTTCTGGCTGTTTGTAGCTAGCTAAATATGTGTGGCTGTGTGTGTATTTCTGGACCTACCGCCATGGTTCGGACACTGTTGATAGAGGACCAGGGAAGCTGGAGAGTCCCACTTGGAGTTATTTTTTGTCTGATGTTGGTGTTGAATCTTCCCTTTGAGATTTCACGTCCCATTACTTGGCACAGTCCCCTGGCCATCTGCTGCGCTCCTATTCGTATCATGATGACAATGTTGGGGTAAGATTGCCCAGCCCTATTCTGACGTAACTACAAGTAAATTAGCGTTACGGTTACTACTAGCTGGCCCTTTAGCTTTACTGACAATTAGCTGAGGTATGATAGCAATACACATTCAGAATAAAAAATAACATAACACTATAACTTTCTACTAACAATAAATTAGGATAAATACGGAGCTTTTGGCCATTTTCTCTCGCCTCTGCTTTCGCCGGTAGAATAACTTTCATGTGGATGTCATCACCCCATGTTACCACTTCCTGCACAAGAACGACAACAGGACGAAGGGCAACGCGCGTCATTCTGGTCATGTGATCTATATTGTTCACTGTGATTGGCAGCGAAGGAATGCTGCTTCCGGCTACATGGGTTAGTTACCATGACAACATTGACAGCCTCTCCTCTGTCCTTTTGAGACGCATTTAGTTAAATCCTTTATTACTTTATCCTACCGTTTTTGTTGAAGCAAGATACTTTGTGACTATTTACTTCAAATAAACTGCCAGCAGGATGTTTGGTTGTGAGGAACGACGTTCCAAAAACAAAACTTGTGCGGAGGACAATAGACAGAATCAAGGTAAGTATGTCACTAGGCAACACACAGACAAAAAAGTGGTCAGATACCTATAGCTAAGTGGCTGGAAATGTGTTATAGTCTGCATTTTCACTCTTTTATAGAAATATAGCGAGATGACTAACTACATTGCAGAGCTGGACAGGTGTGTAAACTATTCAGTTCTGTACTGTTGGGCTAATTGTAACTGCAACGTTTTCCCTGAAATATCTTGAAGTTACAGTCCTTTCACTTCTCAGTGTAGTGAAAGGAATGCAGTGAAAGGACCCCCTCATCTCTCTCTCTCTCTCTCTCTCTCTCTCTCTCTCTCTCTCTCTCTCTCTCTCTCTCTCTCTCTCTCTCTCTCTCTCTCTCTCTCTCTCTCTCTCTCTCTCTCAGTATCTGTGGTGTGATGCAAAAGTCTGAGTTTGAGGGCTCCACCCAGGATGGTTCAATGAAGACCCTGAGGCTAAGAGAGCTGACCCAGTAGAGAGAGTCTGAGCTGGGAAAGACTGCTCTGACGCTGGTGAGGGGTTGGAGGGGTGCTGGAACTGGGCCCAGTCTCCTCAGCAACACTAAAAAAGTACTTCCGGGTCACGGAATTTCAGAATGTTCAGAATAAATGTTTGCACGTAATAGCAGAAAAGTGTCAATAGCCTGTATTTATTCATGATATATGAAAATTAATTGTCTAAACATGAACAATTATTAATATTTGTTCATATTTAATCAATATTTTCAAATAAATGCCCCCAATGCAAATCACTGTGTATGGAATACATATTGGCTGATAGAGCAAATACTATTCTAGGTGCCGCAGTAGAAGGGTTTTAGGGAATACTCAGTAGGGTCTTTAGAATGTGTACATGGTGTAATTTCATATGGATCTGAATAATACAGATCAAGATAGCTCAGCATTCAGCACCATAGTACCCTCCAAGCTCATCATTAAGCTTGAGGCCCTGGGTCTGAACCCTGCCCTGTGCAACTGGGTACTGGACTTCCTGACGGGCCGCCCCCAGGTGGTGAAGGTAGGAAAAAACACCTCCACTTCGCTGATACTCAACACTGGGGCCCCACAAGGATGCGTGCTCAGCCCCCTTCTGTACTCCCTGTTCACCCATGACTGTGTGGCCATGCACGCCTCCAACTTAATAATCAAGTTTGCAGACGACACAACAGTAGTAGGCCTGATTACCACCAATGACGAGACAGCCAACAGGGAGGAGGTGAGGGCCCTGGGAGTGTGGTGCCAGGAAAATAACCTCTCATCCAACGTCAACAAAACAAAGGAGCTGATCGTGGACTTCAAGAAACAGCAGTGGGAGCACCCCCCTATCCACATCGATGGGACAGTAGTCGAGAAGGTGGAAAGCTTCAAGTTCCTCTGCGTACACATCACTGACAAACTGAAATGGTCCACCTACACAGACAGTGTGGTGAAGAAGGCGCAACAGCACCTCTTCAACCTCAGGAGGCTGAAGAAATTTGGCTTGGCACCTAAAACCTTCACAAACTTTTACAGATGCACAATTGAGAGCATCCTATCGGGCTGTATCACTGCCTGGTACGGCAACTGCACCGCCCGCAATCACAGGGCTCTCCAGAGGGTGGTGCGGTCTGCCGAACTACCTGCCCTCCAGGACACCTACATCACCTGATGTGACAGGAAGGCCAAAAAGATAATCGAGGACAACAACCCGAGCCACTGCCTGTTCACCCCGCTATCATCCAGAATGTGAGGTCAGTACAGGTGCATCAAAGCTGGGACAGAGAGACTGAAAAACAGCTTCTATCTCAAGGCCATCAAACTGTTACATAGCCATCACTAGCACATTAGAGGCCACTTTAATAATTGAACACTAGTTACTTTAATAATCTCATATGTATATACTGTAATCTATTGTATCTTAGTCTATGCTGCTCTGACATACAGTGAGGGAAAAAAGTATTTGATCCCCTGCTGATTTTGTACGTTTGCCCACTGACAAAGAAATTATCAGTCTATAATTTTAATGGTAGGTTTATTTGAACAGTGAGAGACAGAATAACAACAAAAAAATCCAGAAAAAAACGCATGTGAAAAATTTTATAAATTGATTTGCATTTTAATGAGGAAAATAAGTATTTGACCCCTCTGCAAAACATGACTTAGTACTTGGTGGCAAAACCCTTGTTGGCAATCACAGAGGTCAAACGTTTCTTGTAGTTGGCCACCAGGTTTGCACACATCTCAGGAGGGATTTTGTCCCACTCCTCTTTGCAGATCTTCTCCAAGTCATTAAGGTTTCGAGGCTGATGTTTGGCAACTCGAACCTTCAGCTCCCTCCACAGATTTTATATGGGATTAAGGTCTGGAGACTGGCTAGGCCACTCCAGGACCTTAATGTGCTTCTTCTTGAGCCACTGCTTTGTTACCTTGGCCTTGTGTTTTGGGTCATTGTCATGCTGGAATACCCATCCACGACCCATTTTCAATGCCCTGGCTGAGATTCTCACCCAAGATTTGACGGTACTTGGCCCTGTCCATCGTCCCTTTGATGCGGTGAAGTTGTCCTGTCCCCTTAGCAGAAAAACACCCCCAAAGCATAATGTTTCCACCTCCATGTTTGACGGTGGGGTCATTGGCAGCATTCCTCCTCCTCCACTCACTGTATAAACATATATATGTTTTTTGTTGTTGTTGATTTTTGCATTGTTGGTTAAGTGCTTGTAAGTAAGCATTTCACTGTAAGGTCTACACCTGTTGTATTCGGCACATGTTTAATTTGATTTATATAAAGTACTAATTCTCTTTAGTTTAGATTTTCCCCCATGTAGTTATTATATTTTAACATTATGCACTAGGAAATTAATGGTCTTATTCTTGTTAATTTGTGTTGCAGTGTCCTTTACGTCATATAGCTCAACAGACTGGGCAAGACCATCTACAAAAAGAGAGTCTAGACTCTAGTCTCCACTACACCCATAACAACACCAAAGACCATCTGAAGTTTATGCTGAAAGCCATGTAGCAGTAAGGATGTGTGAACAACTATAGAATACTTTGAAGTATTAATGTGAAAACATTTACTCACAGCCATCTACAAGCACCTTGTTTACAATTTAATATGTGTTTTATCTTTAGGATTACAGTTTTACATCGTTGTATTTACATAAATAAAAAAAGGTGTGATCTGTACAGAAACTGCTTCTGTTAAAGTACACTTTTAAGCAATTTACATTCCAGTAATGAATTACTGGGCCTCATGTCACATGACTCATGTCACCTTTACAAAACAGGAATTTGTGTGACAGTCAGGGAGGTAGCACTGTACATAAACAAAACACATATTTGGTTAACAAACAGGTCTCCTTGTCAACAGCAAGCAAGACAAAAAAATATACCGATACACAGTCTGGCATTTGTCCATTCAGTAGAACTCTCTACTGGTCATTTGTCCATTCAGTAGAACTCACTACTGGTCATTTGTCCATTCATACATCTATACACTATATAGGTAAATCATACAGTGGGGGAAAAAAGTATTTGATCCCCTGCTGATTTTGTAAGTTTGCCCACTGACAAAGAAATTATCAGTCTATAATTTTAATGGTAGGTTTATTTGAACAGTGAGAGACAGAATAACAACAAAAAAATCCAGAAAAAGGCACGTGAAAAATGTTATTAATTGATTTGCATTTTAATGAGGGAAATAAATATTTGACCCCCTCTCAATCAGAAAGATTTATGGCTCCCAGGTGTCTTTTATACAGGTAACGAGCTGAGATTAGGAGCACACTCTTAAAGGGAGTGCTCCTAATCTCAGTTTGTTACCTGTATAAAAGACACCTGTCCACAGAAGCAATCAATCAATCAGATTCCAAACTCTCCACCATGGCCAAGACTAAAGAGCTCTCCAAGGATGTCAGGGACAAGATTGTAGACCTACACAAGGCTGGAATTGGCTACAAGACCATCGCCAAGCAGCTTGGTGAGAAGGTGACAACAGTTGGTGCGATTATTCGCAAATGGAAGAAACAAAAAATAACTGTCAATCTCCCTCGGCCTGGGGCTCCATGCAAGATCTCACCTCGTGGAGTTGCAATGATCATGAGAACAGTGAGGAATCAGCCCAGAACAACACGGGAGGATCGTGTCAATGATCTCAAGGCAGCTGGGACCATAGTCACCAAGAAAACAATTGGTAACACACCATGCCGTGAAGGACTGAAATCCTGCAGCGCCCGCAAGGTCCCCCTGCTCAAGAAAGCATATATATACCCGTCTGAAGTTTGCCAATGAACAAGACAACTGGGTGAAAGTGTTGTGGTCAGATGAGACCAAAATGGAGCTCTTTGGCATCAACTCAACTCGCCGTGTTTGGAGGAGGAGGAATGCTGCCAATGACCCCAAGAACAACCCCACCGTCAAACATGGAGGTGGAAACATTATGCTTTGGGGGTGTTTTTCTGCTAAGGGGACAGGACAACTTCACCGCATCAAAGGGACGATGGACAGGGCCATGTACCGTCAAATCTTGGGTGAGAATCTCAGCCAGGGCATTGAAAATGGGTCGTGGATGGGTATTCCAGCATGACAATGACCCAAAACACAAGGCCAAGGTAACAAAGCAGTGGCTCAAGAAGAAGCACATTAAGGTCCTGGAGTGGCCTAGCCAGTCTCCAGACCTTAATCCCATAGAAAATCTGTGGAGGGAGCTGAAGGTTCGAGTTGCCAAACGTCAGCCTCGTAACCTTAATGACTTGGAGAAGATCTGCAAAGAGTGGGACAAAATCCCTCCTGAGATGTGTGCTAACCTGGTGGCCAACTGCAAGAAACATCTGACCTCTGTGATTGCCAACAAGGGTTTTGCCACCAAGTACTAAGTCATGTTTTGCAGAGGGGTCAAATACTTATTTCCCTCATTAAAATGCAATTCCATTCATAACATTTTTCACATGCGTTTTTCACATGCAAACAAAATCAGCAGGGGATGAAATACTTTTTTCCCTCACTATGCATAATAAATATTTAATAGACAATTGAACCAGATGGGCATGCACCTGCACACTTCTCTAGAACTCTTCTCTAGAACTCTTCTCTAGAACCTTGGCAACATTCAGAAGTCACCTCAGAGACACCTTGCTCTATCGCTGAGGGAATTAGTCCTAACCTCTTTCAGTCATTCCTACATTAATGTACTGTACCATAGGATGAAACTCACTATTAAAAAAATGTAATGTTTCCCTTCCTTACCTGCATACATAAACTAACAGTGTACCATATGTAATGAAGACATGACATTCAGACTGGGTTTTCCAAACCCTTCTTGTTTTTTATTTTCCTGAGTATTGAGAGGTACAGTGAAATGAAGGTGGTTGTAGGTGGTGAATGTTATGAGCTGCACAACGATGATGTGTATGGGTGTGTGTGCATCACGGCAACCATGAGGGAGGGAGGGAGTTCGGGAGGCTGATAGTGTAGTCCAAGTCTTCATTTTGGGGCCTCAGTGATTCCACACAGCTTCCTGCAAAACAACAAAGAAAACAACCACAACAACCATTAGTTATCAATAGCATGTGAGCACCCAGTAACCACAGAACTACAGTACACCGTGGCCATAGAAGTGTTTCATAATGGTGACCACAAGACTGTTACTGAGCGTGTGTGATTGTGCCTGAATGCCTGGGTGTATATCTGCTCTTACCGTCCTTCCTCATTGGTCTGGTCCACAAACGCACACAGTGCCTTGTCCCGGTCCAGAATCTGCTGTTTCAACAACTGGATCTCCACCTGAGCTTTCTTCTTCTCTGCTTCTTGTTCATCTAGAGGGGGAGCGAGGGATTATGAGAGAGGGGTGGAAAGAGAGAGAGAGGTGGGAAGGAGAGAAAGACATGGAGGGAAATGGGGCGGGCAGGAAAAAAACATATTGAGAGAGAGAAACGTTGTGAGGTCTGGGGTCCGCTCAACAACCAAGAATTCACAAAATGGGACAAACACCAAATTGAGACTTTGCATGCAGAATTCTGCAAAAATATCCTCAGTGTAAAATGTAAAACACCAAATAATGCATGCAGAGCAGAATTAGTCCGATACCCACTAATGATCAAAATCCAGAAAAGAGACGTTCAATTCTACAACCACCTAAAAGGAAGCAATTCATGACTGAGCTGACGGTATCCCATCACTGCAGTAAAATAGCCATCGTACCTTTAACTTTCTGAAGGGCCGCCAACGCGTCAGTCTTCTTTTTCTCCGCGTCGGCCTGAGGAGAAAAAAAGAGGGGAGATGAGGAAGATGAGGACCGGTATTTGAAGCATTGTGGGCCTTATCTAGCTAGGCCTTATTAAGGGCTACATAAGGCATACAATGAGTCCTTCATAATATGCACTTTGTTTAAAGTGTGACTAATCATTTTTGTGACTAATAAGTGAGAACAAAATTGTATTCCTGACTGATCACTGCTAAGAGAATACCTGGCAGAATACCTCTCACATGCCACTCAACACAAAACACACAGTACCGTCAGAAATTATTCACACCCCTTGACTTTTTCCAAATATTGTTGTGATACAAAGTGGGATTCAAATAGGTTTAATTGTATTTTTTTGCCAACGATCTACACAAAATACTTAAATTCAAAGAGGGAAAAAAAAAATGAAAAAAGGTTATAATGGAAAAATAAATGTCACAGGCTGGGCTCGAACTCGGGTCTCAGAAGTGGAGAGTTGGGTGTTCTACCCCTTAGCCACAGAGGAGGTAGTGTTGGACCCAAATGAAACACTCAAGGCAATACTCCAGGCAAAGTAGATTTAATTTAAGGAGAGGTTTCTTAGCAGGTCAAAAAATAGTCCAACAAAAGTTCTTCTCAGAAAGAGGAATACTAACGGGGACAAAGTAAACAAAACAGGAGGAAAAATAAAATAACTCCACGAGGGGAGAAAAACAAAATAAAAATAACTTAGAAAGCTTACTTGGGATAGCTTAGATCACTAGGAAAGACGATGGGACACAGCAGGAGACACATAGCCAAGACTCAAAAACCAAGTGAGGAACAAGGGGAAAAACACAGCTAAAATACTCTAGGGAAACAAGGCACGGGTGAACTGGATAACACTAATAAGGACACACGAGGAAGAGCTAAGGCAGAGGGAAACACAGGTGACCTCTAGAGGCCCGGAGACAAACAGGGGGCAGGATGCTGACAGGACCCCTCCTCTAGGAACGACTCCTGACGTTCCTTCCAGAACACCCTGGCCTCAGGGTGCGAAACTCTCGGATCAAACCTGGGTCCAGGATGTCCTTGGCTGGAACCCAGGAGCGCTCCTCTGGCCCGTAGCCCTCCCAGTCCACCAGATACTGCAGAGAGTTCTGGACCCTCCGAGAGTCCAGTATCCGGCGCACTGTGTAGGCTGGCTGGCCGTCAATGATCCTGGGAGGTGGAGGGGTCTGCGTGGGGGCAAAGGGAGAAGACAAGACAGGTTTTAGTAAAGAAACATGGAAAGTGGGGTTAATTCTAAGGGAGCGAGGAGAACCAACCGGTAAGAAACCGGGTTAACTTTCCTTGCTATGCGAAAAGGGCCGATGTATTTCTGGGAAAGCTTCTTGGATTCAACCCGGAGGGGCAGGTTCTTAGTGGCCAACCAAACTCTCTGACCAGCTCGGAAACTAGGGGCCATCCGGCGCGGCGGTTAGCCTGACTTTGGTATCTCTGGGAGGTCCGAAGGAGGGTACGCCTGGCCTTCTTCCAGGTCCGCCTACAGCGTTGGACAAAGCGCTGGGCCGAGGGAACACCAACTTGCGCCTCTTCCTCTGGAAATAATGGAGGGTGTATCCGAACTGGCATTCGAAAGGGGACAATCCGGTGGCTGAGGACTGGAGGGTGTTGTGGGCATATTCAGCCCAAATGATATAGGTGGCCCAAGACGTAGGATTATTGGCGCCATACACCGCAGGGTGGTCTCCAGATCCTGATTAATCCGTTCCGTTTGGCCATTGGACTCTGGATGGAACCCAGACGATAGGCTGGCTGAGGCCCCAATAAGCCTGCAGAAGGCCCCCAAAACCGGGACGAGAATTGGGGACCTCGGTCGGAGACAACGCCCAGGGAATTCCAAATATCCGGAAGACATGGTCCATGAGGAGCTCAGCAGTCTCCTTGGCGAAGGCAGCTTGGGCAGGGAATAAACCGGGCAGCCTTAGAGAACCGGTCTACAACCACTAGGATGACTGTGTTGCCCTGGGATGGAGGAAGTCCCGTTACAAAGTCCAGAGAAAGGTGTGACCATGGCCTGCGAGGAACAGGTAAGGGATGGAGAAGTCCCTGGGGTCGCTGACGTGTAGACTTTCCTGGTTGCACACAGGGCAGGCCTCAACATAGACCTGCACGTCCTTCTTGATGGACGGCCACCAAAACCGCCGCTGGAGGAATTCCAGTGTGCGAGCACTACCTGGATGGCAGGTCAAGGGCGACTCATGACCCCACTGCAAGACGCGGGCCCGAACAGAGAGAGGAACGACAGGCGTCGGCGGGACCACCGCCTGGATCGGGCTCATGGACAAGGGCCTCTCGTACCCCTCTTTCTAGTTCCCACTGAAGAGGTGCGGCGATCCTGGACCTCGGAATAATCGGTGCCAAGGGCTTCTCTTGTGTTTCGGGAGAATAGGCTCGAGACAGGGCATCCGGCTTGACATTCTTGGTGCCAGGTCTGTAAGACAGGAGAAACTGGAATCGATTAAAAGAGGGACCATCGTGCTTGCCGAGGGTTCATCCGCTTTGCCTGTTGGAGATATTCCAGGTTCTTGTGGTCTGTGAGAACCTGGAAAGGATGCTGAGCCCCCTCAAGCCAATGGCGCCACTCTTCCAAGGCCAGTTTAACCGCGAGCAACTCTCGATCCCCCACGTGGTAGTTGCGCTCGGCCTCGGACAGGCGGCGAGACATGAAGGCACACGGGTGTAATCTTCCATCCTCACTCCTCTGTGACAGGACGGCTCCCACCCCACCTCTGAGGCATCCACCTCCACCACGAAAGGTCTTTCTGGGTCAGGGATCACCAGGATCGGAGCAGAAGTGAAGCGGTGCTTGAGATCCTCGGCCCCTGCTGCTTCCGGACCCCAGTGAACCTTGGTCCCTCCTCCCTTGGTAAGCGTCGCCAAGGGGCTACTACAGAGCTGAAATTCTTAATGAACTTCCGATAGAAGTTAGAAAAGCCAATGAACCGTTGAACCTCCTTGACCGTGGCAGGTGTGGGCCAGTTGTGGACCGCTTTGACCTTCTTGGGATCCATCTCTAGGTGGCCGGGAGTGACAATAAACCCGAGAAACTGAGTCTGGGAAACATGAAATTCACACTTCTCAGGTTTAACGTAGAGGTGATTGTCAAGGAGCCTCTGGAGAACCCTGCTAACATGCCCCTCATGCTCCTTCAGTGACCTCGAGAAGATGAGGATATCGTCCAGGTACACGAAGACGAACCGATTAAGCATATCCCGGAGGACATCATTAATCAGGGCTTGGAATACTGCGGGGGCATTGGTGAGCCCGAACGGCATCACCCGATATTCATAGTGCCCCGTGGGTGTGTTGAAGGCCGTCTTCCATTCGTCTCCTGGCCGGATCCGCACGAGATGGTAAGCATTGCGGAGATCCAGCTTAGTAAAAATGGAAGCCCCTTGAAGCAGCTCAAAAGCAGTGGCCATGAGAGGAAGAGGTATCGATTCGAACCGTGATCTTGTTGAGTCCCGGTAATCAATACAAGGCCTAAGACCCCCGTCCTTCTTTTCAACAAAAAAGAAGCCCGCCCCAGCCGGGGAAGTAGAGGCACAGATTATGCCGGCTGCCAAGGACTCCTTAATGTAGGTGTCCATAGCTGAGCGCTCGGGGGAGGATAAGGAAAAGATCCGACCTCTAGGAGGGCAGGAACCAGGGAGTAGATCAATGGCACAGTCATACGTGCGGTGAGGCGGTAAGGAAGTAGCCCGGGACTTGCTGAACACTGCCTTGAATCGATGGTAAACACTGGGGACTCGGGAGACGTCAACAGACTCTTGAGACTGGGTACTAGGGGCTGAGGGACTCTGAAGCATGCAGGTGAGTTGGCAAGTGGGACCCCAGCTTAGAATGGTGCCAGTGGGCCAGTCAATCTGGGGATTATGTCTGCACAGCCAAGGGTGACCCAGGATAATAGGATACTGGGAGTCAATGAGATAGAAGGTCTCCTCCTGCTGGTGTTGAAAGATGGTAAGTCGCAGGGGACTGAGTCGCCTCTGTAACTTCTCCTGGTTCCAGAGGTCTGCCATCTAAGGCTGTAACTGCCTGGGGTTGAGGGAGTAGTTGGGTAGGGATCTTAAGTTCCTTAGCCAAGGTTAAATCCAGGAAATCACCTGCGGCGCCGAATCGATCATAGCCTGGACCCGATGCTGGTGGCCCCCAGGACAGAGTGGCTGGAATAGCTAGGACAGCGTTAGTAGGAGGAGCTCTAATTTTCCCCATCACAGCCCTCCTGTAGCTGGGCGGGGACAGGCGTTCAAAGCTCGGGGCAAGTGGAGCGGAAGTGGCCGGCATCCCCGCAGTAGAGGCACCGACGCTCCCTCATGCGACGTTCCTTTCGTTGGGAGAAAGCCTGGAACGGCCTAACTGCATGTCCTCCGGGAATCCTGGAGCTGTTCAGGAGGAACTTGGGACTGAGACACCTGGCGGCGAGCCGTTCTCCGCTCTCTCAGACGATTGTCCAGGCGGATGGCCAATGCTATGAGGGACTCGAGATCCCCAGCTGGTTCTCGGTCGCTAACTCATCTTGAAGGGGCTCGGACAACCCTCCTGAAAACAGACCCTCAGCGCTTCATCATTCCATCCGCTCCTTGCTGCTATGGTCCGAAATTCAATGGCAAAATCTGCCGTGCTTTGGGAACCCTGACGGAGAGACAGTAAGCGCTTGGAAGCTTCCGACCACTAACAGGATGATCGAACACCGCTTGAACTCTTCTACGAATGCAGCGTAGGAGTCACAACAGGCCTCCTGGGATTGCCACACCGCAGAGGCCCAGGAGAGCGCCTTGTCTGAAAGAAGGGTAATGATGTAAGCAATCTTGGAACGGTCTGTGGGAAAACTTGAGGGTTGGAGCTCAAAGGTGAGGGAGCATTGGGTGAGGAAACCCTGGCAAGAACTTGGATCTCCAGAAAAGGGCTTGGGAGGTGGTAGTCGGGGCTCCGCCACTGGAGAAGGCCTGTCGCCACTGGGGGGTGACCCGGGAGAAGGGGAAGGACCAGGGAGGCGTTCAAAGAGCTGGCGGATGGAACTCATCATATCAGCCAGGAGTTGAGAATGACTGGCCATCAGCTCTTCTTGTCGGCTGAGAACGGCTTCATGGCGCTGGAAAGATGCCTCATGTTGAGCCATCACCGCCAACAGGTCCTTGGAACTGAGTGTTTCTGAGTCCATAAGTGACTTGGTTTTTCTGTCACAGGCTGGGCTCGAACTCGGGTCTCAGAAGTGGAGAGTTGGGTGTTCTACCCTTAGCCACAGAGGAGGTAGTGTTGGACCCAAATGAAACACTCAAGGCAATACTCCAGGCAAAGTAGATTTAATTTAAGGAGAGGTTTCTTAGCAGGTCAAAAAATAGTCCAACAAAAGTTCTTCTCAGAAAGAGGAATACTAACGGGGACAAAGTAAACAAAACAGGAGGAAAAATAAAATAACTCCACGAGGGGAGAAAAACAAAATAAAAATAACTTAGAAAGCTTACTTGGGATAGCTTAGATCACTAGGAAAGACGATGGGACACAGCAGGAGACACATAGCCAAGACTCAAAAACCAAGTGAGGAACAAGGGGAAAAAACACAGCTAAAATACTCTAGGGGAAACAAGGCACGGGTGAACTGGATAACACTAATAAGGACACACGAGGAAGAGCTAAGGCAGAGGGAAACACAGGTGACCTCTAGAGGCCCGGAGACAAACAGGGGGCAGGATGCTGACAATAAAACACTTATATATCTTGATTAGATACTGTACGTATTCAATCCCCCTGCCAATACATGTTAGAATCCCCTTCGGAAGCGATTACAGCTGTGAGCACACAGCTTTGCACATCTGATTGTACAATATTTGCCCATTATTCTATAAAACATTCTTCAAGCTGTTTCAATTAGTTTGTTGATCATTGCTAGACAGCCATGTTCATGTCTTGCCATAGATTTTCAAGATGATTCAAGTCAAAACTGTAACTAGGGCCACACAGGAACATTCACTGGCGTCTTGGTAAGCAACTCCAGTGTATATTTGGCCTTGTGTTTTATGTTATTGTCCTGCTGAGAGGTGAATTTGTCTCCCAGTATCTGTTGGAAGGCAGACTGAACTAGGTTTTCCTCTAGGATTTTGCCTGTGCTTAGCTCTATTCCATTCATTTTTATAATAAAAAACTCCCTAGTCCTTGCCGATGACAAGCATACCCATAACATGATGCAGCCACCAACATGCTTGAAAATATGAAGAGTGGCGATGTGTGGTGATGTGTTGGATTTGCCCCAAACATAAAGCTTTGTATTCAGGAGAAAAATGTAATGTCTTTGCCGCATTACTTGAAGTATTGCTAAAGTGCCTTTTGCAAACAGGATTCCTGTTTTGGAATATTTTTTATTCTGTACAGACTTCCTTCTTTTCACTCTGTCCTTAAGTCTAGTATTGTGGAGTAACTACAATGTTGTTGATCCATCCTCAGTTCTCTATCACAGCCAATAAACTCTGTTTTAAAAATCACAATTAGCCTCATGGTGAAATCCCTGAGAGGTTTCCTTCCTCTACAGCCACTGAGGACGCCTGTATCTTTGTAGTGACTGGGTGTACTGATACACCATCCAAAATGTAATTAATAACTTCACCATGCTCAAAGGTGTCCTACCAATAGGTGTCCTTCTTTGCGAGGCACTGGAAAACCTCCCTGGTCTTTGTGGTTGAATCTGTGCTTGAAAATCACTGCTGGACTTAGGGACCTTACAAATAATTGTATGTGTAGGGTACTTAGATGGGGTAATCATTATGTGGGGTAATCATGTTAAACACTTGTTGCACACAGAGTGAGTCCATGCAACTTGTGATGTGACCTGTTAATCCTTTAGAGTCGATTCAATCTAATTATCATCATAGAAAAAATCCCCATCATAATCTGTCTGTTTAAGCTTGAGATACTGTGTGGGCTGTGTCTCAATCCACTGCATCCAGCTAGCGCATCTGCAGTGGAAAGTGGCAGAGCTACAATGCTTTCTGTCAGACCAGCATACATCCTGAAAATATCGGTCTTCTCACGAAAACTTCTTTAGTGTCCAAACAAGTGTCATGGGGCTCGGTTGAATGGAAGTATGCAAGTAGTTTTGTGACAAAAATGTTTTATTTCCTGAGCTTTCTTATATCTCCTAGATATAGGACAGACACATCAAAACCTTATTCCTTTTTATAAATGTTTTGACTGTCTGTTTTGCCATTTATGAATGCGTTATTCATTGCGTTTCTATGTGCTATACTTTTATTTATATACCTAAAAGTATAAACAATTACAAATAAAATAGCTAAATAATCCATGGTATGACCATCTTAAAACAATTGATGTTTACTCCTCAATGTGTTTGGGCTTGCCATAACAAAGGTGCTGAATACTTATTGACTCAAGACATTTCAGTTTTTCATGTTTTATATTTGTTTTACAATTAAAGAACACATAATACCACTTTGACATTGAGGTATTGTGTGTAGATCAGTGACACAAAATCTCAATTTAATCCATTTTAACTTTGTAAAACAACAAAAAGTGAAGGAGTGTGAATACTTTCTGAAGGCACTGTAATATATCCCATGTCAGTTTACCTTCTAGTGTGTGTAATCTGCCACAGTGGTGAATGATGTGGTGATGTGGTAATCAGATCAAGTTGCTCTCTAGTATGAAACACAAACATTAACACACCTCAACTGATATACACCTCTACATGTAAACACATTTAAATTACCTTGACTAACCTGTACCACCGCACATTGACTTGGTACCGGTACAACCTGTATATAGCCTCGTTATTGTTATGTAATTTTCTTGTGTTACTTTTGTTAAAACATTTTTACTTTAGTTTATTTAGTAAATATTTTCTTAACTCTATTTCTTGAACTGCATTGTTGGTTAAAGGCTTGTAAGTAAGCATTTCTAGGTAAGGTCTACTACACCTGTTGTATTCGCAGCATGTGACAAATTACATTTGATTTGATGGTGAACAGTGAATACAGGGCCCTTACATGAGGGTTAGGAGGACTAATGAATCTACAGAAAATAAGAACTGACAATCATCATATCCAATACTCCCACTGTAAGTGAATTTGCCAATGGTTTCACAATGGATAGTAAGATTGTTTTAGTGCTGCCTTTGTTTCAGTGTTATAATTCCTAATTCTCTGGTTCTGTGTCTCTGGTGAGACTTGGCACAGGCATTCTGTTCATGGATTATTATAGATCATATCACGAGTATAAACAGTACTGTACTTTCTCTATGTAGCAGGTGTTTGTTTGCATAACGTGTGTGTGTGTGTGTGGGCCTACCTTCTCTGTATGACAGGTCTTTAGGCTCTTGTCCGCCTCGCCTGCGGCTTTAGCAGACTGCTCCTTCTTCTTAGTCAGCTCGTCTCTCTTGGTGTTGATGGGCTCCAGCTCATCATTCAGCTTCTGGATCTTCATCTTGACCTGGACGATGTCGTTCTCCTTCTGCTTGACCTGAGAGGAGCTCTCCAGAGCGCGGGCTTTAAGACCCCGCAGAGTCAGCTCCTGGTGGACCGCCTGGTACATCAACACCACCATCACACCCACGGCCAGGAACACTAGCGCAGACACAGCCCGCATACTGCTGGGACAGGACAGAGAGGAGGAGGGGAGGCAGAGAAAGAGAGAGGGAGAGAGAGATGAGGCTCAAGTCAGGTCCAGTTTGTCTTTCTTGGCTGCTGGCTGCTGTCTTGATCGGTCACTCCTCAACCATGCCTGTAGTCAGCCTCTGGTTGCTGATGGCAGTCTGTCCACCTGTAACCGGTTCGTCCTGCTAGGCGGAATGTTTGGTAGACAAAGCGAAACTACTTCCTTGTTTAACTACCACACTCCCACCACTTTTGTCTCCCTCCCTCCCCACTTCTCTCTCTCCCTCCCTTGCACTCTCACCTTCTGTTTCAGAGGTCATGTTTTATTACTAACAGATATGCTCTCTCTCTGTTTATCTATCTCTTTCATTTGCATTTAATTCCTTCTCCCTCTTCCTCTTAGAGTACACAGACAACCAGAGATTATGAAATTGTTCCATGTAGTAAGTCATCCTTTAGGGTGCAGTGTATGCAATGGGGAGATTTAAGATCACTAAAGTTCATATTCAGTTTAGAGTGATTAACATAATGTTTAGCATATTAGTATATATTATGATCTTTCTGTAATACACATGATTTCCAGTGTATGTGACACTCAAGGTGCGGGTTGAAGGTCACTAGACTTGATACTGAATGTTATGGATTATTCTCATATCTGTTGATAGTGAATAACGCCAGACTGGATGTACAAGGACAGAGGACACACTGATTATTCATATTGTATTAATGACATTGTGTAAACACTGTGTGATTCTGTAGCAGCTGGCAAAGTAGCAGCCTTTTGTTTTGACTTCCTACCAGCCTCATGGGCTGATGTTTACTCTGGTGCTGTCTGATTAGGATATAAAGGGCCTGTCTCCAAGAGGCTGGTGTTTACTCTGGTGCTGTCTGATTAGGATATAAAGGGCCTGTCTCCAAGAGGCTGGTGTTTACTCTGGTGCTGTCTGATTAGGATATAAAGGGCCTGTCTCCAAGAGGCTGGTGTTTACTCTGGTGCTGTCTGATTAGGATATAAAGGGCCTGTCTCCAAGAGGCTGGTGTTTACTCTGGTGCTGTCTGATTAGGATATAAAGGGCCTGTCTCCAAGAGGCCAGTAAGACATTGGGCTGGTTTGAGTGGGAAGGAAAAAGCAACCGACTGTAGACAAAAGTCGAGGAGTGAAGTCGGGGGAAGTGCATCTGCAACAGCCGAAAGTTGGGCACTGATGTGGTTTTCCAACAGCAAGGCTCAGTGCAACATAGCAGTGTTCCCATTGTTTATAAGTTGTTCTTTATTATGTCAAAATAAACATGTCTCCAACCCGCATATCACACACTCACAAACTGAAAATATACAGTACATTGCTATAGTTCCCTAAATATTTTTAACAAATGGAGGCGCAGGTGGCTTCAACACAGCGCCCCATGTCCGTCATCTAGTATAGATACATTATTATTGGTTGTAACGTAATGCACCAGATAAGATTTTTGTATTGACTTTTTCTCTGCTTTTTGTTTTCCTGTAAACTCCTAGTTCACTTGACAAGTTAATGCAAACATAGCTAGTGTAGTCTTACAAACTGGCAGAGCTTTATAGGTTAACGTTAATAGGTTTGTCATGACTAAATGTTTCTACTATAACTAAATCCAAGGTAGCCGTAGCCTATAGGCTAGGGCGTGTTATAACAAATTATGATATCATTCCTAATTCGAGTTGCTCATGTTATACAGTATTATCACGTTACCTTTTTCCGTTTATATTCCCTTGAATTCCGGAATGCTGATGACCATGTTGCATTCATCCACTTACTTCCGCGTAGCAGTGACAGTTGTGCTAGTGCTATCTGGGAGCCTTGGGACGTCCATACCCTAAATCCTAACTCTAACCTTAAACCCTACCCTTACTCTAACCTTAACCATAATCCTTATCTAACTTTAAGCATTATTAACCATTTTAAATGTCAACTTCAAAGGGGGGTAGGCCCGTCCCAAGGATCCCAGATAGCATGGACCGTGACAGGTGGGCGGGCACGGGGATGGTTCTGGTGAAGCGCTATCCAAAAGAAAAAAGTAGAAGAAGTGCACTATCCGCGGAGTCGAAAGAAGCAGATGTTTCTGGTTTTCATAGATATAGTGGATATAGTATTTTCAACCTGACTTCCGTTTCACCTGAAAACTGAAGTACCGACTCCGCTCAGGTACAGTGAGTGTCCACCTGCCCATTCACACTCCATTGATACTTCCGCTATAAGTCTGCGAGGACGTCGTCAACACTTCTGCCGAGCAGTCGACAGGGACCAGCGAAAACGACTGTTCCTTGGTCAAACTCCACGGCAGGATGAAGGCGCAGGGTGTGTTGGTGGGGATATCTCTGCTGACTAGCGTAGCTCTGCTGGGACTGATACACGTGCGGCGGAAAGAAGAGGGGAAGGAGCAGAAACATGTATCGTTCGAGACGATTAAACTGCGTGTGACCAGAGACGTACTGGGAGAGTACCAACACGAGGTGATCAGATCCCACAACCTGCTGGACAAGACCAAGGCTCAGGTGGATACTCTGGGGTCAGAACTCTCCCCACTGCAGGCTGCAGAGGCCAAGAAGAAGAGTGAGCTGGAGGCATGCCAGGGAGAAAAGGTAAGGAAGGAGGAGATTGTCTGGGGTTTAGAGTGTACACAATCGATTTCCTCTGTGCCCATCATGTGTGTTCTCTCTCCTGTCGCAGAAACATGTCGCTGATGAGGTGGGGGCCGTTGAGGCAGAGAACAGTAACTCCAAAAGTGAGTGTTTAAACACCTGAAACTCTCTATGGTTACATCAACACTGTTCTGAAAGGATCTTCACCTTATTCCTGATAGTTCACTGCTCCTCAAGGAAGTGGACGTCGATTGACAGCTCCCCGCACCTCTGATTCAGAGGGGTTGGGTAAATGCAGAAGACACATTTCTGTTGAATGCATTGAGTTGTGCAACTAACTAGGTATCCCCTTTCCTTTCCCTTTCACAGTGAACTATGACATAAAAACAGGTTTAAAACAGGTCCATGACCAGTTCTAGTTGCAAGCTTTGTTTTCTCTTCTAAATATTCTGGTGGATGAAAGAGACAACTTGTGGTGGAACAAGCTCATTGCAGGTCGCTGGAATTAAGAGTAGTATTAGTAGTATTCTGTATATGCAACTGGTCTTATTGTAAATATTTTATTCACTAACCTGTCTTTTAGTACCCCCCTGTCTCTGTCCTGTAGCCTCTAGCTCCCTGTTCTGTCTCTGTCCTGTAGCCTCTAGCTCCCTGTTCTGTCTCTGTCCTGTAGCCTCTAGCTCCCTGTTCTGTCTCTGTCCTGTAGCCTCTAGCTCCCGGTTCTGTCTCTGTCCTGTAGCCTCTAACCCCCGGTTCTGTCCTGTAGCCTCTAACCCCCTCTCTGTCTGGTCCTGTAGCCTCTAACCCCCTCTCTGTCTGGTCCTGTAGCTGAGTTTGAGAAGCAGAAGGCTGCCTGGGCAGCAGAGGTGACGTCTCTCAAACAGCAGGTGGAGCAGCGCAGCAAAGTGTGTGTCTTTGTGAAGAAGGACTCTGTAGAGGGCAGGTAAGAGACTGGGACTGGAGCCCTGAACATAGAACACCTCTATACATGTCCACATGTCCATCTGTATGTATACCTGTACACCACAGCTATATGGACACTTGCACACATTAGCTCTATCTCTGACTCCCAAAGGAAACTGTGTGGGGATGAACCGCCTAAACAAGAGGCCACCCCCAAACCAGATGCTCCCAAACCTGATTCTCCTAAAGAATCCCCTAAAGAAGAGGCCGCCCCCAAACCAGAAGAACCCAAACCTGATTCTCAGAAAGAAACCCCTAAACAAGAAGCTGCCCCCAAACCAGAAGAACCCAAACCTGAGGCCCCAAAGATGAGATGAGCAGAGCTGGGTATCTTTGTTCTGTCTTTTTCTGTTTGCATTCCACTGATTGGTATTCTCTTGATAGCATTAGGAAACAGCTTTTAGCAGTGAAGATACATGTTATTATGTAGAAATGCCAGATAAGACTCAAACACCATCATAGTGTCAAATACAGTGAAATAGTGTCACTGTCTTGAGTCTTGCTGTCTGGGATTGTATTAGAGTTGACTGTAGTGTCAGTATGATGTTGTTAACCATCTTTATGATGTCCTAGTTATTATCCCCATCTCTCATTGTTGACAGAGGTGTGTGTGCATGACCGAAGTGTGATCCGTCTTCTCTGGAACAATGTCTCATCTGTCTATCAGGATGTTGGTTGTATTTGCCTTTATTGTGTGCAGGATGACTGACTCTTTCATTTTGACCTTTGTTTGTTTTTAGGGTGGGCGAAGAGAACGGGAAGACAACATGGAATCAAAGAAAAGCCATCAGGAAGGCGGATGAAAAAGGGAGACCTTCTGCAGGACATTTCTGTTTTTTTGAAAGTCGTTAGAACTTGTCCTTCATGCTACTTTAGAGTGTCTATTAACTACCATCTAACACATGAGTGGATATTGAATACTTTTTGTTAACCTTGTCCATTCCTCTCTCTCAGTATGACCCTCCCTCGGGGGGTGTTTGTCGGTGTGATTTGAACAAATGTGTATGTGCCACCAGTATCGACCAATCGGAAAGTCCAGAGCCTCTCTCTGTCACTCCTCATCATCCTCACTCTGTTACCCCGGTGACGGTATTATGCAGTCGTGGCGACCATAGCATTTACCAATCAGAAGTCATGGATTAAACAAACTGTTATTTCTGTTAGTCTGATGTAATAAAGCTTAACCCTAAAGGAAGGTTTTGAATGTGTGAATGTGGATTTTATTACCTATTGATACAGAGCCATTTCATATTTAACTGTTTACTGCATGTTCTGATTCCCTCTATCTTTAAACATTTCAAGACAAATAATTAATAACAGCTGCTGGAGATCTGTTAGAGTATCACAATGGATGTAAAACTCCTATAGACTGAAGTCACCTCAAATTATTGGCACCCTTGATAAAGATGAGCAAAAAATACTATAATACAAATATTGAGCTATTGTATGCTCAAATAAATAAAATATTTATAGTAATACAATTGCTCAGAGAAAAATATTTTGTTGGAACAAGTATTTATTTTTTTTATCTCAAAGACAAGTGTCAAAGTTCTTGGCACACCTGTTTTCAATGCTTTGTGTACCCACACCTAGCCAGGATAATGTCTCTGAGCCTTTTTCTATAATGTTTTATGAGATTGAAGGATCTTAGACCATTCCTCCATACATTATCTTTCCAAATCCCTGATATCTGTCGGCCTGTGCTTATGGACTGGCCTCTTCAGTTCAAACCACAGGTTTTTTTAGTCCGGAGACTGAGATGGCCATTGCAAAATGTTGATTTTTGTGGTCAATTAAGCATTTATTTGTGGATTTTGATGTTTGCTTGGGGTCATTGTCTTACTGGAAGATCCAAGTTTCAGCCTTTTTGTCAAAAATGTTTTCGTACTACTTGGTAGAGTTCATGATGCTGTTGACCTTAACAAGGGCCCCAGGACAAGTGGAAGCCAAACAGCCTTATAACATCAAAGATCCGCCACCATATTTTTCAGTAGGTATGAGGTTATTTTCTGCATATGCATCCTTCTTTCGACACCAAATGGCCAAAGAGCTCTATTTCTGGTTCCAGTCAAAGTGCCAATGCCGTTTAGTAAACTCCAGGTGTTTCCATATGCTGGTTGCTCTCAGGAAAGGCTTTTTACTGCAGCCCTTCCAAATAGCCTACTGGCATGGAGGTGGTGTCTTATTGGTGATTTAGTCACCCGAAGATGCAAAGTTTTGAAATTTTACCACTACACCACTGGTGTATACTTGCATCCAATACCAGGCAAGTTTACTGCTGTCCCAGTGGTTTAAACTTCTAAATTGTTGCCTTGATAATGTTAAGTGGTATATTTGGTTTTTCAGAAAAAAAATCGTACACACTGCCTGATTTTATGAAAGTCAACAACCATGTCTCTTATTTGTGAGTGCTTTGCCTTTCCCCATGGTGATGAATGACAGAGAGATTTTACATGCGTGTTACCTCATTTTTATGCCCCAGTGAAACTAGAAGCCATAGAAAGCCACAATACAGTTCCTTAAACTGAGATCAACTTAAAAAAGAAAAATGTTAATGCAGATAAAATATTTATAATATTTAAGTGTGCCTTTTTGAGAATTAAATGTTTTTCTCTGTGCAATTTTATTAGTATAAAATAATTGGCCTTGTTTTTTTTCATACAATATACTGTAGCAGGGTAGTTGTATTTAACTTTTTTGCTCATCTTTATCAAAAGTGGCAATAGTTTTGGAGGTGATTGTATGTGGGAAGTCTAAAAAGTTGTAGATTCTTTAGATAAACTTATTATCCTCCCTCTGGAGACCTCTGTCTTTCTGTCAGTCCACCCTGTTCACTCTCTGTCCTTTTATCTTTACCTCTGGAGACCTCTGTCTTTCTGTCAGTCCACCCTGTTCACTCTCTGTCCTTTTATCTTTACCTCTGGAGACCTCTGTCTTTCTGTCAGTCCACCCTGTTCACTCTCTGTCCTTTTATCTTTACCTCTGGAGACCTCTGTCTTTCTGTCAGTCCACCCTGTTCACTCTCTGTCCTTTTATCTTTACCTCTGGAGACCTCTGTCTTTCTGTCAGTCCACCCTGTTCACTCTCTGTCCTTTTATCTTTGCCTCTGGAGACCTCTGTCTTTCTGTCAGTCCACCCTGTTCACTCTCTGTCCTTTTATCTTTACCTCTGGAGACCTCTGTCTTTCTGTCAGTCCACCCTGTTCACTCTCTGTCCTTTTATCTTTACCTCTGGAGACCTCTGTCTTTCTGTCAGTCCACCTTGTTCACTCTCTGTCCTTTTATCTTTACCTCTGGAGACCTCTGTCTTTCTGTCAGTCCATCCTGTTCACTCTCTGTCCTTTTATCTTTGCCTCTGGAGACCTCTGTCTTTCTGTCAGTCCACCCTGTTCACTCTCTGTCCTTTTATCTTTACCTCTGGAGACCTCTGTCTTTCTGTCAGTCCATCCTGTTCACTCTCTGTCCTTTTATCTTTGCCTCTGGAGACCTCTGTCTTTCTGTCAGTCCATCCTGTTCACTCTCTGTCCTTTTATCTTTACCCCTGGAGACCTCTGTCTTTCTGTCAGTCCATCCTGTTCACTCTCTGTCCTTTTATCTTTACCCCTGGAGACCTCTGTCTTTCTGTCAGTCCATCCTGTTCACTCTCTGTCCTTTTATCTTTACCTTTTGCTTGGTCTCTCCCTCTCCCATCCATTTAATGTCTCCCCCTCTCCACCTTTCTCCCTCCTATCTCTTCCCTCCTGCCTCCCCCTTCTCTCTTTCTATTCCCCCCTACCTCCCACCACAGATGACAATGCTCCCTTCAGGCTTAAATTAGGCCTAGCCAATTAGGGAGCTATCATTCCGCTCCAGCAAACTCACAAGGTCACTGTTACCGCCCGGCAACTAGGACAGGGAGAGCAGAGAGAGTAGGGAAAGGGGGAGGAGGGAGGGATAGGATGCGGGAGTGGACCTCTGCCCAACATCCCACTAACATCACTAATACATATAGTATGTCCTGATATGCCTAATATCTGTCCATAATCGAAGCAATGAGGAAGTGGACAATTGAAATGATGTAAGGTGGTAGTCATGACGTTAAAGGATTCTTAGTCATTCAGGTTAATATGAAAGTACTACATGTTCTAACAGTACATGATAAATAGTAGTAGAAATTAACAGATGACAAATCTTCAACAGACAAATAGAATCATTGCTATTAGACTTAATCATGCTGCAAAGCTGAACTAGACATCAAATACACTTTAAATTGTATTGTAAATGTATGATCATTTTTTATAATGTTGTATAAGTTTAAGTATATGTAGTTGGAGTCTCATAATTTTTTTGGGAATAACCCTCTGTTGGTCCGTTTTGCTGGAAAACAGTCCGATTTTTTGTTGTTCATATTTACTTTATAATATCCTTTCTACCCTTTTTGTCCTACAGGAACCCAGTAGATGACACATCTGAGGCAAGCTCATGATATAAAGTAAAGAAGTAAACAGAATATTTGGATGATTGTGAAATAAGACTGTGAATCCCCTCACACGACACACCACCAAACCCCTTGTTGAACTGGTTGATTTTCCCTTTTCAGATCCCTCCCTCATTCTACCCCTAGGTTCATACCACCACTAAAGGTGTGGGTTCATACCACCACTAAAGGCGTGGGTTCATACCACCACTAAAGGCGTGGGTTCATACCACCACTAAAGGCGTGGGTTCATACCACCACTAAAGGCGTGGGTTCATACCACCACTAAAGGCGTGGGTTCATACCACCACTAAAGGCGTGGGTTCATACCACCACTAAAGGCGTGGGTTCATACCACCCAGAGAAGTGTTGCTCTGCTCTCATTGAGCCCTTCACACATCAAGAGTGATGACCCTTGACCAGCATTCAGTGTGAGACACACACACACACACGGCGGAATCTCACCAGATGACATCACAAGCCACCATGAGGTTCCATTGACAACCAGGGGTCACCTTGATGACTAAGGTCAACATGACGACTAGGTTCACCTTGACAACCAAGGGTCACCTTGACATCAGGGCCCGCCTTGACAACAGGGGGTGGTTGAAAATAAAGAAAAAGGCTGTAAGGAGAAAACACAGGCTATTTATATCTTGTCTACAGTACATCCATCCACAGTAGGCCCACCACAGGGCCACTGCTGGAGGGAACAACAATCAATCCAAACAACTTTCCTCTCTACTTTCCTCTCTACTCTACTAAGATAGTCTACTTATAAGGCTGTATGTGACATTCTAGCCATAGTTACAGTGACGTTATAGCCATAGTTACAGCTAAGAACACATATTCCAACATGGAGTTAATTGACTTTAGTCTATGACCATGTGTGTGTGTATGTGAGTGTGTGAACTCACAGCTGGATGAAAGTCTGATGTATTGATCCAGCTAATGCAGGGTGGAAGGGCCCTAGGCCACAGCAATCAATACACTCCTAATTATGTATGGGTGTGTGTGGAGCCCCCCAAATCTACAGGGGTGTATATATATACCTCGTCCCACAGGGAACTCACACAAACTCCTACACACAGACCACAACCACACCACACACTGACACACAGCTACACACACACATATGTTTTCAAATACCCAAGCACTCTAAAAAGACATACACTTATACTTACATACTTTATGGAAACCTATGCACCCACATGCTAAGACCTAACACCTTTGTAACTAGAGTAGATGTGTGAATGGGACATGCATTGAACGGCTGTTGCTCTTCATGTCAACAACACAGCACATG
Source organism: Brachymystax lenok tsinlingensis (assembly GCA_030435695.1). NCBI lineage: Eukaryota > Metazoa > Chordata > Actinopteri > Salmoniformes > Salmonidae > Brachymystax > Brachymystax lenok. Next base: position 96,462,786 of record CM059789.1, on the reverse strand, counting down.
GGCAATGGATATGACACACACATACACTGGAACAAGATAAAGAGGACTACGCTATTGGGGCATAGAAAACATTGTAAGTATAAGACTCTCTCTCTCTCTCTCTCTCTCTCTCTCTCTCTCTCCAGGACTGTTGGATTGGTTGGTTTCCTGTCTTTCATCTTTCCTCTGTCCCTCCCAACCCCACCTTCACTCCCTCCCCACATAGGGCTCTTCCCTCTGCTCTGTTACTTTGCCATAGGTGGAACTCTGGATATCTTTCATGTCTGGTCCTCTCCCTATGAAACTAAATAACATGTTACATGTGCACTTACATCAAATGTCTTAAACCAGTTTATACCACAGTTTTATTTATCCATGTTGATGTCCAAATTCACCTTTTCCTGATGTTTCTTTTTTCATCATCTCTCTAACTCTCAACACTAGCACACAAATGACCTGTCCTAAAAAAACACCCATATCTGTCTCCTTTCAGACAGAAGACAGGATGCCTGCATGGGGTCCTGTTTGGCCAGGGGCTGTGTGATATGTTTGATATTCGGTTGTTCTCCTGCGTAATCACGTCAACTAAATATCAGACATATTCCTACAGAGCCTGGCACACATCTACAGACCCTGGATACTAACAGGCCAGTCGAGTCAGATAATCATGGTTTGTATTGTTTGTAAATCATTTAAAAAATGCTTTATTTATGGGCTGTTATTTGACTTTACTCTAAAGAGTTATCCAGTTTTTGAATAGATGAGCATGGACGACTATATTGTAAATTAAAATTAAACAAACATTTATATTTTATATCTCTTAACATTATTAAAATAACCAATTGACAACATTCAGGCAATGTAATGTAGTATTAGGCTATATAGAAGCCTGCTTAGATTTAGTAAAAAATATATATATATTGTCTTTGCTATTGCATCTACTTTGAATAAAGACAGTTAAACCTGGAAAAGACTGATTGGGAAATGTTACCACAGTGTTTCAAGAGATAAGATCCGTGTCTGCTGTGTATACAGAAAACATTGAACAAATGAGAACTGCGGAGGTGTGAGGGTTAATGTCGTTTGACGTCCGAGTCTGTGTGTAGGGAATCTATCATCTCTTTCTCAATATTTGCATCTCCAGTTTGGCAGCTGCCAAAAGACTCTGCCCACAAAACAAACAATCATTTACACTCCACTACGGGTTGTCCATCAACAAATGCAAATGTGCCTTTTTATGGGCAGTACACAGAATTGTATCTGGTTGTCAGGTCACTGAGGGCACAGTTGACTTTTACTATCTGCAATAGTTTATAACTATTATATAGATATCAGGCGAAGACATACCAAATCCACTGTGGATATCTAAATTGGGACTGATGCACTTACACAAAGATTCTGTTATCCGATGTGCACTAATAAGGAGTGAACAGTAGGCTAATTATAATGGCACCTAAGTGCAGTTATGAGCCATGGCCATAGCAGCCCATCCCAGTCCCACAGATAGGAAGTGGTCCATGGCCATAGCAGCCCATCCCAGTCCCACAGATAGGAAGTGGTCCATGGCCATAGCAGCCCATCCCAGTCCCACAGATAGGAAGTGGTCCATTGCCATAGCAGCCCATCCCAGTCCCACAGATAGGAAGTGGTCCATGGCCATAGCAGCCCATCCCAGTCCCACAGATAGGAAGTGGTCCATGGCCATAGCAGCCCATCCCAGTCCCACAGATAGGAAGTGGTCCATGGCCATAGCAGCCCATCCCAGTCCCACAGATAGGAAGTGGTCCATGGCCATAGCAGCCCATCCCAGTCCCACAGATAGGAAGTGGTCCATGGCCATAGCAGCCCATCCCAGTCCCACAAATAGGAAGTGGTCCATTGCCATAGCAGCCCATCCCAGTCCCACAGATAGGAAGTGGTCCATGGCCATAGCAGCCCATCCCAGTCCCACAGATAGGAAGTGGTCCATGGCCATAGCAGCCCATCCCAGTCCCACAGATAGGAAGTGGTCCATGGCCATAGCAGCCCATCCCAGTAACACAGATAGGAAGTGGTCCATTGCCATAGCAGCCCATCCCAGTCCCACAGATAGGAAGTGGTCCATGGCCATAGCAGCCCATCCCAGTCCCACAGATAGGAAGTGGTCCATTGCCATAGCAGCCCATCCCAGTAACACAGATAGGAAGTGGTCCATGGCCATAGCAGCCCATCCCAGTACCACAGATAGGAAGTGGTCCATTGCCATAGCAGCCCATCCCAGTAACACAGACAGGAAGTGGTCCAAACTGTGGAGGCTGCTGATGTTGCCTCTACATTTAAGAGGATGCATGTGGATTGGCCTTCCAGAAACTCCACATCAAATTATTAAACCTCACGGAGACAGTAAAACTGAGATATTTTCCTCTCTCGTTGTCTCATTTCCCCTCCCTCCCTCCCTCCCTCCCTAGCTGTCTTCCTCCCTAGCTGTCTTCCTCCCTCCCTCACTCTTTCTTCCCCCCTTGCTCTCTCTGTTGTTCTCCCTCACCCTCTCTCCCTCTTCTCTCCGTTACTCATCCCTCTTTGAATCCATGTCGGTCAACATTATTACCTATACAGAGATATTGTGTGAAGTCTTCGGCAGGCTATTTTTATACTTTAATTATCATAGCTTTGACTTAGTTTGGGAATGAGAGACTTTCCACATTACTGCCAGACACTAATAGTTTGTTCTAGTCATTAAGCAACAACTAATGTGATTAAGGATAATGACTAATATCATCATGTGTGTGATGTATACATGCAGTGGTGGGAAAAAATACCCAATTGTCATACTTGAGTAAAAGTAAAGATACCTTCATAGAAAATGACAAGTAAAAGTGAAAGTCACCTGGTAAAGTACTACTTGAGTAAAAGTAAACAATTATTTAGTTTCAAATATACTTAAGTATCAAAAGTAAATTTAATTGCAAAAATATACTTAACTATCAAAAGTAAAAGTATAAATAATTTCAAATTGCTAATATTAAGCAAACGGCACAATTTAGTTAGTTTTTACGGATAGCCAGGAGCTCACTCCAACACGCAGATATAATTTACAAACGAAGCATTTGTGTTTAGTGAGTCCGCCAGATCAGTCAGAAGGAATAACCAGGGATGTTCTCTTGATAAGTTTGTGATTGGACAATTTTTCTGTCCTGCTAAGCATTCAAAATGTAAATTGTTCTTTTTAGTGTTTGGATAAACGTATAGAGTAAAAAGTACATACTTTTTTTTTTTAAATGTAGTTAAGTAAAAGTAAAAGTTGTCAAATATATAAATAATACAGATACAGAGTACAGATACCCCCCAAAATGTATTGTTCTAATTTATGCAGTGTAGCTTCCATCAATGTTATTGTCTGCATCACTTCCAATCCCCCATATATTTTTTGCAGATATATATACACATACATACATACATACATGTACACATACATAAATACATACCTACATAGATACATATAAATACATATACATACACATCTTTTTATACATATTTTTCCCTTTATTACTTTCTAACCCTACCTAATTGGAATAAACTTGTGAACAACAACACTTAGGCTTCTACTTCCAGCTTATACATACTCCATACATTTTACGACACAGTCTATTTTACAATAGTTATATTTTATTTGTTTTTACTCCTGTCCTTCTGCTAATCTATTTCTTTCACAAAAGTTCTGAACCAATATAGGTTTTACGGACACAGTATGTTTTACATGAGTTACCTATCTTGTTGTTATTAGTTGCTATTATTCCCAACCTTCAGCTCCATTCAACCCCTCCCATCTATCTCTTAACACCATTCATATTGGATTTCTATTTGACATATTTGTTTCAACTGTGCTGTGATGTTTCACAAAAGTTCTGAACCTTTCTATTCTCATAATTTCTACAGATTGTAAATTAAAGTTTTTGCTAAAAGTATTATTATATTATTGATTGATTGACTATGACTTTTGTTGGTGTTTCTTTTACTAGAGAAAAGTGATCAAGTCATGACACAGGACAAGGCGGATTCAAATATTGCTAAGGCAGTTTATTGGTATACAGATATCTTGTCAAACGTGCACGGACTCGCTCATTTAGTTCAGAGGGAACTATCAGAGAAGAGCCCCGAAACATTGTGCATTGACATTTTATACAATAAATGATGTAGGTTGAATCTAGGAGGTTCCTCTCGTCTGATTGGTCCTTGGGTCCAGTGTCTTCCTCTGTCTTGCTGGTGTCCTTCTCCCATAGGTTCTGGTGTAAGTCCTTTGTCCTCAAATGCTCACCAAAAGGGAGAAGTTATGTGTGTGCGTTGTGCAAGTTGTTTTGACATGTCTGTGTGTGTGTGTCTTTTGGTCACAAGATGTCCTTGTCGAAACTAACAGTGTGTGCCTGCGTGGCCTTGTCGGAACTAACAGTGTGTGCCTGCGTGGGGCGCTTCAGTCAGTTATCTGTTTCTGGGTGCGTGTGTGTGTGTCTAGTATCAGGAGGGAACAGAGTATGTCTGTGTGCAAAGGCGGGGTGTGTTTGTGCAAGAGGCAGCTATTTCAGGTGTCAACAGTTATATCTAGTAATAGCAATATTTATTACAAATCCCCCTCTTCACGTCTGAAAAGACGTGACAAATTAGAAACATGTCCTATAAGCAAGCATGCAAGAGTGCTTAAACCCTCATGTCCGTCCCCTCATACAACCTGTACCAGGTGGGCTCGTCGCCACCCGGGAACTTGAAACCTTCATAACAGGGAGGACCAACTCGTGGATTATGCGCGTGAAAGCTCAGAGGCATCTATGGGCCAAAAGACAGGATGAAGCAAAAACGGCCAAAAACGGCTCAAAAGAGACGTGACATAAGTAACTAAAAGCCCTCCTCCACAGCAAACCAAGGCTCATCCTTAATCAAACCCATTTTCCTCCGAAAGTTAGACTGTGTTTGCATCTCCTACTTGAGCCTCCAGTAAAGGCATCATGCCAGCAGCATGCACAACATCTGTAACAGACATCCTCAGACAAGGGATGATACAATCAGAACAACTCATCAATATTACAATAATCAGGGTCAGAAAAACAGTACCACCAAAGCTGTGTACTGGCCAAACCACTCACCCAACCAAGAGAACAGTCCGTTCCCCTCCACCCTTTCCAAGAAATAGAGTTTTCCCACAGCACCCATTCATTCCTTATCACAATCTTTGCAACATAAGTCAAACTTGGGAGGTGTTGGGAGGTTCTTCTCAAGGACGGGCCTCTCGCATGTGTCTGGTAGAATCAAATAGCCCTTTGTTCTCACAAATGAAGTCATACCTCTGCACACCAAGTTAATATCTAGACACACACACATCAATTGGACTACCGTCTGTCTTATAACCCTATCTCTTGCATACATTTTCAGAATGGAATGTTCTTAGATGTACAAACATTTGGTCATAACCATAAAATCTATAACAATCCACCCTATTGACTACATTTTTACACACAATCACCCATCTATATTGATTAGAATTAATAATGACACCACACCAAATAGAAACAAACTAGAAAGAAATAACACCACATCTATTTCGATTAGAATTATCATTACCACATAAAACGATTATACAAAACCAATACATGTATTTACATCTGGTCCACAACAATTACTGTTCTAGGCCTATATCCAATCATAACATTTATAGTTAGGAGTTTCATTATAAACTTTATCAAATAGACAACATTACTAAACAGTAATAATGGTTTAATCTGATTCAGGTTTCTCTGGATTAAAACCAACAGCATTCTCTATCCATCTAGAAGGCATGTATCTGTCATCACATGGTCTGAGTCTGGCAGGGCCCTGGAGAATCATCACCGCCTTTCCAGAGACCTAGACACAAAATCTCACACACATGGAATCAAACCACACCAAACACAGTCATACAGGTGAAACACAGTAATCATTACATTTTTCCATTGGCCAAACATATTGTCAAACCAGCTCCTCAGAGCTGGAGCTATGTTATTGGGAAAGAAGGTACAGCACATTATTCCCCCATTATTCTGCATACGCCACCCTTTCAGCCAATCTAGAGCCAACCTATTTTGCCAGGTCATGAGGGAGGTGGCGGATAATTGTTCAGAGATTCCCATCACTGCATCTCCAGTCTTATTCACAAATCCCTGTTGATTATAATACATATAATTGATCCAATCAAATTTTTTTAGTTATCATTACCCACCAGAAGAACGTAGTGATAAAACCCTCCCCAATCTTGATTTATAGCTTTATACTCGTCTGGAACTTCTCTGGCGATACCTATGACATCCATCCAAATAGAACTGCCTACATTAGAACCTATATTTCTCCTTTTTCTAGTTATCCCGTCCAGAACTGGTCTCTGATGTCTAATCCTAACTGGTTGGACCAATAATACCAGAACACAAGTGCCCCTCCACTCTTTAGGTAATGTCTGTCAGTGTCCTCCTGTATTGGTACAAGCCCACCACACATCAGTTACAGGAGCTGTAAGGTTTAGAATCTTCTCCTGTACTCCTGAACCCAAATCAGTCACATTGACAGACATCCATTGAGATCCACTACAGGACCTGGGTCTTTTGTGAAGTTGGTCTCTACCGACTGGATTAATGGACAGGAAAAATCGAGTCCACAATCATCAGTGTAAGCCCAATACCTTCATTCCGTGTCTGTTCCTGTGATTCTTTGGAGGGTTACTGCTAATTGCTACTCTACAGTCATTAATATCCATACTTTGTTTCAAACCATCGAGATCACTTTCCATCCACATACCCGGTCCCCAAGTATGTTTATTTACCTAGGCCAGGAACAAGATGAAGTGGGTCCCAAACAGAAATTTAAATTTATCACACAGTTCTGAATAATCTTATACAATTTATTATGCACCCATATTCCTACTCTATTAGGGAAATGTTTAATATTAACCTTAAATCTTACATCATCACACATCATCACCTATTTGGACTCCTTCTTTATATCCTTCCTATTCATGAGGGGTCGGGTATTATATAACTAGTCTTTTACTTCTTAAACCCGTCAGCAACATATAATTTATACTAGAGGTGTTGAATCAGGATTTATAAAAAAGATGATCAAAACCATGATGCAGCTCAGGGTACCCCATATCCCAAAAACCGCCAACCCTCTCCTGCCCTTAGCCAGTCTGCTAGGTAGCACCCCATACTTACACCTCTAGTGAACACACTACAGTGATGATAGGTCGGGATAGGAAATCTTCGTTAACAGAGGTGACCCCCAGACCCTATTGGTCCAGTTCTGCTCTCTAACTCTGTATGTGTTCTACGGTGTTTGTATGTGTTCCTACCTTTCTGCAGTGGGTAACGTTGACCCAGGTTGCTCTTTCTGATATTCTAATGGCAAAGGCTGTGACCAACATAACCTGGTAGGGGCCTTCCCAACGGGGCTGCTTCAGTCCTTGTCCTCCAGAGACTGGACCCACACCCAGTCACCAGGCTGGATCATCACCTCCTTCTGTAGTTCTCCTGTTGGGCATAAAATCTCTGACATACAGATGTGGTTAGCAAACAACTTCTCATGTGATTTGTTACTGTATCTTCCTAACTCTAATTTCATCCTGTACTCAGGTGTGTCTATCTTAACCTATTTTAATCATAGAATTCATGTGTCCTATAATACAATAACAATTTAACCACTGTTTCTTTCCTTTGCTCCTGGTGAGCTCAATTATTATTATTTTTTTGTTTTATTCAAAGTAATTTGTGTTGTCGAATAATCTCTACCATATCTAACAATCCTCTCTATACTATTCATCTCTATCATACTCTACCATATATACTCTACCATATCCCTCCTTTTGATACAAGGCTCTGCCCCTGTATCAAACTACAGCATCTCTAAAACAACAAAAACCCCTAGCTTTACTTAGCCAAAATTGGTAAATTCCTTTTTTACCAAATTTCTTCCTTACTAACTGCTCCTAGCTGCCCCCTCTTATTTAATCTAAAGCTGGTGCCCTGTCCTGGCCATCTTTTAGCAGAGTAGAACCTTTGTTCACTTCCTCTTTCAAGTGTGAGTCTGTGTAGCAATGTCGTAAGTCTAACTGTCTTCGCTTCCTCGTCTGCCCTCCTGTCTTCATTGCAGATACTTTGTCTGGTAGGAGAACTGCCTCTAACAATATAAAATTAATCGTAGTTACCATCCCCCTATTTCTCCATCTAGCTGCACAAGCGCTATCTGTATGAATGGTAACCCTTTTCCCTTTACCCAATAACCCATACTCTCCCACCGTTCTAACTAAGTCCTGACTATACCAGCAACAAGGTTCCCTGTCCCCACAGATGACCATGTTCTTAACTATGTGGGCCTTCATGCCCCTTCCAGTGGGTAATACAACTCTATTCACAAGTGTCATCACATCTCTTCCCAATAGGTTAACGGGACACAACTTGGAAATCACCGGTACCATTGCTTCCCCCCAGAAACCTCATGAGTCAGAATAATGTTAAAAATGGTTTCTGTTCCTGTGCTAGAGCCAAATATACTGTAGCTAACTCAAATACCTAGTAATTCAGTATCTATCTTTCCTCCTCGTCTACACTGTCTGGTGATGGGCGCCTACCCGTGTGTTCAGCCCATATACCCCCTATATACTCCTCATGGCCTCCCCCCCTCCTCTTTCTACCATAAGGCGGGGGAGCCTGTCTCTGTCCCAAAACTCTCTCTATATTTCCCAAACAATATCCATATAATTTCCCACTGAGATAAGAATAATCTCCCAAAGTATTAGTGCAATTTGGATAGAAAATAGTATTTCTCACAAATGTTAAGGTGAAATTCTCCTGATTTCTTTAACATTCGTGATGAGGTTGATCATTCCTCATCAGGAACTGTTTCAAAAAGCCAGGGCCTCTCCAAATGTTTCTTATACAAATGAAGTCCCACAACCCAGTGAGACGTTATGCCATAATCATGTACAAACACTGTTATCCCAATTTCCAATAGACCGATTTGATAGCTATTATGCAGTAGACTATTTCTGTTAACCATTATCTATTGTCTCCCTTAATTAACACCCATACGCATGTATTCGACTTCCATTTGTCCTGAAAGCAAGCCCTATATTCAAACCTCATAATAATTTTCCATTAAGTGGAATTTACCTTACTTTAAACTAACCAATCCCAGAATCCCTTTCCAGTAATCCTATCAGTTTAACCTTTGCATTAGTTTAGTCAAATGATAAACTATTAGTTAACAAATGTTGGACCTTCAAAACATTAGTGCTGCCCTATCAGCTTGATTTTTCGGGAGTTAACGGCCCATGTTCCTCGACTAAGGTGTCTGTGTTTGGGGTCGAATTAAGTTCGGCCAAATCGGCTCTGACTTCTGTCAAAGATCTGGAAGGAGTTGGGGCTGGGGTGCTATGTGTAAGGTGGTGCCAAGGTGCGCCTGATTTACCTTTGACCTGGACTGAGTGTGAGGTAACCTCCCTCACTTAAATGCGGTCCAGTCCACCTGGGTTCCAGCCACTTTCTCTTGTGTACTTTAACCCTCACCCAGTCACCAACTTTTACCTTCAGTGGTGGCGGGTCTCCCGTCAGCTCCCCCTCTTGGACCTTGTGAATCTGTTTGGAGAGAGCTGCAGAAAGTTCCGTCAGTTTCCTCACATAGTCAGACATTACAATTTGTTGTACATCAAGGGCGGGCATATGACCTCCCTCCCTTGGTGGACCAGGCATGACTCTTCCAGTCATTATCTCATGAGGAGAGAGATGGGTGCCTGCACCTGGAGAGGCTCTCATAGCCATCAACGCCAGGGGCAGGGCTTCGACCCATGTCAACTTCGAACCTGCACATACCTTTGCTATCTTAGCCTTCAAAATCTGGTTGGCGCGTTCCACAAGGCCTTGAGATTGCGGCCTGTACACAGACCCAAACTTGTGCACAATGCCGAACCTCTCCTCCACCTGTCTCAGGTGTTGGTTACTCAAATGGGACCCGTTGTCGGATCGGATTTGTCTTGGAACTCCATACCTTAGTATGAGTTCAGTTTGTAGCCACTTAATGACTGACCCGGCATCCTCACGTGCTGTTGGTATTGCCTCAACCCATTTGGAAAATCTGTCTACCATTACCAATAGGTATCTTTTCCCATTTGTTACATTATCGGGCCCATATCGGTATAGTCTATGCTAATATCCTGGAAGCATGCATTGGGGACTGGGTAAGAACCCATTGGGGTCTGGTATGGTTTCTTTGGGTTGTGGACTGTGGGGGTGGTGAATTCGTTGTGGTATCTGTCACTACCCCCATCATATCTGGCTTCTTGTATGGTTGTGTTCTCCGAGTCTCTTCAATTGCCCACGTTCCTATCCTTAGTTCAGCCTCTGCTCTCTCTCTCTGTTTAGTTCCCTCTTTCTTGAATAGATGAGCCCTATTCCTTTCTTCTTCACTTGCTATCCCCTCTTTCACTGCCTCCTGTAGTTCCTTCTCCATGGTGGTGAGTTCCCCTCTTTTGACGGGGCACCCCCACTTAGGTAACCTGCCTGTCTCCACTTCAATTTAACTCCCTCCCAAACCTTCTTTATTGACTTATACTGTTCCTTTCCTCCTGCTCTATCCTGCATCCTTTGATCTAGATGTTCAATAAATTTAAGTTTTGGGACAGTGGTTGTGGCCATTCTATCGTTAAACTGCGTCTGGGTCCTTTACTATCTTGGTGCACTTAGCCCGTCGTTGGTCAAGACCAGCGATGTATTCTTGGTGCCGACACAGACTTATCTCTTGTGCCTCACCCTCGTACACAAAGAATTTTATTGCCGTATGTATAATGAATTATTCAGCTATTTTAACCAGTTTTTCGGCAATATCCTTTTGGAACAATATTTTAGTAAATTCAAGCGCTCCTAAAATAATTATCAGAATGATTCTAGGACTTTTCTAGGAAAAAATATTATTGTCACTTATTTAACTAATTAATTAAATACTTTCCCAAAGTACTTCAAACGTCTCCTTTTGGGACAATATTTTAACGAAATCCAGCGCTTCTATAATAATTGTCAAAATAATTCTAGTCTTCATGGAAATATCAATAGCACCAGAGGGAAAGATCAAGTCATCACTCAGCACGGCGGCTGCAAAATGGTAAAAAAATTTGTCTCGGCGGTCATCTACTCAGCCCTATTTAATACTTCTTGTCAATAAGTAATAGTTGGCCCCGTGGAAACGTCAAACAGTTACATAGTTATACCTGACACAAGAATTTAGAGCATGGCCAAGAGGATTACGTCCTCACCACATTAAGGCTCAGGCTTGGACTTAAGTACCGGGCGGCGACCAGTTAAAAAAGAGTTATTAACCTGTCCCGGATTTGCCAATTCAGCACGAGCTCCCGAATGATCAAGCTCAGTTTAATTCCGATGCTACCTAGAAGGGTGTTACACTACCTTCTAGTCCCGGATACTGACATTCACTTGAACAGACACCTCAATCTTATGGGCGCACCTAGTTCTAACAACTAGCCCCATTAAGATGTGTCATCTCATTTACACTCAATTCACATTAGTAGGTGGTATTATCACATCAGGTTCGCACAAAATCCCCAATAAGGGCTCACATAGGCTTCCCTTAATTGTTTATAATCAAATATTGGGCTGGTACAAAACCCCAACAAGGGTCGATCAATCCACTTAATTGTTTGATATGAAAATAATATTCCACCCACTTGTCACACTCAAGTACGAACTATTTCATTCGTTTACGAACTATTTCATCGTATTATATTATATCACTGTTACGAACTATTTCATTCGTTTACGAACTATTTCATCGTATTATATTATATCACAGTTACGAACTATTTCATTCGTTTACGAACTATTTCATCGTATTATATTATATCACTGTTACGAACTATTTCATTCGTTTACGAACTATTTCATCGTATTATATTATATCACTGTTACCATTGTTCAATTCATTACTGTTTGTAATTAAATGATATCTTTAGACCATCGCCTTGTATCTTTGACTTATACACAATTTCAATCAATGATTCATACTCACACCCAGTACTACTGATCTTAATTTGGATACACATATACTATAATATGCAGATTTTTGATTTAACAGGTTCTGCTTACCTTTGTATTTGAGCGCTCAGATCAGTTTCCCGGGGTAAGTTGAAGCACCGACGTCTCCTGAAGGCAGGTCACCCGTCCCTCCGGAACTTGTCTCTGACTTGTCCTTTCTCTCACCAACTTTCTATGGATCGAATTCAAGAGTATGAAACCATCCTCTGCTACCAAGTTTTGTTGGTGTTTCTTTTACTAGAGAAAAGTGATCAAGTCATGACACAGGACAAGGCGGATTCAAATATTGCGAAGGCAGTTTATTGGTATACAGATATCTTGTCAAACGTGCACGGACTCGCTCATTTAGTTCAGAGGGAACTATCAGAGAAGAGCCCCGAAACATTGTGCATTGACATTTTATACAATAAATGATGTAGGTTGAATCTAGGAGGTTCCTCTCGTCTGATTGGTCCTTGGGTCCAGTGTCTTCCTCTGTCTTGCTGGTGTCCTTCTTCCATAGGTTCTGGTGTAAGTCCTTTGTCCTCAAATGCTCACCAAAAGGGAGAAGTTATGTGTGTGCGTTGTGCAAGTTGTTTTGACATGTCTGTGTGTGTGTGTCTTTTGGTCACAAGATGTCCTTGTCGAAACTAACAGTGTGTGCCTGCGTGGCCTTGTCGGAACTAACAGTGTGTGCCTGCGTGGGGCGCTTCAGTCAGTTATCTGTTTCTGGGTGCGTGTGTGTGTGTCTAGTATCAGGAGGGAACAGAGTATGTCTGTGTGCAAAGGCGGGGTGTGTTTGTGCAAGAGGCAGCTATTTCAGGTGTCAACAGTTATATCTAGTAATAGCAATATTTATTACACTTTTCAGTTCACCCAGTAGTGCTATCTGCAGAGTTAGCTCCAGGTAATTGTTGCAATTCTTCGGCCATTCTTCGGACATGTGACCAAAAACAAGCTACATATGGACGTACCAAAACAAATTATCTAATGATTCTGTCTCTTCGCAGCTAAATCTGCAGAGCTGGGAAGGTTGTATACCCCATATATTGGTTGTAAGAATTTTGTATAATAGTGTAAAATGAAAAATTCAAAGTTTTGAATCCGGCGTCGTTTTTCGTATCAGTTCATAAACCATGTGCCATGGTATCGGTACGTCGAAAATCTCTTCCCAACTATTTTGCAATTTATATGGCACAGCTGTCAATTTTTTGGTCCTTAAATGAAACTGGTATACTTTTTTATTTCGGACAATTTTCTTTAACCAATTATGGTCTGTAATGCAGGGCCGACAGACAAGTTCCTTACTTTTTCTCTATTACACTTTCCTCTTCCATTTTTGCGGTAATAATAATTCCTATTATTTAAAGTGGCTAGAGATTTAAGTCAGTATGTTGGCAGCAGCCACTCAATGTTAGTGGTGGCTGTTTAACAGTCTGATGGCCTTGAGATAGAAGCTGTTTTTCAGTCTCTCAGTCCCAGCTTTGATGCACCTGTACTGACCTCGCCTTCTGGATGATAGCGGGGTGAACAGGCAGTGGCTCGGGTGGTTGTTGTCCTTGATGATCTTTTTGGCTTTCCTGTGACATCGGGTGGTGTAGGTGTCCTGGAGGGCAGGTACTTTACCCCCGGTGATGCGTTGTGCAGTCCTCACTACCCTCTGGAGAGCCTTACGGTTGTGGGCGGAGCAGTTGCCGTACCATGCGGTGATACAGCCCGACAGGATGCTCTCGATTGTGCATCTGTAGAAGTTTTTTGAGGGAGCATCCCCCATATCCACATCGACGGGACAGTAGTGGAGAAGGTGGAAAGTTTTAAGTTCCTCGGTGTACACATCACGGACAAACTGAAATGTTCCACCCACACAGACAGCGTGGTGAAGAAGGCGCAACAGCGCCTCTTCAACCTTAGGAGGCTGAAGAAATTTGGCTTGTCACCAAAAACACTCACAAACTTCTACAGATGCACAATCGAGAGCATTCTGTCGGCCTGTATCACCGCCTGGTACGGCAACTGCTCCGCCCACAACCGTAAGGCTCTCCAGAGGGTAGTGAGGTCCGCACAACGCATCACCGGGGGTACACTACCTTCCCTTCAGGACACCTACACCACCCGATGTCACAGGAAGGCCAAAAAGATCATCAAGGACAACAACCACCTGAGCCACTGCCTGTTCACCCCGCTATCATCCAGAAGGTCGAGGTCAGTACAGGTGCATCAAAGATGGGACCGAGAGACTGAAAAACAGCTACTATCTCAAGGCCATCAGACTGTTAAACAGCCATCACTAACATTGAGTGGCTGCTGCCAACATACTAACTCAAATCTCTAGCCACTTTAATAATAAAAAATTGGATGTAATAAATGTATCACTAGCCACTTTAAACGATGCCACTTTATATAATGTTTACATATCCTACATTACTCATTTTACATGTATATACTGTTCTCTATACCATCTACTGCATCTCGCCTATGGTGTTTGGCCATCGCTCATCCATATATTTATATGTACATATTCTTATTCATTCCTTTACACTTGTGTGTATAAGGTAGTTGTTGTGAAATTGTTAGATTACTTGTTAGATACTACTGCATGGTCGGAACTAGAAGGACAAGCATCTGCTAACCATGTGTATGTGACAAATAAAATCTGATTTGATTTGATGTTTGTAAACAAAGTAAATGTAAACAAACCCTGTACAGCCTCAAAACATGGTTAAAACAATAATATTGATATCACGGATGGTCAGTCCTTGCATACATAACTCTTGCTTTAAATTTGAAAGTGGTTTCACTTCTCCAGGCCCATCCCTCAGCTTTTTACCAAAACACAGGTGGGGTAGCTGCTTTGTTATTGTTTCAATTAAGGATTCCAGCTTTAATGACTCATCATAAGTGATAGAACCTCTTGTTATACAGAATGACTGATATGCATGAATGTATTAATGTAATTGCATCATAAAGCAATTGTTGGACAATGTAGCCATTAAAATACTTCCTCGTAATCTAAATGAAAGTGTATCTCCTAAAGAAATGTGTTCAGGCACGCAATGGGTATATAGTAGAGGAGGCTGATGGAAGGAGCTATAGGAGTACGTCTGGTATTCTGCATGGTCTTCTAATGTGGTCTTACAACATGGTCCCTCAAATATTGCAGACACCTTCTCTCAATGACTTTCCCTCCCTCATAAACACACAAGGGTGCACACACACACATCGCAAACCAAACACACACACACACACACAGAAACCAAACACACATCTGCTGTCCCGTGATGGCATAGGTTACTAAACAGCTACATTGATAGAGATCACCAGTGGTATAACTCTCTGAAGCCACATGATCACCAGTGGTTTAACTCTCTGACGCCACATGATCACCAGTGGTTTAACTCTCTGATGCCACATGTCACATCCAGTTTGGGGGATCCATAAAAATGGTCTCATAACTGCTTCCTGGGGCAACTGTTATCTGAGTGAGTCCACACTGTATGCACAGGGACAATCACTGCAGGGAAACAAGAGGAGATGACGAAGGCAAGTCATAACAATGTGTGTGTGTGTGTGTGTGTGTGTCCAAGGCATAGAAAGATAATCATAAAGAGAGAGAGAGATGGACCTATAGAGTTAGGAAGGGGGGACAGAGCTGATGAGATGGAGGTGCTGTATAAATATCGGAGTCTGAACAGACCACACCACAGTCCAAGACTGATATCAAGGGAGACAGGCTGAGGGAGAGGAAGGATAAGGAATACTGGACAGAGAGACAGAAGACATCAGGGACTGAAGACTTTGTCCAAGAAGAAAGACAGAAGTTAGAGGGGGAGAAAGAGGAGAATGTGCGAGAGTTTCACAACAAAGAAACAGAGGGATCTTTGAGGGGTAAGTGAGATGGAAAAAGATAATTAAAGATGGTGAGTGTTGGAAAAGAGAGAGTGAGATTAAGGGAGAGAGATTGAGAGATGAACAGAGAGGGGGAGCATTTGTCTAAAATGGAATTAACTGATTTCCTTTCTATAGCCTTTCTTCTGCCACTCATAAATGGGAAGATGAGAAATGATTAAAACACAGATTGACTGATAGTGTTTCTCACTGTTCCGTATGAACAAATGCAGATAGACTGTTATTAACACAGGCTGTGCTTGACTTGGACTGAAATAGGTTCCGGTAATAATTTTGGGTGCCAGTACTGTTTATATTTAGGTGCAAGAGCTCCACAATACTTTTGAGATAATATTCTATAAGAGGAACATGAGTCCAAGTAGTAGAACATTTGAGATTCTGGTAATCAGCTCCAGTGAGCTCCTGCCCAAGTCAAGGCCTGAACACTGCAAAGAATACAAACTACTGTAATAGAATCCACTCACAGCCACAGCAGCTAATGGCACAATGACACCAAAAGACTATTAGGAGATTGTGGGAGGGGTTATAAAGTCAGACTCACTGCATTATTGCATTTCCTTCATACATGTATGTTACATTGGACACATTTAATCCACAAGACATTAGTACCTAGGTCCTACATGTACCTGATGTTTAAATAAACAGATACGTTTCAAATGCCTTCTGTTCTTCTTCTATGCATGTAGAGTGGTGCGTGAGCAAAATCACTGGGGATGCCAAGCCAGAAAAAAAGCCATATTACAACCTTTGTTTGCTCTGTAACCTGTTAGTTCATCTGCCTTGCCACCGTGATTTAAAGGCCTTAAGGCAGAGACAGTAAGAAAACACAGTAGCAGAATAAATTCAACCACACCTTTGTTTCATCAGAAAATCAGTGTCACGCCCTGATCTGTTTCACCTGTCCTTGTGATTGTCTCAACCCCCTCCAAAGTATCGCCCATCTTCCCCATTATCCCCTGTGTGTTTATACCTGTGTTCTCTGTTTGTCTGTTGCCAGTTCGTCTTGTTTGTCAAGTCAACCAGTGTTTTGTCTCAGCTCCTGCTTTTCCCAGTCTCTCTTTTCTTGCCCTCTTAGTTTTGACCCTTGCCTGTCCCGACTCTGAGCCCGCCTGCCTGACCACTCTGCCTGCCCCTGAGCCTGCCTGCCGTCCTGTACCTTTGCCCCTACTCTGGATTACCGACCTCTGCCTGACCTGATCCTGAGCCTGCCTGCCGTCCTGTACCTTTGCCCCACCACTCTGGATTATCGACCCCTGCCTGCCTGCCTTGACCTGTCATTTGCCTGCCCCTGTTGCTGTAATACACATTGTTACTTCAACACAGTCTGCATTCTGCATTACCTGAAATGTTATACAGAGAGCAACCTCCGTCCGGTGAAGTCCACAAAGCATATTGCACAGAACAAACAGTTACATGACCTACAGCACGGTCAAGCAAGGTAATGTTTCCGACATTTTTGGACTACTAAAACAACTATTGGAAAGTTACCCCAAGTCGCAAAAGAAAACAGGAGCTGCCTCCACTATTCCGGCAACATTTCAACTTCAAATCAAATCAAATCAAATTTTATTGGTCTCATACACATGGTTAGCAGATGTTAATGCGAGTGTAGTGAAATGCTTGTGCTTCTAGTTCCGACCATGCAGTAATATCTAACAAGTAATCTAACAATTTCACAACAACTACCTTATACACACAAGAGTAAAGGAATGATTAAGAATATCTACATATAAATATATGGATGAGCGATGGCTGACCGGCATAGGCAAGATGCAGTAGATGGTATAGAGTACAGTATATACATATGAGATGAGTAATGTAGGTAATGTAAACATTATATAAAGTGGCATTGTTTAAGTGACGAATGATACATTTATTACATCCAATAATTCATTATTAAAGTGGCTAAAGATTTGAGTCAGTATGTTGGCAGCAGCCACTCAATGTTAGTGATGGCTGTTTAACAGTCTGATGGCCTTGAGATAGTAGCTGTTTTTCAGTCTCTCGGTCCCATCTTTGATGCACCTGTACTGACCTCGCCTTCTGGATGATAGCGGGGTGAACAGACAGTGGCTTGGGTGGTTGTTGTCCTTGATGATCTTTTTGGCCTTCCTGTGACATCGGATGGTGTAGGTGTCCTGTAGGGCAGATAGTTTGCCCCCGGTGACCCATTTGCGAGCCAGCTTTAACTTCCTGACTGATGTGTTGAGATTTTAATAATTTTCCTTCCTCATGATGTCATCTATTTTGTGAAGTACACCAGTCCCTCCTGCAGCAAAGCACCCCCACAACATGATGCTGCCACCCCCGTGCTCCACGGTTGGGAGGGTGTTCTTCGACTTGCAAGCCTCCCCCTTTTTCCTCCAAACATAACAATGGTCATTATGGTCAAACAGTTCTATTTTTGTTTCATCAGACCAGAGGACGTTTCCTCCAGCATCTTCACAAGGTCCTTTGCTGTTATTCTGGGATTGATTTGAACTTTTCACACCAAAGTACGTTCATCTCTAGGAGACAGAACACGTCTCCTTCCTTAGCGGTATGGCAGCTGCGTGGTCCCGTGGTGTTTTTACTTGTGTACTATTGTTTGTAGAGATGAACATGGTACCTTCAGGCAGTTGGAAATTGCTCCCAAGGATGAACCAGACTTGTGGAGGTCTACAATTTTTTTTCTGAGGTCTTGGCTGATTTTATTTTATTTCCCCATGATGTTAAGCAAATAGGCGCTGAGTTTGAAGGTAGGCCTTGAAATACATCCACAGGTACACCTCCAATTGACTCAAATTATGTCAATTAGCCTATCGGAAACTTATAAAGCCATGACATAATCTGGAATTTTGAAAGCTGTTTAAAGGCACAGTCAACTTAGTGTATGTAAACTTCTGACCCACTGGAATTGTGATACAGTGAATTATAAGTGAAATAATCTGTCTGTAAACAATTGTTGGAAAAATTACTTGTGTCAAGCACAAAGTAGATGTCCTAACCGACTTGCCAATACTATAGTTTGTTAACAAGACATTTGTGGAGTGGTTGAAAAACTAGTTTTAATGACTCCAACCTAAGTGTATGTAAACTTCCGACTTCAACTGTAAGTGTCAAGTGTAGACAAGACCAATTAGTATGTGTGATGTGATTAGAGTGAAGCCAAATCCAAACAGGCTTCCCTTGACACCATTCAGAGATGAGCTCGCTCAGCTGGCTCAACATTGGCTATTATTGTATACTTTTTTTTTATCAAGGGAGGCCTTAGATGCGACAATGATGTCATACTATTTCTTCAATCAGACAACATTAGTTAGATGGTCTACACATACAGAGACAGAGGGGCGCTGTTTGGGTTGGCATCCATGAATACACCCCACTGATATTGTCACTACATAAAGCACATTTGAAGCACAGAGACACTGGCCTTTCAGTTTTGTCCACATATTCTCACGAACCATTGGCAGGCATCACTGTATGGGGGACTACATAGTACAAAAATATAATGAATTCAGGTGATAAGTAGCGGCATAATGTCAATGCCCACAGTTGGGACTCTTATTTTGAAAGGAAGTTAATGTGTACTTTCGCGCTGACTGTACGCAACTCGGACTCGCGTGGCGCATTATATATTTTTCTATTTGTAGATGTACACCTAGCTAGCTGGTTATTGACAGAGAAGAGCACATGTTCGGGGGTTCGTTCCATAGCTCGTAGTGTATTATAACATGTGGACACTGAACCCTTTAGAATCCGGAGGTAACTTCTGTTTTGGCCATCTCTAGTTAGCTACAGTAGCTCTCTTAGCCATAGCGGATGACCAACCCACCAGCTAACAACATTAGCTAGCTACATTTGACAGCTCGTTCTAGATGTTAGCTAAGTTAGCTATGTTTCTCAGTGTATTTTGGAGTATCAGAATACGAGCTTAGAAGATGACAATCAAACATGTTACAGTAACTATAAACATTTGTTTGGATAGCCAGCTATGTAATTAGCTAGCTAGTATTATTCCTATGACACAATTCATCCAAGTTACACCTGGCTAGCTAGCTAACGTGCAGTCCTACACTGTTGGAGTTGGTAATCTTCTATCTAGGACAAAACATATGATAATTAAGCCCTTAATCATCCTCCAGTTGTTTTGAATAAGAACATTACTTTTCTCATTATTCCATCTCATGACATATCTTGTCCCAGGTGTCACTCACTACCTCCTGCCAGGTAAGGAGTATGTGGTGGGGCGTAAGAACTGTGAGGTCATCCTGCCCAATGACCAGTCCATCAGCCGGGCTCATGCTCACCTCACTGCTACAAATCAGGTGAGAGAGAGAGACGGAGATATTCTGTATTAGTAATAACTATTTTTACTCACAAACCCTACACACCCGCTTAACCAGAGCACTACCCTACAACTCCTAAATACTTAACTGAAAAATATATAGGCTGAATGTGAGCAGGCCTACATTCTGTCCCTAGTCCATCAAATGCTGTCATATCTCCCTTGCAGTAGAAGGTGCTCTTACACTGTTCACAATCCTTACTAGCCAGCATGAATCTTGTCTTGTAGACAGAGCTGGGTTTTTTGCCTAATGTTGTGCATGAGTTACATAAGGAGGCACTTGTTTTTAGGGATATCAATATCCATGTCTTGTATTGTTTGGTTAAGAGAGTTTTTCATAAAGTAGATGTAACCAACAGACTGTTGTTGTGTTGTGTGCCAGGCCCTGACCCTGAAGGACAGCTCTAAGTATGGCACGTTTGTTAACGAGGAGCGTCTGTCAGGAGACACCCCTCGCAGCCTGACGGCAGGGGACAGAGTGACATTTGGGGTCTTTCACAGCAAATTCAGGTGTGCACCCAAATTTATGCAATGATAAGAATTTTGATGGAAACGAATTAGAAATCTATATTTTGAAATGTCTCTCTCTCCAGTGTGCAGCAGGTAACTGTGGTGGTGTGCTCGTCCTGTGTTGATAATGAAGGGAAGGTCTCTCTGTCTCAGACCCTGCAGCTTCTGGGTGGCCGGCTGACCAACACCTGGACACAGGACTGCACTCACCTGGTCATGCCCACTGTTAAAGTCACCATCAAGGTCAGCACATGACCACAAACTGTGTGTGTGTGTTAATTCATATGTACATACAGAATGTGCTCTCTCCCCATGCAGACTATCTGTGCGTTGCTGTGCTGTCGGCCCATAGTCAAGCAGGAGTTTTTCACTGAGCTCACCAAAACCCTGCAACAGAAACAACCACCTCCAAAAGCTGAGCGGTACTAAGAGACACCACACACAAGGCTGCTGCTCACCTCCGCAAACCGCACAATAATAGCTGCCACTTCATCCAGGCCTTGTTTTATAGACCTACATTGCATTTCCACATTTTGCTATGTTACAGCCTTACTCTAAAATTGATTAAATTGTTGTTTTTTTAATTGCCCAAATCTCTCACTATCCCTTCAATGTTAATGAAGGACTGTTTGTGGGTGTTAATAGTTTCTTCCCAGAGATAGACGAGCCCAGTCTGAATAAGGATGAGGTGGACCTGACAGAGAGGCCAGAACGTAAAGAACTTTTCACTGGCAAGACCTTCCTCTTCCTCAATGCCAAACAGGTACTAGCCTGCCTCTCGCTCACACACCAAACAGGTACTGTGGCCTGCCTCTCGCTCACACACCAAACAGGTACTGTGGCCTGCCTCTCGCTCACACACCAAACAGGTACTGTGGCCTGCCTCTCGCTCACACACCAAACAGGTACTGGCCTGCCTCTCGCTAACACACCAAACAGGTACTGGCCTGCCTCTCGCTAACACACCAAACAGGTACTGGCCTGCCTCTTGCTAACACACCAAACAGGTACTGTGGCCTGCCTCTCGCTCACACACCAAACAGGTACTGTGGCCTGCCTCTCGCTCACACACCAAACAGGTACTGTGGCCTGCCTCTCGCTCACACACCAAACAGGTACTGTGGCCTGCCTCTCGCTCACACACAAAACAGGTACTGTGGCCTGCCTCTCGCTCACACACCAAACAGGTACTGTGGCCTGCCTCTCGCTCACACACCAAACAGGTACTGTGGCCTGCCTCTCTCGCTCACACACCAAACAGGTACTGTGGCCTGCCTCTCGCTCACACACCAAACAGGTACTGTGGCCTGCCTCTCTCGCTCACACTGCAAACAAATCAAAATTTCAAAGTCACATGCACCGAATACAACATGTGTAGACCTTACCATGAAATGCTTACTTACAAGCCCTTAACCAACAATGCAGTTCAAGAAATAGAGTTAAGAAAATATTTACTAAATAAACTAAAGTGAGAGAAAAAATGATGAAAAAAAACAGTTACACAAGAATGTGCGGGGGTACAGGTTAGTCGAGGTAATTTGTAAAGTGACTATGCATGGATAATAAACATCGAGTAGCAGCAGTGTAAAAACAAAGGGGTCAATGTAAATGGTCCAGGTGGCCATTTGATGAATTGTTCAGCTGTCTTATGGCTTGTGGGTAGAAGCTGTTAGAGCCTTTTTGTCCTAGACTTGGCGCTCTGGTACCACATGCCGTGCGGTAGCAGAGAGTGTTGTTGCCTGCATGGCAGATGTGTTGTTGCCTACCCTTACATCCTGGGGGCGGCCCATCAGGAAGTCCAGGATCCGGTTGCAGAGGGAGGTGTTTAGTCCCAGGGTCCTTAGCTTAGTGATGAGCTTTGTGGGCGCTATGGTGTTGAACGCTGAGCTGTAGTCAATAAACAGCATTCTCACATAGGTGTTCCTTTTGTCCAGGTGGGAAAGGGCAGTGTGGAGTGCGATTGCGTCATCTGTGGATCTGTTGGGGCGGTATGCAAATTGGAGTGGGTCAAGGGTTTCCGGCTTGATGGTGTTGATGTGAGCCATGACCAGCCTTTCAAAGCACTGCATGGCTACCTACGTGAGTGCTACGGGGAGGTAATCATTTATGCAGGTTACCTTCGCTTCCTTGGGAAACATGTAGGTATTACAGACTTGGTCAGTGAGAGGTTGAAAATGTCAGTAAAGACACTTGCCAGTTGGTCCACGCATGCTTTGAGTACAAGTCCTGGTAATCCTTCTGGCCCCCCGCGGCTTTGTGAATGTTGACCTGTTTAAAGGTCTTGCTCACATCGGCTACGGAGAGCGTGATCCTACAGTCGTCTGGAACAGCTGGTGGTCTCATGCATGCTTCAGTGTTGCTTGCCTCGAAGCGAGCATAAAAGGCATTTAGCTCGTCTGGTAGGCTCCTGTCACTTGGCAGCTCATGGCTGGGTTTCCCTTTGTAGTCCGTAATATTTTTCAAGCCCTGCCACATCCGACGAGCATCTGAGCTGGTGTAGTAGAATTCAATCTTAATCCTGTATTGACGCTTTGCCTGTTTGATGGTTTTTCTGAGGGCATAGCGGGATTTCTTATTAGTGTCCCAATCCTTGAAAGCGGCAACTCTAGCCTTTAGCTCGGTGCGGATGTTGCCTGTAATCCATGGCTTCTGGTTGGGAATTGTACGTTACGGTCACTGTGGGGACGATGGCGTCAATGTACTTATTGATGAAGCCGGTGGCTGAGGTGGTATACTCCTCAATGGCATTGAATGAATCCCGGAACATATTCCAGTCTGTGCTAGCAAAACAGTTCTGTAGCGTAGCATTCGCGTCATCTGACCACTTCCGTATTGAGCGAGTCACTGGTACTTCCTGCTTTAGTTTTTGCTTGTAAGCAGAAATCAGGAGGATAGAATTATGGTCAGATTGGCCAAATGGAGGGCGAGGGAGAGCTTTGTATGCGTCTGTGTGTGGAGTAAAGGTGGTCTACGATTTCCCCCTCTGGTTGCACATGTGACATACTGTAGAAATGAGGTCAAACGGATTTAAGTTTGCTTGCATTAAAGTCCCCGGCCACTAGGAGCGCCGCTTCTGGATGAGCATTTTCTTGTTTGCTTATGGCCTTATACAGCTCGTTGAGTGCTGTCTTAGTGCCAGAATCGGTTTGGGGTGGTAAATAGACGGCTACGAATAATATAGATGAGAACTCTCATGGTAGATAGTGTGGTCTACAGCTTATCATGAGGTATTCTACCTCAGGCGATCAATACCTCGAGACTTCTTTAATATTAGACATTGCACACCAGCAGTTATTGACAAATAGACACACACCCCCTGCCCCTTGTCTTACCAGACATAGCTGCTCTGTCCTGCCGATGCACGGACAAGCCAGCCAGCTCTATATTATGTGTCGTCGTTCAGCCATGTCCCGGTGAAACATAAGATATTACAGTTTTTAATGTCCCGTTGGTAGGATAGTCTTAATCGTAGATTGTCCAGTTTGTTTTCCAATGATTTCACGTTGGCCAATAATACGGAGGGTAGTGGGAGGTTTCCTACTCGTTGGCGAATTCTTACAAGGCACCCCGCCGCCCTCCCTTTTCCACCGTCTTTTCTTCACACTGATGACAGGGATTTGGGTCTTGTCTTGACAAAGCAGTATATCCTTCGCGTCGGACTCATTAAAGAAAAAATCTTCATCCAGTTCGAGGTGTGTAATTGCTGTTCTGATGTCCAGAAACTCTTTTCGGGTAATAAGAGATGGTAGCAGCAACATTATGTACAAAATGGGTTACAAACAATGCAAAAAATTATATAAAAAATAGCATTGATTAGGAGCCTGTAAAAAAAAACGGTACTGGCCTGTTGTTTTGTTTTGGCCCCAAACAAACAATGGCAGACTGAAGGGAGGGTGGTGTGGCAGGTGCCACTTCTCCTCCAGATGCTGTTATTTTATCTAAAACATCAGATGTACGTCGACCCCAGATAAGTAACTCATGCAAAGATTTAAAGCGCAATTATGTGTTTAGCTGCTCTACTGATAATCTCAGTGCGTCCTTGCACTTGACACAATCAATCTCCTGCCGGAGAATATCAACACCAAACACATTGGTTCACCATTCCACGGGAGCGGACAGTACACAGCATACCATAATGTTCTGAGTAATGGCCAAGTCTACCTCGCTCCCTATTCCACTGAACCGCTTAGGCGTAACAAACACAAGTCCAACATTTATTCGAAACTGTTAAACTACCTGTTCACTACCCTCCTGCTCTCCGGGGATGTGCAACTCAATCCAGGGCTTAACATCACCGAGCCAGCAATACTCACCAGAGTGGAAAGCAGTGGATGGCCTCGTTCACTGATTGTTGCCGCTGCGGAAGTGGGTGAGTGCTATGGTCCAATGGTTTCTCTTGACTCATCCGGCTCCAGGATAGAATTTGACCCTTCAAACATATCCAAGTCGCAATATGTGATCCCTGACTCTGCTTCTGGTATGCAAGCTGTTTTAATTAGTTCCCCGCGTCCAGTGCAAGCGGGAGGGATAGTTAATTGCACTACCGAACTGCCCCTAATCAAAACGAAACAAAACGGCCTAAACCCAGCCGTCAGAAAACACCGAAAATTTTTATTTTTTCAATGTGTCAATCACTCTCAAGTCATCTGGGACCCACGAGCTAAACCCAAGGGACTACTAGGGGGCACTTGAACATTTGTAGTGTCGTTCCAAAAAGTGATCAAATTCAACATCTTCTCACAGACTCCAACCTTGACTACCTCTGCCTTTCAGAGACATGGCTCCATAAAAACTCTCCATATGCTGCTTTGATTCTGACTGCTGGCTACAGTGTTTTTTTAGGAGAGACAGGATTGAAGGAAGAGGAGGGGGTCTGATGATTTACATTAAAGAACATATCCGATGTAAACAAATTGAGTGGTCATGTGAAAATAAACTAGAATGTACAGTCGTGGCCAAAAGTTTTGAGAATGAAACAAATATTAATTTTCACAAAGTCTGCTGCCTCAGTTTGTATGACGGCAATTTTAATTTACTCCAGAATGTCAAGAGTGATCAGGTGAATTGCAATTAATTGCAAAGTCACTCTTTGCCATGCAAATGAACTGAATCCCCCAAAAACATTTCCACTGCATTTCAGCCCTGCCACAAAATGACCAGCTGACATTATGTCAGTGATTCTCTCGTTAACACAGGTGTGAGTGTTGACGAGGACAAGGCTGGAGATCACTCTGTCATGCTGATTGAGTTCAAATAACAGACTGGAAGCTTCAAAAGGAGGGTGGTGCTTGGAATCATTGTTCTTCCTCTGTCAACCATGGTTTCCTGCAAGGAAACACGTGCCGTCGTCATTGCTTTGCACAAAAAGGGCTTCACAGGCAAGGATATTGCTGCCAGTAAGATTGCACCTAAATCAACCATTTATCGGATCATCAAGAACTTCAAGGAAAGCGGTTCAATTGTTGTGAAGAAGGCTTCAGGGCGCCCAAGAAGTCCAGCAAGCGCCAGGACCGTCTCCTAAAGTTGATTCAGCTTCGGGATCGGGGGCACCACCAGTACAGAGCTTGCTCAGGAATGGCAGCAGGCAGGTGTGAGTGCATCTGCAAGCACAGTGAGGCGAAGACTTTTGGATGATGGCCTGGTGTCAAGAAGGGCAGCAAAGAAGCCCTTCTCTCCAGGAAAAACATCAGGGACAGACTGATATTCTGCAAATGGTACAGGGATTGGACTGCTGAGGACTGGGGTAAAGTCATTTTCTCTGATGAATCCCCTTTCCGCTTGTTTGGGGCATCCGGAAAAAAGCTTGTCCGGAGAAGACAAGGTGAAGCGCTACCATCAGTCTTGTGTCATGCCAACAGTAAAGCATCCTGAGACCATTCATGTGTGGGGTTTCTTCTCAGCCAAGGGAGTGGGCTCACTCACAATTTTGCCTAAGAACACAGCCATGAATAAAGAATGGTACCAACACATCCTCCGAGAGCAACTTCTCCCAACCATCCAGGAACAGTTTGGTGACGAACAATGCCTTTTCCAGCATGATGGAGCACCTTGCCATAAGGCAAAAGTGATAACTAAGTGGCTCGGGGAACAAAACATCGATATTTTGGGTCCATGGCCAGGAAACTCCCCAGACCTTAATCCCATTGAGAACTTGTGGTCAATCCTCAAGAGGCGGTTGGACAAACAAAACCCCACAAATTCTGACAAACTTCAAGCATTGATTATGCAAGAATGGGCTGCCATCAGTCAGGATGTGGCCCAGAAGTTAATTGCCAGCATGCCAGAGCTGATTGCAGAGGTCTTGAAATAGAAGGGTCAACACTGCAAATATTTACTCTTTTGCATCAACTTCATGTAATTGTCAATAAAAACCTTTGACACTTATGAAATGCTTGTAATTATACTTCAGTATTCCATAGTAACATCTGACAAAAATATATAAAGACACTGAAGCAGCAAACTTTGTGGAAATTAATATTTGTGTCATTCTCAAAACTTTTGTCCACAACTGTATTGGCCTGAATACAGGCCAATACAGTATTTTACCCTTATTGGAATGTATAGACCACCTTCCACCAAAAGTGTTTTTTTTAATCAGTTTAATAACATGCTTAGGGAATGTGATTTTGGGAAATAGGTCATCTTAATGGGAGATTTTAACATTAATTATGTAGGAAAACCCTCAAACGGATCACTAATACCTTTGACCTTACACAGCTAGTTTTAAAGGGCCAACCAGAATGACTTGTTGCTCTAAAACACAGATTGATTTGGTGTTCAGTAATAAACCAGAGAGAGTGACTAAATCATTCAATATGGTTACTGGGCTGTCTGATCATAATCTGACACTTATAGCCAGAAGCTTTCTAAGAGCAGGTTTAACCTCTCTACTGTTAGAAAGCCTGATCAGCTCAGAATACCTAAGAGTGAATAAAATTATTTTGAAAATGCAATTAAGGGAATTAACTGGAATGATCTCTTGTCCTATACAGATGTGGAAGCTGATAGTCAGGTTTTCTATCCACAATTCAGACTACAATAAATGGCTTCCTAAAGAAAATCTAATCCAAACCTGGCTAAAAGAGCACTCTTCCTTGGCTAAATGGATAAATCTGGAAATTGATGAAAGAACGAGATTATGCTCTAAAAACAGCCCTAAAACAGCCCTGAAATCCAAGAGCATGAGAGATGTAGGTTTACCATGTTGAAAAATAAGGTGATGAAAGAAATCAAGACAGGCCAAGGCAAACTGTTTTATTAACATAATTGGTGAAGCAAAGGGAAATTCTAAATTGATCTGGGAGAATCAAAAAAAGTTAACAGGAAAAGACCATAGTAACACTGCAAAAAGACTAGAAATCGTGGTTAATGACAATCTAACACAGAATGCAGTCGCAATAGCCTTCAATTCCTACTTTATTGACTCTGCCAGGGTACTGTCACAGAACCCCTCCACTGGTTTCTTGGGCTCAGTGCTAGTGAATGACGCTCAACCTGTCTTCATCATAAGGGAGGTTTCTGAGTCAAAGGTGAACAAGGTGATCAGCTCACTAAAGAACTCTAAAGCCGAAGATGTGTTTGGGCTGGACTCTACAATTCTTAAAAACTACAAAGAGTCACTCATTGGCCCTGTTACTAAGGTCACCAACACATCTATTGGTCTCTCTCTCTCTCTCTCTCACTCCAAACAGGTACTGGCCTGTCTCTCTCTCTCTCTCTCTCTCTCTCTCTCTCTCTCTCCAAACAGGTACTGGCCTGTCTCTCTCTCTCTCCAAACAGGTACTGGCCTGTCTCTCTCTCTCTCTCCAAACAGGTACTGGCCTGCCTCTCTCTCTCTCTCTCTCCAAACAGGTACTGGCCTGCCTCTCTCTCTCTCTCTCTCTCCAAACAGGTACTGGCCTGCCTCTCTCTCTCTCTCCCTCTCCAAACAGGTTCTGGCCTGCCTCTCTCTCTCTCTCCAAACAGGTTCTGGCCTGCCTCTCTCTCTCTCTCTCTCTCTCTCTCTCTCTCTCTCTCTCTCTCTCCAAACAGGTTCTGGCCTGCCTCTCTCTCTCTCTCTCTCTCTCTCTCTCTCTCACTCCAAACAGGTACTGGCCTGCCTCTCTCACTCCAAACAGGTACTGGCCTGCCTCTCTCACTCCAAACAGGTACTGGCCTGCCTCTCTCACTCCAAACAGGTACTGGCCTGCCTCTCTCACTCCAAACAGGTACTGGCCTGCCTCTCTCACTCCAAACAGGTACTGGCCTGCCTCTCTCTCTCTCTCTCTCTCTCCAAACAGGTACTGGCCTGGCTCTCTCTCTCTCTCCAAACAGGTACTGGCCTGCCTCTCTCTCTCTCCAAACAGTTACTGGCCTGCCTCTCTCTCTCTCTCCAAACAGGTACTGCCTCTCTCTCTCTCTCTCTCCAAACAGGTACTGGCCGGCCTCTCTCTCTCTCTCTCCAAACAGGTTCTGGCCTGCCTCTCTCTCTCTCTCTCTCTCTCTCTCTCTCTCTCTCTCTCTCTCTCTCTCTCACTCCAAACAGGTACTGGCCTGCCTCTCTCACTCCAAACAGGTACTGGCCTGCCTCTCTCACTCCAAACAGGTACTGGCCTGCCTCTCTCTCTCTCTCTCTCTCCAAACAGGTACTGGCCTGTGTCTCTCTCTCTCTCTCCAAACAGGTACTGGCCTGTCTCTCTCTCTCCAAACAGTTACTGGCCTGCCTCTCTCTCTCTCTCCAAACAGGTACTGGCCTGGCTCTCTCTCTCTCTCTCCAAACAGGTACTGGCCTGCCTCTCTCTCTCTTTCTCTCTCTCTCTCTCTCTCTCTCTCTCTCTCTCTCTCTCTCTCTCTCTCTCTCTCTCTCTCTCTCTCTCTCTCTCCAAAGCAGGTACTGGCCTGCCTCTCTCTCTCTCTCTCTCTCTCTCTCTCTCTCTCTCTCTCTCTCTCTCTCTCTCCAAACAGGTACTGGCCGGCCTCTTTTTTTTCTCTCTCTATGCATAGCCGTTATACAATCCAACGTTACAGAACAGCGTTCACCTCACATGGCTACCTAATTTGAGAGTTTGAATCAATCAATTAAGGGCTTCCATTAGTCTTTATGGCCTGATTATTGCCTCCTCTTCTCATCAGCTAGGAGACCAGGTAATGATGTTAGGTGGTTGGTTATGTGTGGTCACTCAGTTATGTATTCGGGGAAATGGTTGTTAAAATCTGTGATGTGTTTATTTTATCTCTCAATACAGTCTGTCTGTATATCTCGCTCTCTCTCTTTTTCTGTCTCTCTTTTTCTGTCTCGTGCTCTCCCTTTTTCTGGCTTTTTCTGTCGCTCTCCTGCCCTGTCGCTCTCCTGCCCTGTCGCTCTCCCTCCCGCTCTGTCGCTCTCTGTCTGTGTATCTGTGTCTCTGTTTCTTTCAAATTCAAGCTGATTTTATTGACATTAAAAACATTGTGTTAATATTGAAAAAGACATGCTCTTTCCATGACAGAGTGACCAGGTGAATCCAGGTGAAAGCTATGATTCCTTATTGATGTCACTTGTTAGTTCCACTTTAATCAGTGTAGATGAAGGGGAGGAGATAGGTTAAAGAAGGATTTTTAAGCCTTGAGATAGAGACATAGATTTTGTGTGCCATTCAGTGTGCTTGGGCAAGACAAAAGATAAGTGCCTTTGAACGGGGTATGGTAGTCAGTGCCAGGCACACCGGTTTGAGTGTGTCAAGAACTGCAACGCTGCTAGGTTTTTCATGCTCAACAGTTTCCTGTGTGTATCAAGAATGGTCCACCTTCCAAAGGAAATCTAGCCAACTTGACACAACTGTGGGAAGCATTGGAGTCAACATGGGCCAGCATCCCTGTCGAACGCTTTCAACACCTTGTAGAGTCCATGCCCCGACAAATTGAGGCTGTTCTGAGGGCAAAAGGGGGGTGCAACTCAACATTAGGAAGGTGTTCCTAATGTTTGGTATACTCGGTGTACATTAGAATAAAATAATGAACAATAATATAAAATGGTAGTCAATAATACAAATAAATAACATCAATAAAATGGTAAGTCAATAGTAGAAATAAAAAAATAAAAGTCTAAACGTGAAAAAAAAAATATATTTAACTAGCAAGTCAGTTAAGAACAAATTCTTATTTACAATGACGGCCTACCCCGGCCAAACCCGGACAATGCTGGGACAATTGTGCGCCGCCCTATGGGACTCCCAATCAGGCCGGATGTGATACAGCCTGGAATCGAACCAGGGACTGTAGTGATACCTCTTGCACTGAGATGCTGTGCCTTAGAACGCTGCGCCACTCAGGAGGCCAACATGAACGTTCTACTATTATTACTACTAAAATGAATGCTACCACCACTATTATTAACACTAATATCCCTACCATTACCACTAGTAGCACTTCTACCTCTAATATCCCTACTACTACCATTACCACTAGTAGCACTTCTACCTCTAATATCCCTACTACTACCATTACCACTAGTAGCACTTCTACCTCTAATATCCCTACTACTACCATTACCACTTCTACCTCTAATATCCCTACTACTACCATTACCACTAGTAGCACTTCTACCTCTAATATCCCTACTACTACCATTACCACTAGTAGCACTTCTACCTCTAATATCCCTACTACTACCATTACCACTAGTAGCACTTCTACCTCTAATATCCCTACTACTACCATTACCACTAGTAGCACTTCTACCTCTTAATATCCCTACCATTACCACTAGTAGCACTTCTACCTCTTAATATCCCTACCATTACCACTAGTAGCACTTCTACCTCTTAATATCCCTACCATTACCACTAGTAGCACTTCTACCTCTTAATATCCCTACCATTACCACTAGTAGCACTTCTACCTCTAATATCCCTACTACTACCACTACCACCATTACCACTTCTACCTCTAATATCCCTACTACCATTACCACTAGTAGCACTTCTACCTCTAATATCCCTACTACTACCACTACCACCATTACCACTTCTACCTCTAATATCTCTAAAACTACCATTACCACTAGTAGCACTTCTACCTCTAATATCCCTACTACTACCATTACCACTAGTAGCACTTCTACCTCTAATATCCCTACTACTACCATTACCACTAGTAGCACTTCTACCTCTAATATCCCTACTACTACCATTACCACTAGTAGCACTTCTACCTCTTAATATCCCTACCATTACCACTAGTAGCACTTCTACCTCTTAATATCCCTACCATTACCACTAGTAGCACTTCTACCTCTTAATATCCCTACCATTACCACTAGTAGCACTTCTACCTCTAATATCCCTACTACTACCACTACCACCATTACCACTTCTACCTCTAATATCCCTACTACCATTACCACTAGTAGCACTTCTACCTCTAATATCCCTACTACTACCACTACCACCATTACCACTTCTACCTCTAATATCCCTACTACCATTACCACTAGTAGCACTTCTACCTCTAATATCCCTACTACTACCATTACCACTAGTAGCACTTCTACCTCTAATATCTCTACTACTACCACTACCACCATTACCACTTCTACCTCTAATATCCCTACTACTACCATTACCACTAGTAGCACTTCTGCCTCTAATATCCCTACTACTACCACTACCACCATTACCACTTCTACCTCTAATATCCCTACTACCATTACCACTAGTAGCACTTCTACCTCTAATATCCCTACTACTACCATTACCACTAGTAGCACTTCTACCTCTAATATCTCTACTACTACCATTACCACTAGTAGCACTTCTGCCTCTAATATCCCTACTACTACCACTAGTAGCACTTCTAGCTCTAATATCCCTACTACTACCATTACCACTTCTACCTGTAATATCCCTACTACTACCATTACCACTAGTAGCACTTTTACCTCTAATATCCATACTACTACCATTACCACTAGTAGCACTTTTACCTCTAATATCCCTACTACTACCATTACCACTAGTAGCACCTTTACCTCTAATATCCCTACTACTACCATTACCACTTCTACCTGTAATATCCCCACTACTACCATTACCACTAGTAGCACTTCTACCTCTAATATCCCTACTACTACCATTACCACTAGTAGCACTTTTATCTCTAATATCCCCTCTACTACCATTACCACTAGTAGCACTTCTACCTCTAATATCCCTACTACTACCATTACCACTAGTACCATTTTTACCTCTAATATCTCTACTACTACCATTACCACTAGTAGCACTTTTACCTCTAATATCCCTACTACTACCATTACCACTAGTCGCACTTCTACCTCTAATATCCCTACTACTACCATTACCACTAGTAGCACTTCTACCTCTAATATCCCTACTACTACCATTACCACTAGTAGCACTTTTACCTCTAATATCCCTACTACTACCATTACCACTAGTAGCACTTCTGCCTTTTATATACCTACTACTACCATTACCACTTCTACCTCTAATATCCCTACTACTACCATTACCACTAGTAGCACTTCTGCCTCTAATATCCCTACTACTACCATTACCACTAGTAGCACATCTGCCTCTAATATCCTTACTACCACTTCTACCTGTAATATCCCCACTACTACCATTACCACTAGTACCATTTTTACCTCTAATATCTCTACTACTACCATTACCACTAGTAGCACTTCTACCTCTAATATCCTTACTACTACCATTACCACTAGTAGCACTTTTACCTCTAATATCCCTACTACCACCATTACCACTAGTAGCACTTCTACCTCTAATATCTCTACTACTACCATTACCACTAGTAGCACTTCTACCTCTAATATCCCTACTACTACCATTACCACTAGTAGCACTTCTACCTCTAATATCCCTACTACTACCATTACCACTAGTAGCACTTCTACCTCTAATATCCCTACTACTACCATTACCACTAGTCTACTTCTACCTCTAATATCCCTACTACTACCATTACCACTAGTAGCACTTCTACCTCTAATATCCCTACTACTACCATTACCACTAGTAGCACTTTTACCTCTAATATCCCTACTACTACCATTACCACTAGTAGCACTTCTGCCTTTTATATACCTACTACTACCATTACCACTTCTACCTCTAATATCCCTACTACTACCATTACCACTAGTAGCACTTCTGCCTCTAATATCCCTACTACTACCATTACCACTAGTAGCACTTCTGCCTCTAATATCCCTACTACTACCACTAGTAGCACTTCTACCTCTAATATCCCTACTACTGCCATTACCACTTCTACCTCTAATATCCCTACTACTACCATTACCACTAGTAGCACTTATACCTCTAATATCCCTACTACTACCATTACCACTAGTAGCACTTCTACCTCTAATATCCCTACTACTACCATTACCACTAGTAGCACTTCTACCTCTAATATCTCTAAAACTACCATTACCACTAGTAGCACTTCTACCTCTAATATCTCTACTACTACCATTACCACTAGTAGCACTTATACCTCTAATATCCCTACTACTACCATTACGACTAGTAGCACTTTTACCTCTAATATCCCTACTACTACCATTACCACTAGTAGCACTTCTGCCTTTTATATCCCTACTACTACCATTACCACTAGTAGCACTTCCACCTCTTATATCCCTACTACTACCATTACCACTTCTACCTCTAATATCCCTACTACTACCATTACCACTAGTAGCACTTCTACCTCTAATATCCCTACTACCACCATTGCCACTAGTAGCACTTCTACCTCTAATATCCCTACTACTACCATTACCACTAGTAGCACTTCTACCTCTAATATCCCTACTACTACCATTACCACTAGTAGCACTTCTACCTCTAATATCCCTACTACCACCATTACCACTAGTAGCACTTCTACCTCTACCTACTATAACTTTCTTATAACTGTTATCATCACCGTTACATTACAGCTACCATCATCATTACTACTACTACCACCACTATCCCTACCATCATTAAAC
This sequence comes from Brachymystax lenok tsinlingensis, assembly GCA_030435695.1. Taxonomy (NCBI): domain Eukaryota; kingdom Metazoa; phylum Chordata; class Actinopteri; order Salmoniformes; family Salmonidae; genus Brachymystax; species Brachymystax lenok. The sequence continues at coordinate 96,427,994 of CM059789.1, read as the reverse complement.
TACTATCGTTACCGTCATCCCTACTACCCGTACCACTACTATTTGGAATAATAATCAAAACAATAATAATAACTCTCTCACTCACTTCTCTCCAGCAAAAGCGTCTGAATTTGGCAGTGAGTTGTGGAGGTGGGAGGAGCCAGCTCTTGGAGGAGGGGTCTGCCCCTGTGTCACTCCTGGAATCACCATTGAGCTGTGTGATCAGCATGGCAACGGGAAACTCCCAAGCATTACTGCCTCCCTCCACTAAGAAGTGGGCAGACTCTGTGGGGAGGATTCTACAGAGGTACACACACTGCAGTATCATAAAGACAGAGTGCAGTTTGAGTGTGCTCCATACCTAAAAAAGGGAGTTTTTTAAATGTAATTTTTAGGGTTGAACTACACAAACAATTGAGACATTCCCAAAGCTTTTGAGATTTGAGGCTTTTCCTATGTCAATTCACTGTTATGGTGTTACGCTTCTTCTCTGTAGCTCTGAAATGAGACTTACTGATTGGGTCAGCACAGTCTATATTTACCATCTCTCACGCTCTCCAGGAAAGGTCTTCGATTCATCACAGAGTCTGAGATCGGATTGGCTGCCATCTATGTCAGCTGTGACAAGTACTGCAATCCCTCCAATCAGATGGCTGACTCAGGTGGGTGGGGCTCTCATACGGTGAATCATAGTCTCAGTTTATTTTGAGTTCCTGATTTTATAATGATATGGACTTATATAGTGGAGTCAACACTATATTGTATTGTTCATGTGTTTTTCCCCTGGTCAGAATCCATGAGAATGAAACCCACCATCCCTGGCGCCACGCTATCCCAGAATGCACCAGTGGACGAGACAGTGATGCCAGCGGCGTCTCAGAACATCACAGCCTATGCTGTAAACACAGAGCCGTCACAGGGCATCAGTGGGTAAGACACACAACCTGAGCTCCAAACTCCCAGTTCTATTTGAGTGCATCAGGCTGATCTGTGTTGTCTTATCCCTTAGTAGGGTGGACGTGGCTGGGGTGAGCGCAGTTGGAGAGACCCCTGAGAGGGACCAGAGCCGGATCACCTCTCATCTTGACCGACCCAAACCCTCAGGCCGAGAGCTGGCTGGGACCTGCACAGTGGCAGAGACTATGATGTCATCATTCAGCGCCTCAGACAGCGCAGGTTGTGGCGGCTCGGACAGAAAAAAGGGAGAGCTACAACAGCCAGGTAGAATAGTTTCTAATGACTTCGGCAGAGTGGGTGGGAGTTACACTAGGAAAGTTCTGGCGTGGGCCATATGAACTGAAAACACAGGTCTGCTAAATGACATTGCATTATCATGATATTAGGTGGAGGGAAAGGTGATGCTATCACCAGATTCCTGGCCACAGCCCCTCGGACCAACGGAGGAGTGCAGACGATGTCCCCACAGAAGCGCTCCTCCCAGAAACAAAAGGTCTCGCGGAGAGGTTCCCCCCAGAAACAGTCTGCCCTCACTAGTTTCTTCCAGCCTGTCGGCAAGAAAAGGCAAGTGCAGCTCTCTGGAGATATCCATACAATTCCACACAGTGGCTTATCAATCTTGAGTTAATGGTGATATTATATACAGACACCAATGTTTTCTCTCTCTCAGACCTCGGGAAGGCGAGGAGTCCCCTACTGTCCAATCAGAGGCCAAGCTCTCCAGGAGGGAAGACAAGGAGAAGATGAAGAGGACAGTACCACAGCACACAGAGACCTCTAACACCACACATACACATGCTACCACACACACCCCCACAGGCAGGTCCCAGGGCCAACAGAGCTCAGGTGCAGATCTGTTTCCAGGTCAGACTGAGGCTCTGTCAGAGGGGTTCTCCCATCCTGCCCAGCAGGGGCTCCAATCCAGGAAGAGGAAGGAGATGGAGGAGGAGACTAAAGGGGGTGGGGCTTCAGAGATAGAGATGGACGAACTGGAGTCCATCATGTCTGAGGACATGGACGAATCAGATGAGCCCATGTCAGCCAGTCAAGGCCAGCGGTTGAAGCTGACGGAACAGAGTTCAACCAATCAAGGCCAGAGGTCTCAAATGACAGACAAGAGCTTAACCAATAGAAAACAGCTCCTAGTAACAGTGAAACTTACCTCTGCCAATAAGAAACAGCGGGTTTATCCAGTGGAACCAATCACAGCCAATCATAGGTCAGGCTTGGATTCAGAAGAGCGATCGTCAGCCAGCAGACGACAGCGAGCGGAGCCTGTAGATGAGGTCAAAGACGAAGAGGTGTCTTTCATTGAGGTGAGAGGAGCTGTCATTGTGTGTTTGTTATCATGTGTTTCTATCAAGGCTGGGGTCAATTCCAATTGAAGCCACTCAATTCAGGAAGTGATTTTAATTTAAAATGTGAAAGTTGATAGCTTCTACTTCTCAGTTTCATTGAAAATATCTGCCATTTTTAAAATCACTGAATTGTAATTTCAGTTTACTTCCTGAATTGACTGCCTTCCCCAGCCCTGGTTTCTACGAGGTGACTATTATTATGAACTATCCTCCATCTTCTGCCCCCCCAAGTCAAAACCAGTTAATGGTGTGACCCCTGGTCATCTGGAAGAGCCGGAGACTGATGCCAAACCCACCAAGCCTGTCAAACAGGAAGCCTCAGTAAGTCCTGTCTGTATCTGTCTGGAGTAGGGGCCAGTGGGGAAGAGTTCTGAGGTCTGTCAGTAACTGGTTTGTGTGTTGTGATGTAGGGTTTAGGGGGTGAGAATCTCCCCAGCAGACTTATAGTGGTGGAGTTCAAATCCCTCACCGTGGCAACACTGGCCAGACCTAAACCACGCCCCACGGAGACGCACGGCAATGTCAACAGGAAGGACTTTAAACGCTTCCGCAAGGCATACCCCAAAATGCACCTCACCACAACACAACACAGGGTCATGGGACTCTGTTAGCTTGGTGTCTCTGTTTCTGTGTGTGTGTAGTAATGTGTGTGTGTGTGTGTGTGTGTTTCAGGTCCCAGTGCCCGGTGCCCAGGGTTTGCCCAACATCATCGGAGGGTCAGACCTGTTGGCCCACAACCGAGGCAAGAACTCTGAGCTGGAGGAATGGCTGAGAGACGCAGCAGAGGTACACAGTCCTACTTCAGCTGCTGTTTACTACAATTCTTACTGTCTGTTTATCAACCCCTGAGACACACAAACACTATGGAGGGGGTTGAGGCTGGGTAGAGAGGAGATGGAGGGGGTTGAGGCTGGGTAGAGAGGAGATGGAGGGGGTTGAGGCTGGGTAGAGAGGAGATGGAGGGGGTTGAGGCTGGGTAGAGAGGAGATGGAGGGGGTTGAGGCTGGGTAAAGAGGAGATGGAGGGGGCTGAGGCTGGGTAGAGAGGAGATGGAGGGGTTGAGGCTGGGTAGAGAGGAGATGGAGGGGTTGAGGCTGGGTAGAGAGGAGATGGAGGGGTTGAGGCTGGGTAGAGAGGAGATGGAGGGGGCTGAGGCTGGGTAGAGAGGAGATGGAGGGCTGAGGCTGGGTAGAGAGGAGATGGAGGGGGCTGAGGCTGAGTAGAGAGGAGATGGAGGGGGCTGAGGCTGGGTAGAGAGGAGATGGAGAAGGCTGAGGCTGGGTAGAGAGGAGATGGAGGGGGCTGAGGCTGGGTAGAGAGGAGATGGAGAAGGCTGAGGCTGGGTAGAGAGGAGATGGAGGTTTGTGGTCAGTGAGTCAAAGCCCTGTGTCTTGTGTGTTTCAGGATGAGTGCCAGAACAAGAAAAAGGAGACTTTGGGAGATGACCTCTTCAGGTATGAGGACAAGGCTTGTCAGGCTGCAAACACCAAAACAATCAACTCAAACCAATTTGGGTCACATTATTTCAGGTGGAGGGCACCACAGTCTACAGTACAATGTAAACCAAGCTGTTTGGAATCAAATCAAATGTATTTATAAAGCCCTTCTTACATCAGCTGATGTCACAGAGTGCTGTACAGAAACCCAGCCTAAAACCCCAAACAGCAAGCAATGCAGGTGTAAAAGCACGGTGGCTAGGAAAAACTCCCTAGAAAGGCCAAAACCTAGGAAGAAACCTAGAGAGGAACCAGGCTGTGAGGGGTGGCCAGTCCTCTTCTGGCTGTGCCGGGTGCAGATTATAACAGAACATTGACAAGATTATAAAATGTTCATAAAACAGGCAGAACAGTTGAAACTGGAGAAGCAGCACGGCCAGGTGGACATCAAGGAGTCATCAGGCCAGGTAGGCCCTGAGGAATGGTCCTAATGCTCAGGTCCTCTGAGAGAGAGAAAAAAAGAAAAAAAAAGAAAGAGGGAGTGAATTAGAGAGAGCATACTTAAATTCACACAGGACACCAGATAAGAGAAGAAATACTCCAGATATAACAGACGGACCCTAGCCCCCCAACACATAAACTACTGCAGAGGTTTGGAGCCAGACTGGGAATGAATGGATGAATGTGGAGTGATGTTGATTACGTTGAACCCTCCAGCCCCCAGGTAGAAAAAGTCAGCCGCTCCGTCTGCAGTCTGCAGCGGAGCAGAAGGGTTGGAGCACCCAGCTTACACAAACATCACATTCCCAGGGGGCATTGCTCCGTGTTCAAGGACGTCACTACCAGACACAAGACAACAGCGCCCTACAGGCTGACGCACACACAGCTGCCTGCACACAGGATGACTGGGACTAGAGGCTGTCTGCTGAGCTCTTCACTACTCCACATTCCCTTAACCCCAATTCAGAAACACAAGACAACATTGACCGCCCAGCAACATAGCCTTGGTTGTAGCTGTAATCCAACCAACATGGCTGATCTCAGGTTTTGATTCCAGCTAAACTATGAGTCACATTCAATAGAGCTGTATTCTCCCTCAAGGAGAAATTAGCTGGTCCCCTGCATACATACAATACACATCAACACCATTTTTGGAATCGCCTGTCAAATAGTCATCTGAAAAGGAATGTTTAGACCGAGACCCACAGAATAGAGAGAAACATTCCTGATGTGAGTGGGTGGATCTTCGTTTGGGACGGTTTTGGCTTGTCGCTGACCAATCAGCGCCCAGTGATTCCTGCGTCACAGCTGGTTGTCTGGGTTATCCTGGTGATGTATGCACACGCTAAGGCTGCTGCATTTTCCCTGGCTAAGCAGAAAAGAGTGTGTGTGTGTTTGTGCCTGGAGCGAGACTGTGCTGTTTGATCATTGAGTCATGATGCCCACTCAGTCATGCATGGCCAGAGGACAGCGCCGGCTACTAAGAAAACAAGCCGTGGTTTTATGTTTTTGGGTCCGGCCCGAACCCGTCTCCCAGACTTAGTTTATTGGGAGGATGTTTGGTTTGAGTTCTTCAAACATGGCTAGAGGTTTACAGCGCTGGCTTAATTTGGGCTATTTTTAATATTTGTCCAAAATGCATCTAGGATTGATCTAGCAGGAATGTTAAAAGGCTGTGTTTAGGTGGGATGTCTGGATGGCCACTGCCCTGACTTAACCCTTGTGTGTGTCTCTGTGTGTGTGTGTGTGTGTGTGTGTGTGTGTGTGTGTGTGTGTGTGTGTGTGTGTGTAGGTACAACCCCAAACCCACCAGGAAAAGATGAGAGCACCTGCGTGCAACATGTGAAGCCCTGCAGACAAATCTTAAGACACAGGAAGGATGTCAACACCCCATGGAATGTTTTGCGCTTCTAGTATTCTCAGTTTGATAGAACTGTCATCGCCGCTCCACTAATAATGTTCATGAATGGATCTTTGAGTTAATTCTTGATCATTGTACTCAAAATGACCAGAGGGGCCTGTCAATGACAACTGTTTAAACTGTTTTTGTCAGTGATAGATGTTGGCAGAAATGTCTAACTTTCTATGTACTGTACACTAATTATATACCTTGATTTAGTCACTGATGGCGATCAATGTAAACAAATAAATAGGTGTTACGTTTTACGTTTCAAGATTTTTATTTGTTCATAATAAAAAATACAGTATACAAAACATATTAAAAACTCATTTGAGTTGTACAAGAGAGGAGTCCAACTCTACCACGCAGAAAGCAGCTTGTCTGTTGTGAACAGGAGAAGACAGTGGAATATATGTTGTAAGACAGTAGTAGAAAACCCTGGTTAGACCCCAGGGGTTGGGGAACCTGCTGTTTCCTTTTATTAATCAACCCCTAGTTCAACCCTTCTCATCAAGGCACCTACTGTGTAGATCGGACATGTAGGTGTAATTAGCCATAAGCTGATGGCCTATCTGGGGGCAAGGTTGAATGACTACCACCACCTTACAATTACACCTATCCACTGATTCATCTTTTCAGGTCTGGGTGAAGTGCCTAAGGGCTGGTTGGTTTGGAATTCAGCATATTGACCAGGAACTGTCCATAAGTTTTCAGTTTGTTGATCTTGTCAACAATCTATATTTTATCCCAATTCCACAATTTCTTTCTTTTTTTCTTTTCTGCAAGCAGCTTCAGTCTTGAGGATGACTGCATGTGGAAATAAACTGCATATGGATGCACACATTCTAAAGGAGACTGACTGGTTCAATAAATGAATGAAACGCTACCCTCAGTCCTCACAGATTTACATACAGTAACAGGTATTTGGCACGACAGAAACAAGAGGCGTATGATGGCTGTGTTAAAATGACATGGTATGAGAAATGTCACCGAGAATTCTATACGGACCTGGATTCAGAGCAACAGGCATAATATTTACTCCATAATGGCAACCATGAAATGTGCATTTAATAACATGGTCATTATGACTTCAATAGGCGATAGTCAACTCCTGATAAATGCAATGGACTAGCAGTTTTGTATTCAGCCTGGTGGACGGCAATGAATGCACATTTGCGCTTATCTAATGTACACTTATTAGGAGTCGTCGACCAGTAGTATTTTATAGACCCATTTCTGTGTTAACATTGCAAGTTGGTGGCAATTCTATAACAACTCGCACAGGGGAGTTCTAGAACGCCAGCAAAAAAAGCCTATATTTACATGTTACGTATGAGTGCATTTCACACTGCTTTTGGATTATAAGCATCGTATGAATGTCCTGCTTGATATAATGTTTGTGTTATCCCAAATCAACTGCATTATACTTTAAAAACACTCCAACTTCAACCAGTAAAATGGCTATTTGGCTAGCTTTTGCTACAGCCTATGTCAATGAGCGTTCGCATTGTAGCTAACAACTGCTGCATTCAAAATAGTTGTTTTTCAAAGATCACAACCAAATATAATCTTAGCGACTGTTCAAGCTAGAATCAAAACATCATGGTAAGCGTATGAGACCCCCAAAAGTTATTTTGTTAAGAGTAATATCGTACATCTAGGCTATGTTGAATGGACGCAGATGGCAATGGCTTTCTTACTGCAGCCAAGAGTCGCGCGCTTCTGTGCATGACTTCAGTGTGTCTAAATAACAGTATTTGGCGTTTTCTTATGGTCTAACATCAATAGAGAACTCTTATGCCCCATTGGTTGAAATCAGGTTTACATGTACTGTAAATTAGCAATGAGTTATCTGATCCAGAATACATTCAGGTCAGGTGTGTGAGTGGAATTGTTTGCATAGGAAAAGCATTAAGAGGAGCGCTCCAACCATAGTGAGTTAGTTCTACTTCGTCTGATAAGGATGGTGATGGGGTTTTTGATTCATCCGTTATTCATCCGTTACTTCAACATTCCCATTACATCCTGGTCTGCCAGATACTGCTGCTTGGGGTCTGTAGCTTGGCACTGATGAGAAACTCAGGATTGAGATGATGGCAGAAACACTATAGCAGCTATGGGCCTATCTCTACAAAATTAAATTTCCTTGAAGCTTTAAAGGGGAGTTGTAGTGGTTCACAGTCCATTGCATGGTGAAGGCCATCAGAGAAATAGTAGAACAATTGTTTGAAGTAGACCGAAGATGAGAAATCAGAAAATGCACTTGCATGAAAGACAAGGTGAGCAAATAACAAAAACTCAAGACATTACAAAATGTCACAAATCTGACTTTAAAAAACATTGTCACACTGCAGATTGGATTTCTGGATAGAGGACATTAACCCTGTGTCGGCTTCCCAGCAGAAACCAAAACAGTGGAGCCGTAACGGGTGGTGGGCTGAACCTTGTCATGTACTGTAACTCTAGCCTGCCTACACTTCCATTGTTTTCAGTTCTCTCAGAAGTGATAAGAAAGCTTCAGAGTCAAAGGTATGTCCACTGCAAACACAATGAAAAAATGTACTGTTTGGCTTTGCTCTTTTAACTCAGAACTCCATAGGTAATAGTAGCTCTTTTTACTAAGATGAACCCCCTCCTCTTCCTCCTTCCTCTCCTCCATTTCTCCTCCTCCTTCCTCTCCTTTCTCCCTTCGCTTAAATAAAGATGCCTCTTCCTCCTCTCCCCCTCTCCCTTCAAACTTTTCACCACCTCGTTCCTCTCCATCCACACTTCACCTAGATAAACTCCCCTCCTCCTCCTCCCCCGTCTGCGATCAGCTTGCCTTTCTTCTTCAGTCTCTTGAGCAGGCATGAGGCAATGCCTAGAGCACCGCCCTTTAGGAAGCGAACAAAGTTGTCTCCCACCAGCGGGCCCATGGCAAACAGTCCTGGGTCCTTGGTGCACTCGAAGGTGTAGGGGTGCACATCCATGGGGTTCTGCTTGCAGGAGATGGGTTTGGTGGGGTCCAGTCCCAGGTACTGGCCCTGGCCCTTGAGGAAGAACAGGTTGGGGTGGGTGCCGATCAGCACCAGGGCCATGGAGATCTTAAAGGCCTTGAGGGAGTTGCTCCCCTGCAGGACACACTTCATGTCTGGCTGGAAGGACACCACGCAGTGCTCTGGGAAACTGGTGTAGTCAGGGAACAGAACGGGACCACCACTGGTGGCCATGTTAGTTGTGGGGGGTTGGGGCTTAGAGCACATCTTGGAGCAGACTGAGGCGGCCATGCTGGGAAGGCTATTGGTGGTGGAGGTGGCAGCCATGTTTGGTGTTGCATGGGTCTGGGAGTGCATCATGTGGTAGACCTTGTGGTATTCTGGGTAGAGGGTCTTGGGTAGCTGTTTAAAGATGAGGCCTGGGTCGTCTACATGTTTGCGGAAGGCATGCAGCACGGATATGTTGTTGTTACAAGCGCACAAAACCGCATCCGCCGCGCTTAACCCCGCCCCCACGATCAGCACCGGATCAGAGTTTGGCCCAAGCTTCTTCCGGCTCACAGCCAATCCCAGGGCAGAAATGCTGTGGAACACGAAGGGAAGCTCCTCCCCCTCCACACCCAGCTGAGCTGGCGAATCAAACAGCGCCGTGTGGAACTACATTTTCAGAAAACAGGCAAAAAGGAACGTGGGTGTCGCCCTGCACCCGCTGGTACCCCCTCACCTCCCACAGGCCCCCACCTCCCCCTTCGTCTACACCCTCACCCTCCTTCCCCTCGTACACCCCCTTTCCCCCCTCGTGCACCCCCTTTTCCCCCTCCCCCAACCCTCCATGACCATTCTCTAGAACCTCCCCCTCGTGACCACGGAAAAGTTTCTGCACAGAGGTCACGTAGGTGTTGTCAACAAAGTTCTGCTTCAGGCCCATCAGCTTGACGTAGTTACGGTAGTAAGACGAGATCTCCTCTGGAGTGGCCCGGTCGTTGGTCACGCCCCTGGGGGGGAGAGAGCACTCGTTGTCAAACAAAAGATCCTTTAGTAAACTCTGTTACAGTATTAAGGAGATTTAAGCTGTCTCATTGTTTTGAATCTATTTCACTTCATTGCAGCCTCTCCCTCTCTCCTTCCCTCCCTCTCTGTCAGTACCTGCATTTGCCATTGTTAGTCAGGTCTCGGTAGTTGATCCCTGGCAGTTCCATCCAGATGCCCAGACTGATGGTCAGCATGGAGCCCTCCATCGCCTAGAAGAGAGAGAGAAAAGAGAGAGGATTGGAGGTGAGGATTTTAAGAATGGAGTTTAGGTTTAGCATTGGAACATAGGGTTGAGGAGATTTTGGGGTTGATGTTTAGGGGTAAGGTCTTTCCAGGTTTCCCAGGCATAGCTCTGCCCAGTACCATGGGTGAGGGTGAGGTGTAGGAGTAAATGAATGGGGAAAGGAGGGTATACGCTGTTTAGGAATAACTCACGTGCCAGGCCCCTCCAGGCGTAGCCCTGCCCAGCACCAGGTGAGGGAGGTGCTGCTGCTTGTCTCGTCTCCACTGTAGCACAGGGGGAAACTCGTAGCCAAAGTCAGCATTGGGGTGCAGTAGGGTGTCAAACAGCACCGCTACAGGGTTTCCTGACCGCCCCTCCAGACCTTCACTCAGATACTCCAGATCCTGCACAGAGAGACCAGACTTTATCATGTTTCAATGTTTATGTGTTTGTCAACTGTGATCTGTGTGTGTGCTGTACGTGTGTTTAATGCAATGCTTTGATGTTTACCTGTTCGGTGATGGGCTGGTGTCTGGTCTCCTGTAGCTTCCTGTACAGAACAGGGTTTGGGTGAACAGCTGAAGGGTCCAGGTAGGGCTTGTAGCCACTCAGCAGGTAGGACAGGCAGATACCTGATGGCCCGTTACCTACACAGACATACAGAGGAGAGAATCAAATGTTTACAATGTCAGAGGTTACCTGTGAATGATGACGGCGGTCGAGGTGGGATGGCGAAGGGGTCCTAGCCTCTCGGGGCAGAGTTAGAGGTTAGGGTTAGATGTTAGCGGTCAGAGGTTAGGGCTAAACATACCTATGATGACCACAGGCAGCGTGGGGGGATGCTCTCGAGGCACGGTGGTCTCTTCCAGAAGAGGCATGGCTGTAGCCAGGGCCAGAGCCGGCACACTGAGAGAGCGAGAGACAGAGAGAGAGAGAGAGAGAGACAGAAAGAGAGAGAGAGAGAAAAGGGGTCACCATGGTGACAGAGGATGGATGGATACTCGTAAACAAAGGGAAGATGGTTGGTGGTTGCAGACAGTCTTTCATTCTCTCACCGGTTAAGTGAGTCAGGTACAGTAGAGTGAGTGTGGGACTGCCAACTCCAACAGTAGAGCTGGCGTCCGTTAGAGGGTGTTAGAGTTAGTGCCTTTTAGCTGAGAGAGAGGGTTGTGGTCTGTGAAATTACTGTAGTTGTCACTTCTCAGTCTGGTGTGACATTTTCAAACCGGACTGGATCGGCCATCGACGGTTGTTGTTTTATGTGAGCGGAGATCCCATCCCTCGGTCTGTCTCTATCGGCACTCAGCTGACTCTCCAGCACACACACAGGGAATAAAACAACTCTATTCATCCTGCTATTGTGTCCATCTCTGTCTCTCTCTGTTTCTTTCTCTGTCTGTCTGTCTCTCTCTGTACACACACACACACAGTCATGACCCCCCTCATATACACACACACACCCAATCAGGACCACAACACCCCTCCCACCCCACACCACCCCTCCCCTGCCACCCCACCGCACCCCCTGATTCGTACACACAGCCCGTGGCTAGACAAACCTCCTCTTCCCAAACAAAAGACAGTATGCATCAAATCTATGGAGGCTCAGGTCTGTTGTGCCACGGTGCCATTGTGTGTGTGTGTATGCGTGTTTATGTTATGTGGTGGTGCCATTGTGTGCCCGGCGGTGTGGAAATCCCCCCTGATCACTCCCAGAAGGCTCTAATCCTGCCAGGCCTGTTTATATATTTGCAGCCCTTTTCACCGGCCGGTGCAGTGGGAATGTAGACCTGGCACACTGACAGACTAGACAAGAGGGGCACGCCTCCCTACCCACACCCCCGTACACACCCACCCAAACATCTCCCCTCTAACCCTGCCTCATGCACACACCTCCTCCCAGTTCCCCTGCTTCCCACCACCTGCCACAGGTCATCCACACCTTCCCACCTCCCTTCTAACATGCACCCATCTCCCTTCCCACCTCCCTTCTGACATGCAACCATCTCCCTTCCCACCTCCCTTCTAACATGCAACCATCTCCCTTCCCACCTCCCTTCTGACATGCAACCATCTCCCTTCCCACCTCCCTTCTGCCATGCAACCATCTCCCTTCCCACCTCCCTTCTGACATGCAACCATCTCCTTCCCACCTCCCTTCTGACATGCAACCATCTCCCTTCCCACCTCCCTTCTGCCATGCAACCATCTCCCTTCCCACCTCCCTTCTGCCATGCAACCATCTCCCTTCCCACCTCCCTTCTGCCATGCAACCATCTCCCTTCCCACCTCCCTTCTGCCATGCAACCATCTCCCTTCCCACCTCCCTTCTAACATGCAACCATCTCCCTTCCCACCTCCCTTCTGACATGCAACCATCTCCCTTCCCACCTCCCTTCTAACATGCACCCATCTCCCTTCCCACCTCCCTTCTGACACGCATCCATCTCCCTCCCACCTCCCCTCTGACATGCACGCACTCCCCTCCCGCATCTCCCCCTTTCCACCTCCCACTCCCCTGCCCAGCCCTGGGTGAGAGAGCACTGCTGGAGTATTACCCTTTTCAGTAAAAGTGGCAGGATTCCATTCACTGGCCGTACTCTGTTTGGGCGGGAGTACCAGAGAAAGCCATGGAGGGAGCTGGCAGTGGGTAATGTCGAGCCGTGCCCCGTTAGGCAGGCTAGATCTGGCATTTCCACACCACTGACCAATTTAACACTCTCACCCACATTCAGACAGCTTACTCACATGGAGAGAGGGGGATATATACTCAAAACTTCTAGAACTTCTACCTGGGTTGCTGTAAAGCAATTTGTGATTTTTGTTGTTGTTAAAAGAACTATATATATATACAAAATAAAATATATATAATATATATAAACATTTAAAAACGGATTAATACATTGATTTGTTATGCAGTGGCTTGAATGGGTTAGGTTCAGTGCCAGGGTTTAATGGGTTAGGTTCAGTGCCAGGGTTTAATGGGTTACGTGGCAGTGCCACGGTTTAATGGGTTAGGTTCAGTGCCAGGGTTTAATTAGGTTCAGTGCCAGGGTTTAATGGGTTAGGTTCAGTGCCAGGGTTTAATGGGTTAGGTTCAGTGCCAGGGTTTAATGGGTTAGGTTCAGTGCCAGGGTTTAATGGGTTAGGTGGCAGTGCCAGGGTTTAATGGGTTAGGTTCAGTGCCAGGGTTTAATGGGTTAGGTTCAGTGCCAGGGTTTAATGGGTTAGGTTCAGTTCCAGGGTTTAATTGGTTAGGTGGCAGTGCCAGGGTTTAATGGGTTAGGTTCAGTGCCAGGGTTTAATGGGTTAGGTTCAGTGCCAGGGTTTAATGGGTTAGGTGGCAGTGCCAGGGTTTAATGGGTTAGGTGGCAGTGCCAGGGTTTAATGGGTTAGGTGGCAGTGCCAGGGTTTAATGGGTTAGGTTCAGTGCCAGGGTTTAATGGGTTAGGTTCAGTGCCAGGGTTTAATGGGTTAGGTGGCAGTGCCAGGGTTTAATGGGTTAGGTGGCAGTGCCAGGGTTTAATGGGTTAGGTTCAGTGCCAGGGTTTAATGGGTTAGGTTCAGCGCCAGGGTTTAATGGGTTAGGTGGCAGTGCCAGGGTTGGGGTCAATTCCCTACCAACTCAACAAGCCAGGGGACACTTGTTACATCAGATAAACAATTCTGTTACTCTCAGGGCAAAAATCACTCAGTATCTGCACCTGTACAAAGTCTGTACCTTTTAAGTGTAAACAGGAATAAAGAATAAAATGTTAAATAGGAAGAAAAACTTTACATATTTTCATGACTTTTATTCGCTGATAAAAATAACAAGTGCAAACTTTGTACAGGTGCCACGAACTTTGTACTGTGTCGGAATATCAACGGTGTGATATTCAATAGTCTATCATTACCTTTGGCTATTCTCTCTCAGCATCTCCACAGGTCTTCCAGTAAATGTGTTTTTTGTTAAGTTTGCTGTGTAAATTGTTCAAAGTAGTCTATTTGCATAGAGTTGTATGGTTTGTTAAACTTTGAAATCAATGGTTTTTGTTTGGCATACATTTTAAAGTGAAAAATCTGAGTCAAAGAATAATTCCGTTACCGTGGAGATGCCAAGCTTTAGTATTCCCTGCAAGTAAAAGTGCTGATATAAAGCCAACTGCATAAGGCTGGCATTCTGAGCTGGAATGTTTGAAATAAATAAGCCTCATAGGCATTTTATCTGTTTTAGCTGTAATTGTGTTTTATGTTCTTGTACTGTAGAGCCTCGTTTACACCATGCACTAACGTGAGTTTGGGGATCTGATCAATATGATCCAATCACTATCTGATTATGGTTTGTTTTGTTTACAGATTGTATTAAAATGTGTCTTTTTCCATCCACTGTGTCCGCATTGTGGCCAGATTAGCTGTTATTTGACAGATAATCTGTCCAGACAGATAATAATAATATTGATTTATTTAAAAGGCATTTACTGATTACATAAGTCAATGGTGCTGCTACCTGACAATGAGTTTAGAGGCAGGTATATTGATGATTTAAATGGTTTGGCTTGTGTGCCTGACTACCTCCGAAGGTGGTCAGGAAGATCGGATCACCATCGGATCACAATGTGGCTGTTAATCGTCTATACCTGTCTACAGATGTGGGCACAATCAGAATGAGGACAAAGTGTGCATGTTAACACCGGGTATAAACAGGGCTTAATTAAACCCTTCATTTGGCTAACTATGCCTATACCACAATAAGAATTTAGCAATTAGGCCTACCAAATGTGTCATATTTCTGAGACAAAAATGTATGATTGTTACTGTAATCAATGTTACATTCTCTTCAAATAGGCTTGTGGATTGCACAATTACCGCCCATCAAAGGACTTGTCTAGTCTAAAAGGCACTGTGATTTTGGCCCGGTACACAATCTATACAGCATCCTATGTTAGGCTACAATAGGGTATGCTACTCAGTCTCTCCCCCTCCGTGATCTTGAGAGTGATTTCATCGTACGCGGGCGCACATGCGAATAGCGACAATTTCCTCATCCTTGTAGGGTATTACTTATAATTTAGGGTCAGACACTCCCGAACATCCTCTAGCTCTCCGCATCCTTCAAAGAGAAAGCAGCAACATCATCACTCAGCTCTGAAGCGGCAGCTCTGTAGGCTACTTACCTCGGTACGATGTATCTCTATATCTCCCAATCGCTCCTCTGTGCGGCCGACGGCCGCCGCTCTCACTGTATATATGCAGTCGCCGGTGGGAGGCTCTATCGAGCTCATGAGATGACACACATACTACCTCCCTCACTCACTCTCACTTTCTCTCTCTCTCTCTCTCTCTCTCTCTCTCTCTCTCTCTCTCTCTCTCTCTCTCTCTCTCTCTCTCTCTCTCTCTCTCTCTCTCTCTCTCTCTCTCTCTCTCTCTGCAGTGAACAGACAGTGTCTGATGAGATGGGTTTCTGTGTTTGTCCAAAGACTATGGATATACTGACAAGATACACGTCTCTCCGCCCTACAATGGAAGTCGTTGTCCACAACGCGGCACCGCGGTCTGTCTAGCTCCCGTCTGTCCCTCTTCTTCTTCTAAGCGTTAGAGGTGCATTCCGCCACTTTCTGTAGGGTGGTAAGGGTGGAAGTTGGGAATCTCTCTTGCAAGATCGAATCCCTAAGCGGACAAGGTAAAAATCTGTCGTTCTGCTCCTGAACAAGGCAGTTAACCCACGTCATTGAAAATAAGAATTTGTTCTTAACTGACTTGCCTAGTTAAATGAATAAAATATTGTCAGGAAATCCATATATGGGCCCAGACACCAATATTGGAATGCATGGGCTACCCCTTCCAACGTGTTCGTCAGATGGTGAGAAGCCATACTCGTGAAATTTGTCGCAATCATCTAGGCCCTATTGGTCCCCAAGAACACAAAATGTTTATTTTTTATTATTTCACCTTTATTTAACCAGGTAGGCAAGTTGAGAACAAGTTCTCATTTACAACTGTGACCTGGCCAAGATAAAGCAAAGAAGACAACACATACAACAACATAGTTACACATTGGAGTAAACAAACACACAGTCAATGATACAGTAGAAAAAACAAACAAATCTATATACAATGTGTGCAAATGAGGTAAGATAAGGAACGTAAGGCAATAAATAGGCCATGGTGGCGAAGTAATTACAGTATAGCAATTTAACACTGGAATGGTAAATGTGCAGTAGATGAATGTGCAAAGTAAAAATACTGGGGTGCAAAGGAGCAAGATAAATAAATGAATACGGTAGGGGGATGAGGTAGTTGGTTGGGCTATGTACAGGTGCAGTGATCTGTGAGCTGCTCTGACAGCTGGTGCTTAAAGCTAGTGAGGGAGATAAGTGTCTCCAGTTTCAGTGATTTTTGTAGTTCGTTCCAGTCATTGGCAGCAGAGAACTGGAAGGAAAGGCGGCCAAAAGAGGAATTGGCTTTGGGGGTGACCAGTGAGATATACCTGCTGGAGCGCGTGCTACGGGTGGGTGCTGCTATGGTTACCAGCGAGCTGAGATAAGGCGGGGCTTTACCAAGCAGGGACTTGTAGATGACCTGGAGCCAGTGGGTCTGGCGACGAGTATGTAGCGAGGGTCAGCCGACTAGAGCATACAGGTCACAGTGGTGGGTGGTATAAGGGGGCTTTGTTGACAAAGCGGATGGCACTGTGATAGACTGCATCCAGTTTGCTGAGTAGAGTATTGGAAGCTGTTTTGTAGATGACATCGCCGAAGTCGAGGATCGGTAGGATAGTCAGTTTTACTAGTGCAAGTTTGGCAGCATGAGTGAAGGAGGCTTAGTTGCAAAATAGAAAGCCGATTCTAGATTGAATTTTGGATTGGAGATGTTTAATGTGAGTCTGGAAGGAGAGTTTACAGTCTAGCCAGACACCTAGGTATTTGTAGTTGTCCACGTATTCTAGGTCAGAGCCGTCCAGGGTAGTGATGCTAGTCGGGCGGGCGGGTGCAGGCAGCGAACGGTTGAAAAGCATGCATTTGTTTTTTTTGCTCGTTTGGAGGTTAGTTAACACAATGTCCAAAGAAGGGCCAGAAGTATACAGAATGGTGTCGTCTGCATAGAGGTGGATCAGAGAATCACCGGCAGGAAGAGCAACATCATTGATTTATACAGAGAAGAGAGTCGGCCTAAGAATTGAACCCTGTGGCACCCCCATAGAGACTGCCAGAGGCCCGGACAACAGGCCCTCCGATTTAACACACTGAACTCTGTCGGCAAAGTAGTTGGTGAACCAGGCGAGGCAATCATTAGAGAAACCAAGGCTGTTGAGTCTGCCGATAAGGATGTGGTGATTGACAGAGTCGAAAGCCTTGGCCAGGTCAATGAATACGGCTGCACAGTAATGTCTCTTATCGATGGCGGTTATGATATCGTTTAGTACCTTGAGCGTGGCTGAGGTGTACCCGTGACCAGCTCGGAAACCGGATTGCACAGCGGAGAAGGTACGGTGGGATTCGAAGTGGTCAATGATCTGTTTATTAACTAGGCTTTCGAAGACTTTAGAGAGGCAGGGCAGGATGGATATAGGTCTATAGCAATTTGGGTCTAGGGTGTCACCCCCTTTGAAGAGGGGGATGACCGCGGCAGCTTTCCAATCTTTTGGGATCTCGGACGACACTAAAGAGAGGTTGAGCAGACTGGTAATAGGAGTTGCAACAATGGCGGCAGATAGTTTTAAAAAGAGAGGGTCCAGATTATCTAGTCCAGCTGATTTGTACGGGTCCAGATTTTGCAGCTCTTTCAGAACATCTGCTATCTGGATTTGGGTGAAGGAGAACCTGGGGAGGCTTGGACAAGTAGCTGCGGGGCAGAGCTGTTGGCCGGGGTTGGGGTAGCCAGGAGAAAAACATGGCCAGCCGTAGAGAAATGCTTGTTGAAATTTTCGATTATCATGGATTTATCGGTGGTGACTGTTACCTAGCCTCAGTGCAGTGGGCAGCTGGGAGGAGGTGCTATTGTTCTCCATACCAATAGACCCAATAAAAATCGATATTGAAAAAAAGAAACGCAACATGCAATCATTTTAATGATTTTACTGAGTTACAGTTCATATAAGAAAATCTGTCAAAATTGCAATAAATTAATAAGGCCCCTAATCTTTGGATTTCACATGACTGGGAAGGGGCGCAGTCGTGGGTGGGCCTGGGAGGGCATAGGCCCACCCACTGCGGAGCCAGGCCCAGCCAATCAGAACGAGTTTTTCCCCACAAAAGGGTGACTGGTCTCAGACGATCCCGCAGGTGAGGAAGCCTGTTGTGGAGGTTCTTGGCTGGCATGGTTACACATGGTCTGCAGTTGTGAGGACGGTTGGACATACTGCTAAATTCTCTAAAACAACATTGGAGGTGGCTTATGGTAGAGAAACTAACATTCCTGCAATCAGCATGCCAATTGCACACTCCCTCAAAACTTGACATATCTGTGGCATTGTGATGTGTGACAAAACTGCATATTTTAGAGTGGCCTTTTATTGTACCAAGCACAAGGTGTACCTGTGTAATGCTGTTTAATCAGCTTATTGATATGCCACACCTGTCAGGTGGATGGATTATCTTGGAAAAGGAGAAATGTTCACTAACAGGAATGTAAACAAATTTGTGCACAAAATTTTAGAGAAATAAGCTTCTTGTGCGCATGGAAAATGTATGAGATCTTTTATTTCAGCTCATGAATAAGGGGACCAACACTTTACATGTTGTGTTTATATTTTTGTTGTTGTTTGTAACACATTAGCTTGAAAATCAAAAAGAACAAAATCGTTAAAAGAAATGATACTGAACAAAAATATAAACGCAAGATGTAAAGTTTTGGTCTCTGTAGAGTGATGTCATTCTCCCTAACCCCTCCACTCTGTCCCTGAGCCCATGTCCCAGACAGACAGAACAGCAACACCAGCAGAGCTCCAGCACCCCTCATTCTGAAACAATACCTCTTCAGAACTAATGTAGTCTACTGGGCTCAGTCCTCTTCTTTATACACGCTGGTCTTGGTAACCTGATGCATGAGAAACCAGCACATGTTGAAACTCAGTGGAACATGTTAAAATGTCACCAAGGACAAATAAAGTCATGGGCAAAAGTACACAAATACAGGTGCACACCAGTGCACAATACAATAGCCTGTCAAAATGTGACACATTATTCCCTCTTGTGGTTAAATATTACATCTCTCTTCAACTCTGCAAGATTTATCTGGTCCTCCTCAGAAGTAGAATGGGGGATGAGGATAAAAAAAGGGAAATAATTTTAACATTATAAATAATATATATATATATATTCAGCTCAACAACAAGTTTCAATTAATTCACTTTTTTATTTTGATCCTTATCGCCCATTCTACTTCTGAGGAGGAAGTACCAGCTCTGCTGGTGTTGCTGTTCTGTCTGTCTGGGACATGGGCTCAGGGGGAGAGTGGAGGGGTTAGAGAGAATGACATCACTCTACAGGGTCACAGCGAACGAGGGGAGAGCAGTAATAATGGTGGTCCTGACGTCTGGGCTGAGCTGAAAGCACTGAGAGACAAGGTGCACAATATGGGAACCATCCTGGTGGGGCAGAGAGTGGAGCTGAGGTACATGGGAAACAGATTGACAGCTAGTGAGAGCCAGGTGGAGGAACTGAAGATAGACAATGCAGCTAATGAGGATTTTATTGTATGAAATAAATAATTTGACTTTACATGTAGGTCCATTGGCAGGTTAGCGTTTTTTGTCATGAATCTTGTTCTGGAGGCAGCTCTGCAGAGTGGTCACTAGCTGGCACAGCCACAAAGCAAACCCTAACCCTTAATACTAACATTAACCACATTGCTAACCCTAATGCCTAACTTTAAATTAATACAAAAAAGTACATTTTTGTTTTCATGGACTTTTATAATAATAGCCACTTTTGACTTTGCAGCTGGCCCATCTAGCGGAGATTGCTCAGTTCTGTTTTCAGGGCTAGATTCATGCCAATAAACGTCAACCTGCGGCCCATTCACTCTAGTGTTGCAGCAAAGCTACTCTGGGAGACTTGTTCAATTGCCTGAATTAAATAATTATAATATCTGAATACATTGTCATGTTATTTCAGCCCTGGAGACCAGACTGAGTGTCAGAATTGTGCTCTACTGTAGTGAAATCAGGTGCAGGAGAGCGGAGAGTAATTTCCAGGTGCACACTTTAATGGCAGAAGCAACAAACAATAGAATGAACGCAACTAGCGTCAAACTACCCTCTAGCCAAAAACAAAAGTGTAAGGCGCGACACAAGCACAGTTTCCAATAGTGTCCCAATAACCTAAATATAATAACGGTAAAAAACACGTTACCCGACTGAACCTAGCCTGGCTCGTTACACAAACCTGAACAATCAAAACAATTCCACACATCGACATGATAGGAAACAGAGTAATAAATACATGCCATGATTACTGGAATTAAAACCAGGTGTGAAGGGAACAAGACAAAACCAATGGAACAATGAACAACTGAACGGCGATGGCTAGAAAGCCAGTGACGTCGACCGCCGAACGTCGCCCGAACAAGTAGAGGAGCCGGTTTCGGTGGAAGTCGTGACACTGAGTATCAGTGAAAGGCTGGGAGAGGAGCTGAAGAGAGACAATGCAGGTCTGCTGATATGATATGGTCATAAGCAGTCAGTATGGAATTATTACTATTGATACAATTTAGTGGCAATCAACAATAGCTTGAAGATGACATGCTTGAAAGTATTTTTTCCAGGTATCACCCATCTTCCCCATTATCCCCTGTGTACTTATACCTGTGTTCTCTGTTTGTCCATTGCCAGTTTGTCTTGTTTGTCAAGTCAACCAGCATTTTTGTTCTCAGCTCCCGCTTTTCCCAGTCTCTCGCCCTCCTGGTTTTGACCCTTGCCTGTCCTGACTCTGAGCCCGCCTGCCTGACCACTCTGCCTGCCCCTGACCCTAAGCCTGCCTGCCATCCGGTACCATTGCCCCACTTCTGGTTTACTGACCCCTGCCTGCCTTGACCTGTCTATTGCCTGCCACTGTTGGAATATGAAACCATTGTCAATTCGACGTGTCTGCATCTGGGTCTTACCTTGATTCCTGATACTGATAAAAACTTTAGTGCTGAAATGCGTCAGCCACCACTTTTTGTCATTTATTTTCAAGGTTTGAATTGTTGCCTTTCTTCTTGTCTGCTGATTTTTCAAAAAATATCTTGCGTTGTTACTTTTAACTTGTTTCTCCATGATCATTATGTATGTATCCTGTGTACTCCCGTGTTCACAGACAGACCAAAGGTGGCCTTCTCTGCTGGTTTGACTAACTCAGGAAAAGTAGGACCTTTCAATACTGAGACCCAACTGATTTACACCAAAGTCTTCACAAACGTCGGCAACACCTACAACCCAAATACAGGTACTGCTTACACATTAACACACATGTCCAAGTGGGCCAGTGGCAGAGTCCAAGATCACTAAACACGCTGCTCCAATGTCCATGAGCTTGTTCAACATTGCAGTCGACAGTGCAGGTGGCTGCCGACTGACATCTACAAATCAACTTGCATCATAAATAACTAGTCTATTTTCAGTCAATCACAATTTACCCACGATACATTACGTTGTTAACGCTCTCGTACAAGCCCCATGAGAAACTGACAGTGTTGTTGATCTCTCTCTGCTTCCCTCTGATGCAGATATCTTCACAGCACCAGTGAGAAGAGTCTACTACCTACGATTCTCTATGGTTTCTTATGAAACCGCATTGCTTGGGGGTCTAAACGTGTACAGGAATGGCCAGAGAATATTGCATAATTATCAGGAATCAAGGTAAGACCCAGATGCAGACTGTTGTAGTAACAATGTTTATTATAGCAACAGGGGCAGGCAACGACAGGTCAAGGCAGGCAGGGGTAGATAATCCAGAGTATAGGAGCAAAGGTACAGAACGGCAGGCAGGCTCAGGGTCAGGTCAGGCAGAGGTCGGTAATCCAGAGGTGGGGCAAAGGTACAGGACGGCAGGCGGGCTCAGGGTCAGGACAGGCAAAGTAGTCGGGCAGACGGGCTCAGAGACAGGACAGGCAAGGGTCAAAGCCGGGGCGAGAAAGGAGAGACTGGGAAAAAGCAGAAGCTGAGAA
Source organism: Brachymystax lenok tsinlingensis (assembly GCA_030435695.1). Classification (NCBI taxonomy): domain Eukaryota; kingdom Metazoa; phylum Chordata; class Actinopteri; order Salmoniformes; family Salmonidae; genus Brachymystax; species Brachymystax lenok. The sequence goes on along the minus strand of CM059789.1, from coordinate 96,406,005 downwards.
AAGCGCTGGTTGACTTGACAAACAAGACAAACTGGCAACGAACAAACAGAGAACACAGGTATAAATACACATGGGATAATGGGGAAGATAGGTGACACCTGGAGGGGGGTGGAGACAATCACAAGGACAGGTGAAACAGATCAGGGTGTGACAATAATGGTCAGATTTACAATGCTGGGAATGAATATGTGTGCAATGGAGTGACTCTGCATCTGCAAAAGGGTGATACGGTCTATATGCGCCTTCCCACCGGCTGGGCAGTGTAAGACGATTCATCTGACCACAGTACCTACAGTGGCTTCCTGCTCTTCCCTATGTGAGAATAATCTACTGGTATGAAGCCTCCATTGGGCTCAATGTTATTTTGAGATAGGCCCATACATGGATAAACGCAATAAAAATTAAAAATGACTGCCAAACGTTGGTTCCCCAATAAATAACTGTGAGAAATAGATGGTGTGCGACTTTCTTTATTGTTATTTTTGCTGAAAAGCAACATTGAGTTTTTTAAAATTTGGCGATAATGCATCAGACACATTTCTAACTGTAGGATCTTCATATTTTTCCAGCCTTGAAGGAATAGTTCACCACAAAATCAGCAGTAGAAAGAATAAGGCAACATCTAAAATCTGTTTTGGGATAAATCTGCTAAACTCTCATAATGCATATCACGGGGGTCCACACAACAGATGGGATATGAATTTAGGCTATAAACTTGACTTCAGACAACATTTCAGGTTTGAATATGTCTGACAAACGTAAATATCTCTTCAAAGAGCCATATTAAAGGCTATGTCCTCGGTATAGGCTACTCATGGTGCTAAGAGCAGTTCATACACATCCAATCTTTTTCAGCCACCTATCAGAGAACTCTAAATATGTCAAGCTGTGGGTAACTGGTGAAAAGGAGTCAGGCGTAGGAGAGCAGAGATGCGTGGACAAGGTATTTTAATAATGAAGCACCAGTACAAACAATAATATTCAGGTAAGGGAAGAAATACCGGTCACACGAATAAACGGGCGTTTATCAAAACCCGGCAACAAAATCACTAGCCGTCAGTAACTGCCTGAACAATCAAACAAACACGCACACAAACATGGGGGAAACAGAGGGTTAAATAATGAACATGTAATTGGGGAATTGAAACCAGGTGTGAAAAAAACACAGACAAAACAAATGGAAAATGAAAAGTGGATCGGGCGATGGCTAGAAAGCCGGTCACGTCGACCGCCGAAAGCCGCCCGAACAAGGAGAGGGACCGACTTCGGTGGAAGTCGTGACAAAATAATAAAACACTAGATCGGGAGGATGTTAGATTAGAATGGTAATTTGAGTCACTGTTACCTCAGTACTGTCATGTCTTTGGCGACAATGCAGCAGACAATGCAATTTTTAAAACGATTTTGTATAGTTTGTAACATTTGTTGTTGAGCTTAAAAAATGTATTTTCAAAATAATGTTTCCATTTTTTTTTTTTTAATCCTTATCCCCCATTCTACTTCTGAGGAGGACCAGATAAATCTTGCAGAGTTGAAGAGAGATGTAATTTTTAACCACGAGGGAATAATTGCGTCACATTTTGACAGGCTATTGTATTGCACACTGGTTTGCACCTGCATTTGTGTACGGTTTTCCCATAACTTCACTTGTCCTTGGTGATATTTTAACATGTTCCACTGAGTTTCAACATGTGTTGGTTTCTCATGCATCAGGTTACCAAGACCAGTGTGTATAAAGAAGGGGACTGAGCCCAGTAGACTACATTAGTTCTGAAGAGGTATTGTTTCAGAATGAGGGGTGCTGTAGCTTTGCTGGTGTTGTTGTTCTGTCTGTCTGGGACATGGGCTCAGGGACAGAGTGGAGGGGTTAGGGAGAATGACATCACTCTACAGGGTCACAGCGAACGAGGGGAGAGCAGTAATAATGGTGGTTCTGACATCTGGGCTGAGCTGAAAGCACTGAGAGACAAGGTGCACAATATGGGAACCATCCTGGTAGAGCAGAGAGTGGAGCTGAGGTACATGGGAAACAGATTGACAGCTAGTGAGAGCCAGGTTGAGGAACTGAAGAGAGACAATGCAGGTAATGAGGATTTTTATTGAATGAAATAAATAATGCAGGTATGCTGATATGATATGGTCATAAGCAGTCAGTATGGAACTATTACTATTGATACAATTTAGTAGCAATCAACAATAGCTTGAAGATGACATGCTTGAAAGTATTTTTTATTTTATTCTACAACTCCAGCACAAGCAGCAGAACAGTCAGCCATGGGGGCCAGAGTGACAGCCAGTGAGAGCCAGATAGTGGTGCTGAAGACAGACAATGCAGGTAATATGAACATATGGCTTACAAGTAATTACAGATAAGTCTAGGTAACTGTTTGATGTGTTGTCGTTATATGAGCCCAGGAAGCAGAACTGTCAGCCTTGGGGAGCCAGGTGGAAGCGCTGAAGAGGGAGAACACAGGTAAACAGACAAACAACTTTTTTTCAAGTTTTCTCTGATAAAAACTTTAGTAATGAAATGCACCACTTTTTTTGTCATTTATTTTCAAGGTTTGAATTATTGCCTTTCTTATTGTCTGCTGATTTTTCAAAAAATATCTTGCGTTGTTACTTTTTACTTGTTTCTCCATGATCATTATGTATGTGTCCTGTGTACTCCACTGTGTTCACAGACAGACCAAAGGTGGCCTTCTCTGCTGGTTTGACTAACTCAGGAAAAATAGGACCTTTCAATACTGAGACCCAACTGATCTACACCAAAGTCTTCACAAACGTCGGCAACACCTACAACCCAAGTACAGGTACTGCTTACACATTAACACACATGTACAAGTGGGCTAGTGGCAGAGTCCAAGATCACTAAACACGCTGCTCCAATGTCCATGAGCTTGTTCAACATTGCAGTCGACAGTGCAGGCGGCTGCCGACTGACTGATCTACAAATCAACTTGCATCATAAATAACTAGTCTATTTTATTTGTAGATCAGTCAGTCACAATTTACCCATGATACATTAGGTTGTTGACACTCTCCTACAAGGCCCATTAGAAACTGAGTGTTGTTGTTCTCTCTCGGCTTCCCTCTGATGCAGGTATCTTCACAGCACCAGTGAGAGGAGTCTACTACTTCCGATTCTCTATGGTTTCTTATGAAACCGCATTGCTTGGGGGTCTAAACATGTACAGGAATGGCCAGAGAATATTGCATAATGGTCAGTATTACAATGCTGGGAATGAGTATGTGTGCAATGGAGTGACTCTGCATCTGCAAAAGGGTGATACGGTCTATATGCGCCTTCCCAACGGCTGGGCAGTGTATGACGATGATTCTAACCACAGCACATTCAGTGGCTTCCTGCTCTTCCCTATGTGAGAATAATCTACTGGTATAAAGCCTCCATTGGGCTAAATGTTATTTTGACATAGTCCTATACATGGATAAACATTCCAATGGACTGCCAAACGTTGGTTCCCCAATAAATAACTGTGAGAAATAGATAGTGTGCGACTTTCTTTATTGTTATTTTTCAAAATGATTAACAACGCATCTGCTGAAAAGTAACCGTGAGTTTCTTGAAAATTTGGCGATAATGCAGCTGACTCATAATGCATATCACGGGGGTCCACACAACAGATGGGATATGAATTTAGGCTATAAACTTGACTTCAGACAACTTTTCAGGTTTGAATATGTCTGACAAACTTACATATCTCTTCAAAGAGCCGTATTAAAGGCTATGTCCTCGGTATAGGCTACTCATGGTGCTAAGAACAGTTCATACACATCCAATCTTTTTCAGCCACCTACCGGAGAACTCTAAATAATAAAACACTAGATCGGGAGGATGTTATATTAGAATGCTAATTTGAGTCACTGTTACCTCAGTACTGTCATGTCTTTGGCGACAATGCAGCATTTGACTCTGATGATAAAGAAATAGAAAATATTCCTGTTAAGGACTGTATTAAATATTTAGGAATTCATCTGTCAAAAAATCTAGTCAGACAACAATTTAGTCAGACAACATATGAATTTCTCTCCTAAAATTAAGAAAACCCAAAATATATTTAATAATTGGCTACAGAGAGATCTTTCTATACTTGGGAGAGTACTTCTGTCCAAGGCAGAGGGACTGTCTCGTTTTGTGTACCCCTCATTGTCTTTATTTGTAAATCCTTCCACTTGTAAAGAGATCAATAGGACCTTTTTTGACTTCATCTGGAGAAATAAGTCTCACAAACTAAAAAATCTGTCCTTTCTAATAAACGAGCTGAAGGCGGTCTGGAAGTGCTGGATTTTGTTGATATAAATAACACCTTCAAGATCAACTGGTTAAAAAAATGTTTGATCAATACTGATTCAATATGGTATTTCATTCCAAATAATGTGTTTAATAGGTTGGGAGGTCTTTCATTTTTACTGAAATGTAATTATATTCCTGAAAGATTACCCGCTAAATTGGCTAGGTTTCACCAACAAGCTTTAATTGCCTGGAAAATTTGTTTCCTGCATAATTTTTCTCCACATAAAGTTCTTTTGTGGAATAATGCAGACATAACTGTAAGGAATAAGTCATTGTTCTACCCCAGCTGGCATGAGAGGAATATTGACTTTGTCCTTGATGTGTTCGACAACAGGGGTAATATGCTTACATATGAACAATTTATAACATTGAAAGAGTTCCCAATACCTTTCAGAGAGTTTAATTCTGTGGTCAAAGCCGTTCCCAGTGGGCTAAATACACTAATAAAAACTCATCTTAGCTTTGGTAATGATCACAAAGCTTATCCAGAACTCAGATTGGAAGGCGTGGGCTTACTTGAGAAATCTTGTTGTAATAAATATATAAGACAATATCTTCATTCACAAAACAAACTTACACCGAGAGGAAAATCTTTCTGGAACATGCTTATTCCTGACATTGTCTGGAAAAATGCATGGTTAAGGCCTTACAAATATTGTATACCAAACAAAATTAAGGAAGTGCACTTTAAAGTTTTACATAAGATATATCCATGTAATTCTATGTTATCCAAGTTTATGGCTATTGATGATATCTGCGTTTTCTGTGAAAAAGAAGGTGAAAATCTGTCTCATTTGTTTTTTGAATGTAAAATTGTTTCAGAATTTTGGGAATACCTTGCAAAATACTTATTTACTATTATGAACACTACTCATGTTTTTGATATGAAAGATGTAATATGTTACTATTGTAATGATAACAAGACCATTGAAATGATTGTGAATTTTTTTATTCTTGTTGCTAAATACTTTATACACAAACAAAAATTCCAGAATTCTACACCAAAATTACACATATTTTTGATTGAATTTAAATATCTTATTAAGACATTAACCCTAGTAGATAACGGCAAGAATAACATCTTCATGAATCACTATAATAAGTTTTTTTCAGAGTGAGTTCAATTGCACTAAAATGGTTCTGTTTTATTTTTTTTATATATTTTTTAATTTTTTGGTTTACTGCATTGATACATTTTTTTGTATTTTCACATGAATACATGCATTCTGGTTTTGTAACAATGTAAATTGTTGATTTATATCTTGAATAAAAAAATAAAAAAAAATTAAAAAGTTAAAACAATTAAAAAATACAAAAAAAAAATATGCAGCAGACAATGTAATTTTTTAAAGATTTTGTGTAGTTTGTAACATTTGTTGTTGAGCTTAAAAAAATTATTTTCAAAATAATGTTTCCATTTTTTTTTTTATCCTTATCACCCATTCAACTTCTGAGGAGGACCAGATAAATCTTGCAGAGTTGAAGAGAGGTGTCATATTTAACCACAAGAGGAAATAATTGCGTCACATTTTCAAAAGAAAAAATTCAAAATAATGTTTCCACTTTTTAGATTATATTAGGTTAGATTAGAATGGTTCATCTGAAACTCTTTTTACAGTTGCAGTAGGCCTACGCATGGTATTGTGCCTAAAGCTCCATGCGTTATTCTGTGCGTAATTTGGGGAGACTTCCATGACACGCAGCTCCGACAGCGTTGTGGTGAAGCCGCGCTTCCCCAATCCGTGCGCCCGGGACCCCATACAGTCCACGTACATGTCCAGAAGTGCTGCGCGAGCTCTAGGAACAGCTCGTTGTGCTTCTGCTGCTGCGACGCGCACAGGTATGTCATGAAGTCCCACAGTGCGCCCCGGCTGTCCGCCAGGCGCAGTCTCCGTGTCTGGTTTACCGTGCGGACGAGTCCCAGCAGCCAGAGTCGATCTCGTCCAGGTTACCGGGAGCAATGAAGCCGCCGAGACCCACACCGAGCCCCACTCCCCCGGCCCCGTCGGTCCCGATCAAAAAGTTGGGCATGGTGTTGGAGGAGGCGGTGGAGAGAGTCAGGAGCATACAAAGCCACTGGAGGACTCCAGACATGGAGAAAAACCATCATCCGATTGGTGCGATAGGAGAGAAAGACCTGAGTGGCAAATAGATGGGAATGCAGAGACAATAGCCTAAGAGAAAGAAGGCTAAAGTAAACTATAGGCTACCTGCCTACTGTGACAGATCAGATGGCCATCATACACACATTTAGAAACAGAACATGTGAGTAGTGAAATCAGAGGTGTGCATAATTGTCTCCCCTCTCAAAGAAAAACTTCCATAGCCTCTATAGGATATGAACAAAATATAGGCTACTTACTTGTTATGTTCCTATCAGCTGTTGCAGTTTTTAAAACCACCACCCAACGCGAGTGCGTAGCCAGTGTGGTTCACTGTGTGGACGTATTGACTGACTCACATGTCCACTCCATGGCGGAGCTCTTTAGAGTCATAACCTGCCATAGCCTACATGCAGGAGCGCACGAGCTGACAGTTGACCAAGGATAGCCTATGAACAAACATGATGTCTGACTGAATGGATGAATTAATGCATTTGGGGTAGGGTATGCTATAACATTATAAACAAATAGGTCCTAACCTAATTTGACTTAGCATATACTAGTGGTGATTTTGAAAGATTATCAAAGGGATGTAACAAAATGATTGTTCAAAACACTGATTTCTTTGTAGACTAGGACTACAGGTAAAATCCCGCAACATAGCCTAATGTTTTGGGTGACTAGTTTAGCTGGGGAGGAGAGGGAGGCGGGACTAGCTACCTTGACTGGCGCTGATATCATCGAATCACTGCCCGGTTTGCTGTTTCCTGTTCCACCACCAAACAACCTGGAACAACACATGTGAACGGCTAATCTGACGTCTTCAGGCAAAAATGCCACAAACGGTCAACTGCAACTTCTAAATATTTACTCAAAATGGTTTGGATCAGCAGGATTTGTTACCGGAAGGTTAGTAAACATTGTAGTTCGCTAACAAGCTAAGTTAGCCATACCAAATATATTTATAATTATAACTAATAATCCCTCCTTTCTGTGGCTATACTATCCAGGTAGCCATGCTAGCTAGTTTAGTTTGTTAGTCGTAGGTGGTCTTCTGTTGCCCATCACGGTCAGTTTCGTAGACAGGACCAGCTAGTTGGTTGTGCTGTTCTGACAGTTTTACATGGTCGTTTTTATTATGAACTTGCTAGCTATGGAAATGGTAATAGTTTCGCTGTGTAGCCTAACGTTACTGTCCACGTCATTGTAGAAGACAGTCCAATATATTGATTGTTGTAGATACTTCAGTTGTCTGACGCAAAGTGTTCAATGATGTCATCACTACTCTCTTTCCTACAGTACGGTAACTTCGTGGACAACCTGCGTTTGTATGTGCGAGGGGGCAGTGGGGGAATGGGGCTGCCTCGTCTCGGGGTCAGGGGGAAGGGGGAGACGTGTGGGTGGTGGCTCAGAAGGAGATGACTCTGAAGAGGGTCAAGGATAAGTACCCCCAGAAACGCTTCATCGCTGGAGTAGGAACCAACAGCAGGTATGTCTGGACCACAACTCACTGGGTGGACGGTGAGCTCACCGGTAGATCACTGGGTGGACGGTGAGCTCACCGGTAGATCACGGGTGGACGGTGAGCTCACTGGTAGATCACTTGGTGGACGGTGAGCTCACCGGTAGATCACGGGTGGACGGTGAGCTCACCGGTAGATCACTTGGTGGACGGTGAGCCCACCGGTAGATCACTGGGTGGACGGTGAGCTCACCGGTCGATCACTTACATATGTGGGCGGCACACATTGGATAATGCACAAAAGCATTTTACAACAATTATGGCCAATCTAATCCAAGTCTCAGTGTTTGTGTGTGTGTAGTGTCCGTGCTCTGAGGGGGCAGAGAGGAGAGGACCGAGAAGTCTTGGCTCCTCCTGGCATTACTGTCACCAATGATGATGGAAAGGTCCTCTGTAAGTCTTTACACATGATACACCTCCTCCACTGACACAAGGCACTGTGTACTTGTTGAAGATGATCTAGATGTCTGCACTCAGGATGAGTGTTGGGTGTAAATTCAACTGACTATAGTTCATCAATCCCCTCCATAGGTGAGCTGAACACTGAGGGGGATCGTGTGCTGGTGGCCAGAGGGGGTCGAGGAGGCTCCTACCACTCAGAGTTCCTGCCCAGTAAGGGCCAGACCAGACAGATACGACTGGACCTCAAACTCATCGCTGACCTCGGCCTGGTGGGGTGAGACAGGACTTACACACACACACAATCATACAGGAACACATTGACTTCATGATTTCCCCCTCCATCACTACCAGGTTCCCCAATGCAGGAAAGTCCTCTCTACTGACTGCCCTCTCTCACGCCAAACCCCAGATTGCCAGCTATGCCTGTGAGTATTGAGTACACATTTATACACACATCCCTCTGAAGTGTATGTTCCATATATTACCCAGTTTTTAAAAAAATGTTTGAATGGAGGATGACATGATGTTTGAGTTATTTATGAAATGTTTGTGTCGTTCTGCAGTCACCACCCTGAGACCGGAGATTGGCAAGGTCATGTATGAAGACCATAAACAGGTAAGAGAAGCAGATGAGGTCACTTCCTCCCTTTTGTGACTCAATGTTTTCCTTCACCTGATTGGTCCATTCTCAAGATTGTCTGTCTTCTTGTTTGTCCATACTCAGTGTTCTCTTTCTCCTCCGATTGGTCCATTTGTGTTCTGTCATCTGATTGGTCCATTCTATGTGGATTGGTGTAGATCTCAGTGGCAGACCTCCCAGGGCTGATAGAGGGGGCCCACATGAATAGAGGCATGGGCCACCAGTTCCTCAAACACGTGGAGAGGACCAGACAGCTGCTCTTTGTGGTTCGACCTAAACACAATTTATGGTCAAAGTCTCAAGGAGATTTTTAGTGAGAAAGCCTCTCGCTGTAATACTGATGAAGTCTCTCTTCTCTCTCTGGTCATAGGTGGACATTTGTGGTTTCCAGCTGGCAAGCAAAACGCCCTTTAGGTCTGCTTTTGAGGCTGTTCAACTTTTAATTAAAGTGAGGCTAGCAGGACACATCTACACAAACCACCCACTCCCTCCCTTCCTCCCTCCGAGCACCAGTATCACAATATGTTCTCTCTCTCTCTCTCCTTATCCCACTCTCTGCCGCCCGTCCCCTCCTCTCTCGACCCCTCCTATAGGAGTTGGAGCTGTATAAGGAGGATCTCCCGTGTAAGCCTGCTGTGTTGGTGGTCAATAAGATGGACCTGCCTGATGCAGAGGACAAACTCACAGAGCTGCAGGAGCAACTCCTAAACCCACACGGTAATCTAATGCTATACATAGATTATAAACTAAGGTAATACTTAGGTAATTAAGGTGTACGATCTGTGACATTAGACTTCTCATAGTGCTCCCCTGTTGTGCTCCTCCCTTTCAGAGTTCTCCCACCTGTTACCCGAGGATATGGTTCCTAAGAACAACATGGTCTTCAGACACGTGGTTCCTATCTCAGCCGCCACCGGTTTTGGCATTGCACACCTCAAGACCTGTATCCGCCAATCACTAGACGAGGATGCCTCTATGGCAACGGAGTCCCTGCACCGTGATAAGCTACAGGCTCTGAGAGGGGCGGTCCCAGCCACGAACACACTCACATGGGACCCCACCCCCTGAACTGAACTATAGGAACATTCAGGGTTAGTACGTTCTGCAGTTTTAAAAAAGGGTTTGAACTTGATACAGGTTCACTCAGCCTGGAAGTTTTCAATATTGTGGAAGTCAGGGTGATGTTCCTACCTATCATACCCTAGGTAGGATGACTCCTCGACATTCACCCTGGCTCAGTCTCAAGCAGGATGCAATCTATGGAAAACACTGACGATGATGTCACCCACAGTCATAACCCAGGCAGGGTGTTGTCCTCCTGCCTTCCCTTTATGACCACACTATGGACAGAGTTACAGAGGTCGAGAAAGAGGGCTGACAAAAAGGAAGTACGTTTCAGTGTGTTTTTCTGCTGGATGTTGTCTCTGACTGTTTGATGTAATATGTTGCTTTTCCACTATGTAGTAATAAACATGTTAATGCTGCCTCCTTTAGAAATAACCGTACCTTAAGGGAAACTAAACATACATACACAGAAAACATTGATGAAAGTTTTATTTTATATTAAATATATTACAATACTGAATGATATTGTAAGAAAAAAAAATAAAATATGGGCATTGATTTTTGCATTGTCAGTCTATGTACAGCATACAGTAAAAGTAGTTATACAGTGGGGTCTTAAATGATTGACAATAATGACTGTATGAAATAAATAAATAATTAAAATACTGAGCTATATTGTATTTAAAAGGGGGAAAATATTGTTTTATACTAATACAGTTGCTCAGTGAAAGATTTTGTTTAAGTACTACTTATTTTTTCTCAAAAAGGAATGTCAAAATTGACACCCCTAAAGATTCTTGGAAAAAAGTCAGTCAAAAGTTTATTTGGTCCCATATTCCTAGCACGCAATGACGTCATCAAGCTTGTGACTCTACGAACTTGTTGGAGGCATTTGCAGTTAGTTTTGGTTGTGTTTCAAATTATTTTGTGCAAAATAGAAATTCATGATGAATAATGTATTGTCATTTTGGAATCACTTTTATTGCAAATAAGAATCAAATATGTTTCTAAACACTTCTACATTAATTATGGATAATCCTGAAAGTGACTCCAAAATGACACATTACATTATTTAACATTTCTATTGGGCAGGAAATAATATGAAACACAACCAGAACAAACAGCAAATGCATCCAACAAGTTTTTAGTCACAAGCTTGGTGTAGTCATTGGGTGCTTGGTGTAGTCATTGTGTGCTTGGTGTAGTCATTGGGTGCTTGGTGTAGTCATTGGGTGCTTGGCATATGGAACCAAATATATGAAACTTTTGACTACTTTATAAGAACGCTTCGGCGTTTCAATCATTATGACCCCCACCTGAGGAAAAGGTGACTTGTTCAACTAAATCTCTTTCTCTGAAAAGTATTAGTATCAAAGAATAGCATTTCCCCATTTCTTTTGTTGCATACAATATAGTTCAGTATTTTAATTATTTATTTTACAGTCATTATTGCTCATCTTTATGCAGGGTGTCAATCATTTGGGACCCCACTGTATAGATTTTGTAGCGGTACATATGAGGGTTAAGGTCGCAGTAGGAGCATGCTGCAGCAGAATGAGACTGCATGGTGCATTCAGAGGCCTGATATAACCTAATTCTCAGTAGCCTTCATGGTTCATTCAGAGGCCTTATATAACCTACTTCTCAGTAGACTTCATGGTTCATTCAGAGGCCTGATATAACCTACTTCTCAATAGACTGCATGGTGCATTCAGAGGCCTGATATAACCTACTTCTCAGTAGATTGCATGGTGCATTCAGAGGCCTGATATAACCTACTTCTCAATAGACTGCATGGTGCATTCAGAGGCCTGATATAACCTACTTCTCAATAGACTTCATGGTGCATTCAGAGGCCTGATATAACCTACTTCTCAGTAGACTGCATGGTGCATTCAGAGGCCTGCTATAATCTACTTCTCCACAGGCTACGGCTGGGTGTTTGGTGCTTGGTTGTATTGATACATTCAAGAATCTGTCCATACTTTGTGTGCGTTCGGACGTTTCTCTGTGCGGTCCGTTTGGGTTACGTCAGTCAAGCCACTAATAGAGATAACACACATCAGACAAGTTACATCTCTGTTACCTGGTTCCACCTGCCACCATCCTAACGTCTAATATACCTCAATCCTATGACCTGCAGGTCAATTATCATAGTTGTCAGAATTAAGACAGTATGATATTTAAAATATTGCTTGACAAGTATAATCCTTTAATGTCATATTACCATGGCCTAGGGAATCCCTGGGTCAAATCTCAAGTTACTAAGCACCAGCCAATCATATCGTAATTGAAATAAGACAAGAGTGATGATGAGAGCTTTGGTCAACATGAGCACACCTGCACAGATCTTAATAGCATAATGCACCCCATGTTGCCATAGCTGCGTCCCGTTCTCATACCATAGAAGACACGTACAGATCTGCACATGCCAGAGCGGTCCGAGACGAGTGTGTGCTTTAAAAAACTAAAATGTCCGCATCGTATCTCCATTCCACTCATCAACGCACAGAAGAACAGTAATGCAGTTGGTTTGTCTGAATAACGGCTGTACACAACACTGAGAAGGGAACATTATAAAGGTACTTAAGAGTAAAAAATAAATACGTGATACTTGTCATACAGTAGCAATATTAATGTGATATTGTGGTGATCTTAATATCTATGCAGTCAGTGCATACAGTAGAAAATCAAAACGATCAGTGCCCACATTTTAAACTTAAGCATACGCAGTTAACAACATACAGCAGGCCTAACTGATATGGACAGTACAGTAACTACAGGATGGGGGTTGTGACTGTACAAATAAGTTTCCCTTTAGCCACAGATCTAAGATCAGCTTTCCACTCCCCAATTCACAACATTTACCATCAGGGGGGTAAGATACAAAACCGACCTTGGATCAGTGACTAGGGACACTTAATCCTACTCTGAGTAGGTAAGAACCTGAATCTTAAGCCACATTTAAACCACTAGATTCCTCGGGCCATTCATGAAAATGACCTGGTTGATTATGTTGATAACCTGTTCACTACTGGAATGGGGTTTGTGGTATGAAATACCTGTTCACTACTGGAATGGGGTTTGTGGTATGAAATTCCAAGAAGATAACAGCAATTGGCATTCAAGGAAAAAGTATTTCAATGACATGCTTATTTCGTATTACAGCCTCACAGACAGATTACTAGACAACAGCGATAGTGTGCTAGCTAGTAGATCCACTGTCATTCTGTTGGTCTTATAAATCTCAAACAGCAAGCACTGTACAGGACGCTTCATCATTTACAGACAGCAGGGCAAACTTACAGTAGGAAACAAAACAAAAGCAAAAATGCACATTTTAATCATTTTATCCAAACAAATCCCAGTTCCTCAAGTTCATCTGACACAATGTTCAGTTTCCACATGGTTATTCCCACATCGTCCAGTTGTATCTATCTGTTATGTCTGGTCTCATACTATACACCAGGGGCGGACTGGGACCAGAAATCGGCCCTGGAATTTTAAACACAACGGACCATTTCTTTCCTCGAGGCCCCCATTATTAGCAAGATAATTATCATTTTTGCCCCCCCAAAAAACAAGTAAGACAGGCCTACTGTGTTAAAAATGAACCAGCCCATCTTGCATTTGCCCCCTGCTGTACACACAGACCATAGCGAGGAATAATTATTGTCACGGGACATTTCTCCAACTTCTCTAAACCACCATGGCCAAATTAACATGTACATCACATCTAAAACTACAAAAACACTTGTTCTCTCCCCTCTGTAGCGAGGAAGGGCTCATGGGACTATCTTGTCTGTTTCCCCACAATCTTAGTTCAAATCATATTCATCATTATCAATATCCAAATGGATAAAACGCTCAGTTAATGTTATAAATCAATGACATTCTTAAGTTTACTGTCTTAAATATGACGGGCTGTGACAGTGTGCATTACTCAGAGAAAGGGATGACACAAAGCGGAAATATAGAACATTGTTTGTACATTCTGCTGTGGAAGAGAAAGAAAGCTGGAGTGTTCACACAGCCACACAGGAGAGAAGAGAGTTCAGCCAGAAATGAAAAGAGAGAAACAGACAGAAAAAACAAGTATGGGGTCTCTACAAAGACCTACGGAGACCCCGTCTGTCTATAACACGAACCACAGCAGGAGGAGAGAAGAGGAGGAGTCTCCCTTCATCTTTCACCTCTCAATAAGAAAAAAGAAAAGCACACGTCTTTAAGCTGTACATATTTACAACGATAACCAGATCCTTCAGGAAAACCTGACAGGGCGAAAGAAAGAGAACAGGGAGTAGCTAGGGTCTAGGGTCTAGGGTCTAGGGTCTAGGGTCCATGTCAGGGGCAGTTGGCTAGTATACTGTGTGATACAGTACATAATGAGTCGCTGATCGTGGAGATAGAAGAAGCCTATAATGTAAAGAAAGCTTAAAGGCCTACAGTACGTATGACATCACCATCCCCCTCATGCTGTCCGTCCCAGACTTCTTCTTCTTTATGACACTAGGAAGAGTTGATTAACAGGGGGTTCTCATGCATACAGTGGTGGACTTTTCTGCAGTAATTAAACAGCGTGCTTCAAAATGGTAAAGAAATCTGTCAATATGATAGCTGTCCGCGCCCCTCAACAGAGAGGAGCACCAATCAGAGGTGAGAGTTTACATGGGGGCAGGGCAAGTGAGGGGTTGGGGGTGAGAGGTGAGTAAGGTAAGGTGGGACAGTTTGAGGGAGGAGCTAGGAGAGTGTGGTGGAAGCTGGGGGGATGTTGGGGTGTTGAGAGTGGTGAAGACATCCACAACGAGGCCTCTCCTCTCTGTCTGCACTGTTATCATCACAACAGCTTTGCTTTTTCTGGTGGATCTCCAGCTGATCTGAAAGGGATCTTGTCTTGCCTCGTTCTGTCTTGGCTTGTCAGTGTAGGAATGACAGCTGGCCCTTGTAGCGTCCCATACTGAGCAGGTCAGGTCTGACGGACCTCGCACACACTCTCACAAATTCTCACACCCTCCTCCTCTTCATCTTCCGCCTCTTCTCTTTTCCGCTCATACCAGTTGCTCACTTTTTTTGTCATTTTGTTTAAATTTTGTTTTTGCTTTGTATTTTTTAATTCATAGAAAAGTGGACGAAAATGTAGTTCTTAAGTAGTTTTGCAGAGTAGATAACAGGAGTGTTATATTGAAGTCTCCCACAGCTGCAGGAAGAGAAACGAGATGAAGAGACAAAGACTATAATTAGATAATGGCTTCAGTACCTTAATAGGGGTATTAATAGTACACACGTCATGGACTACTACTGTATTTACCTACTTTCTGGGACGTTATGTACAGTATATGTTACGTATGAGATGTTATGTACAGTATGTGTTATATATGAGATGATATGCACAGTATATGTTACATATGAGATGATATGTACAGTATGTGTTACATATGAGATGATATGTACAGTATGTGTTATATATATGAGATGATATGTACAGTATATGTTACATATGAGATGATATGTACAGTATGTGTTACATATGAGATGTTATGTACAGTATATGTTACGTATGAGATGTTATGTACAGTATATGTTACGTATGAGATGATATGCACAGTATATGTTACATATGAGATGATATGTACAGTATATGTTACGTATGAGATGTTATGTACAGTATATGTTACATATGAGATGTTATGTACAGTATGTGTAACATATGAGATGTTATGTACAGTATATGTTACGTATGAGATGTTATGTACAGTATGTGTTACATGAGATGTTATGTACAGTATATGTTACATATTAGATGTTATGTGCAGTATATGTTACATATGAGATGTTATGTGCAGTATGTGCTATATACTGTGTTATTACAGTAGTTTACCCTGGCACTCTGCCTGTTGGCCTTCCTCTGGTCGTCGGGGAGGGGGGGCATGGGGTAAGGGTACCTCCGGCTGGACGCAATGGAACCCGTGGAGGAGGTGGGCGACTTCGCCGGGGAGAGCGTCCTGGAAGAGACAGGAAATTACCTCTCTATAGACGGTGACATCATCATTCTTACTGATCTGCCCGGAATAGGCAGAAGTTGCCCCTAAACACTGAGGCAGACATTTTTTCATGACCCTAACGGTTAAGGTTCAGATTGGGGGGGTATGATAATTTGACCCTAGAGCTGTGGTTAGGGGAAGCATCTGCCTGTGCCAGAGTAGACCAGCCTGAACAGCCCTGGTCTGGGAACAGTCACCTCTACCTGTCATCGACCTGCCTATGACATCATCAACCGCTGCACCATCATCAGCAATGCAACAGGGCCAGCTGTACTGTGGCTGAAGTGGGAGTGGGCAGGTCAGTCAGTCACCCACTGAGTACAGTTCATTTGACTAGACCTGTGCCTGTGTTGGGGCGTATCTGGGCTGGTCCAGGACCAGAAGGTGTAGTGGAGATGGTGTCATGGTGGGTAAATGTGAACCGACCAGGCCGGTGAGCACAGAGACACTCAGTAGGGGACTCAGACATGTGTGTAGCACAATGATGACATCAGAGCAAACACAACACTGAACATGCAGAGATAAAGAGAGAGAAGCTGGCAAGAGCAATGGAGGGAAATAAGGAAATAGACTAGTAATAGAGATTATTTCTAATGACTTCCTTTTTGGTGTCATTACAAATAAAGCAAAACAATTATGTTACTCAATACTCAACAAAATGTAAAACTGTTATAAATAAAAGTTCAGCAGCTATTGATACATCCAACCATCCTAAATCCTAGAAGGAACCATTGTACGCTAAAAGCAATGATTCATGGGAGTCCAAAGACACAAGAGGACCGAGAGCTGTCGATCAGAGCTCTGACATCATCACCAGAACTACCAATCAATCTGCTCTTTATCTGTTACTAAGGGAACTGACCCCCATTGAGAACCACTGGTATAACCCTTCCCTACCTCCCCTGGCCAAATTGAACCCAAATCAACGGACCACGCCAAAGGGGAGTTAAAAGACGGGGATGGGGGTTGTTGAGGAATAGGAGATGATCTGAGGTAATACCTAAGGTAGGGTCCTTCAGTGTTTTTATTCACATCTTCTACCCACTTAGTTACATCATAATGCTCTGTTTGGAAGCGAGGGGTTAAATACCTGCAGGAGTGGGGATTGATAGACACACCGAGAAGGGAGGAGGAAAGGAGAAGAGGAAAGAGGAGGAAAAAGAGGATGAGAGGGAGGAGGATGGAGATGAGGAAGAGGGAGGAAGAGGACGAGGGAGGAAGAGGAGATATTTTAGGAGAGTAGAGCAGAGCAAAGACATTCTGAACACACACCACCAAGATGCAAGGGAGAGGAAGACGAGATGGGACTGTGAAGAACTTGACTAGATGAATGTGTGTTTTATTAAGATGGTAAATTGCATTTTGGCCAGGTGTCACAAATCGGTCCAAGCAGTTAAATTTTCCTCATTCACTCGCATGCTTTCAAACAAGAACAGTTGCTCTGCAAATAACCTCAGGTGCCAAGACCAGGAAACAAACAAACAACAACAGGCTGGGAGATCAACAAGGCTGAAAGGTCAACAAGGCAGAAATGTCAACAAGGCGTTAATTGTGTTCATGTGTGAGCATGTGCAGTTAGGGTTGTTTTTGAGTGGCCAGGCTAGAAATGACAGAAGTATGGTTTCACAAATGTCATCTTTCTAAGTAATAGCCCTGACCTTCACACCTAACCTTTACATTTACCCTCACCCATAACACTAACCCCTAGATAAAAACAAATAGTATTGGTCCGTTCAAGCATGGCCATAGTGACTGCCATTAGGTCCCACATGCACTCTACAATGCCATTTATCTTTATAGAACAGTGCAGTACAACATTCTAGAACCATGACGTCTCTGAGGTAACAAACTCTGGTAATAGTCAATGTAACTCATTAATACACTTTCTTATAAAGTTCTTGTGAAATGCTGGATTCACAGATTCTACAAGTACCCCACGATTTGTATTAGTCTATTTCACCATACAGAACCTCTTGGCTTACTGCTACTTGAGCTGATTTCTATAGTGACTGGATGTGTGTTAATACAATCCCTGAGCCATGTGGAAGCCCATCCAGGAACATGGTGACTTACTCTGTAGAGTTGGAACGAGGACGGAACTTCTTCCCTTTCGACTTCTTGCGATTTCCACTCAGATTTCCTACAGAGAAAGGACAGAGTAACACACGGTTAGCACAGGGAAATATAACTCTCTCTGTGTGTGTGTGTGTGTATTTACCTTGCCATGAGTTGCTCCTGGGTCGTCCGTTCTCACAAATGTCAGAGATGTGTTTGGCATCAGGGATTCGCTCGCTCCACGAGTGGGACAGACCATTAGACCTTCACACACAGAGTCATATTTCCTTGTGAAACAGTGATAACCATTATTGTCACAATCATCATTACTGACAACCTGATCCCCAGACTTTTACATAACCAGGCAAGTCAGTTAAGAACAAATTCTTATTTACAATGACGGCATACACCGGCCGTCATTTATCCCAAAGCACCGCCCTATGGGACTCCCAATCACGGTCAGTTGTGATACAGCCTGGAATCGAACCATGGTGTCTGTAGTGACACCTCAAGCACTGAGATGCAGTGCCTTAGACCGCTGTACCACTCGAGAGCCCAGATTTACAACATCTGTTTAGTCGGTTTGATTTCCGGGACCACCCATACGTAAAATATGCACACACGACTGTATATTATTATCATATTGTTCATATTGTTATAATATATATCATATTATTTTCCTCTGTCTACAGTAGAGAACAGACAGACAGCTCAAAGTAGGAGGAGGAGAGGAAGAAGACTGATGGTATATTCCATGAGAACAGACTACCACACAATGACGACTGTGAACGATAGGTATGGTGACAGAGAGCGATACCATGACAACATGGAGTGATACCATGACAACATGATGAGAAGAATGTGCAGAAAGAGGCATATTGCAACCAACACTACACAACCAACTACACATATTGCGAACAAGACAAGATACCCTAGACACGCAAAAAATAAGAAACCCCCTCACCACAGAGACACACACACACACACAGAGAGATGTTTGCGATGGCAGAGAGATGATGTCACACCTGAATGCAAACAGAGAGATGTTTTGTGAGATGGAGGCGATGGAGGGGGGGAAAGAGAGCGTGTATATCTGCAGGTTAGACAGACAGCCAGACCTCTTCTTGGAGCTACAGCCTGAGTTGGTGCTG
Source organism: Brachymystax lenok tsinlingensis (assembly GCA_030435695.1). Classification (NCBI taxonomy): domain Eukaryota; kingdom Metazoa; phylum Chordata; class Actinopteri; order Salmoniformes; family Salmonidae; genus Brachymystax; species Brachymystax lenok. The sequence goes on along the minus strand of CM059789.1, from coordinate 96,386,712 downwards.
ACCCCAGGGGCCAGGTCACTGTAGAACGAGTCTGCATCCCCGGGTTTCTTCACATAGTCACCCGGAGGCATTTGCCTGAGAAACGCCAACAAACATTAGACATCTGAACACTATCATGACATAGATGTGATTTCACAAACACATAAATAGAACCACAACTAATGAATGTTATAGAAAATGTGGAATTGTAAGTCACGCTGATAAATGACAAAAATGTAATTGGGAAAGAATAAGAATGACAAACCGGCAGAATCTTCTGTGAACCTCTGACTCAACGTAGCACCTCTGTCTGTAGCTCCTGTTAGTGAAGAAGGACATTCACGTCAGACACACTGACCAATGACACGATCCCAAACCAGTTCCTAATCCTAACTAGTCAGTTATCCCAGGTCTGAGGTCCAGCTGTACTCACCTGTATCCCCAGGCGGTGGCGGCCAGGATGAGAGCCAGGAACAGAATGGAGCCAGCGATGGCCCCGATGATGATGTTAGTACTGGTGATACCTGAGAGAGATGGGGGGAGAGCACTTTATAAACAAACTGTATTATAGTTGTTTCCAGATGAATCTGTAGGAGAAACACACTTTGAAGTGATCAAGTGGGTACACCTCACTTCAATAGTACACTAAAACACAGCACACTCAGAGGGAAGAGGTCTGAAAGGAAAAAGGGGGGAGGAAACAGATTACAAACATTGATGTGTATGTTTTTCAGGGGGAACGTAGAAGGATTCAAAAACATGACTGACTACAGGCTGGAGAGACTGGGAAGGGGTGAGAGGAGGAGAAAGAGAAGGAAGTGACATCACAGAAGGGGCAAACACAATGAAGAGGAACTCAGATCTGACCTCAGCGTCACTCCATCAATGACATGAGCCTGTCGACAAAGAATGTGCGTGAAAATAAACAACAAACAAAAAGAAAGATGTGCCTGGTGTTTTTTTTTAACAGATACTAATGCAAACGTAAAGCCCCAAAATAACGATTATATGCAAAATAACTAAACAATGAATGAACCAATGATTTATGATGAAAATAAAGGCTTAAATACGTATGTTGAACCAAAACCTCTCACAGTCTTTGTGGAGAGAGAGAGAGAGAGAGAGAGAGAGAGAGAGAGAGAGAGAGGAGAGAGAGAGAGAGAGGGAGAGCTATTTATAAGCAGGGCTTGTGTGTGGAGTTGTTTGTACCTGATGTAGAGGCGGTGGGTCCAACCACCAGGTAGCTGAGAGAAGACGTGGAGTTACAATCGTCTCCAGTCCAACCCAAGTGACACACACACTTCAGCTCGTTACTGCAAATCTGCACCACACACATACACAAGCACACACACACACACACCAAAAAACATGTTATTAGGAGCTGAAAGGTTGGAGAGAGAGAGAGAAAGTGGGTGTGCATGCATGTGGGTGTTTGTCCGTTTGTGTGTGTGTATCCGTACCCCGTGTCCAGAACAGATGGTCTTCTCGGTGGTCCCAGGGCAGGTGCTGAAGTTGAACTCCTGAAGGGGCAGACACTTGTGGTTGAAGCAGACCCTCTCTGTCCCACAGGCTGTCCCATCCTCCACATAGCCCAGGTCACTGTCCCCGTCTATCATCACATGACCCCCACTGACATACAGCACACAACACAACACAGTCACAGAGGATCCATTCATATAGAAGTTACACAGGGACATAAATCAAGTATAGAATTGAATTCACAGAGAGAGCTAAAGAGGCATTATTCTGTATGTGCTCTGGAGGCCTGCATCCTCCACAATGGACCATATGTCAAATACTGTTTCTTCTTTCTAATCTTTCATTATTTTGCCAGAAACAATTAAATCCCTTTTTCTATGTCTCTTCGAATTCGTCGCATTTCTTATGTCCTATTTTTAAATAAGATTTCGTGTTATCCTCTGTAGGTTTTTAATGCATGTACTGCTTGTTCTTGGATATATGTGTCTTTTGAATTATGAAATAAATAAATAAAATAAATAAATCATCAGTTGAGACAAATTGCCTCCCCAGAGAGAGTCTGACTAAAGGTGCATATGTGGTTGGTGGTGTTGTGTGTTCATGATAATTACAGTACAATTATAGATAAATGGGTCTACATAATAGGAATTTTGTTCCGCTAAATAGCAATTGTGTTTAGTGACGTAAATATAAGGAGGTCGCTTTATCAATCAGCGTGTGTAAATATCTATGAATGGACTGTAATTCCTTAGCAACCCAAGGAGAACCATTAACGCGCTGAATGAATTAGAGTCTGATGACTTCTGACTGTGTCACACTGGGCTGAGTGGTGTGTGTGTGTGTGTGTGTGTGTGTGTGTGTGTGTGTGTACCTGCAGTCCAGCGAGGCGCTGTGCTGTGCAACAGAGAAGGATGTCAGTCCCCCCTGCAACTCTCCTAGTCGGGGGGCCGGCGATATGTTGGAACACAGCAGGTACCCACAATGCACGTCTCTGAAACACACAGGAAGGAGTGATGAACCTTCTCTCTAAGTTCAGGTTGCTGGACATGTTATGTTCAAGGATAAAGGTAACAGTGCGTTGGCATGTCATTGTCTTCAAGCACAACAGAACTGTGACACAAACAAGTGTCCTTACTGCTTGTTGCATTGGACCCATGTGTCTTTGTCCTTCCCACAGTTCCCCTTCTCTGTCCCCTCGATGTTCAGCTTCTCATAACAGAACTTTTCAGCAGCGGTCGCCTCTGAAAAATCAAACAATGAACAAGGATGATGTTACAACCTACATAAATAACCCTGCTTTGAGTGTCATTGAGGTTGACATAAAAACGTTTTCATCAGTGATTGAATCAAAAACAGTTTTGTTACTCACTCTCTCCCCACAGGTACTTGCACTGTCTGTCTTTGGTCTTGCACCTCCCGTTGAAGCAACGACCCTGGACACAGAGGAATGGTACACGTCAAACACAAACACACACCTGTACACACCAACTGGTCCACTCTGATTATTCTTGATATCTCTTACCTGTTCCTTTTCACATGAGTAGCCGTCCATCTTGTGTACGTTCGGGGGACACTGGCTGGAGTTACCAGTGCAGTTCTCTGGAATATCACAGTCATTCACTGCCTCCCTACACACCACGCCCATAAACTCCATCTGCCCACACACAACACAACACAGGTCAAACCATGTCAGCGGGTGTATAACATTTACTCCTGAGGTACTGACCTGTTGCAGACTACAACCACTGTAATTATTATTTCACCCTGCTGATCATCTACGTTTAAACATCTTGAAGAACAATCTGGTCTTAACGGCCATGCACTCTTTTAATCTCCACCCGGCACAGCCAGAAGAGGACTGGCAACCCCTCAGAGCCTGGTTCCTCTCCACCCGGCACAGCCAGAAGAGGACTGGCAACCCCTCAGAGCCTGGTTCCTCTCCACCCGGCACAGCCAGAAGAGGACTGGCAACCCCTCAGAGCCTGGTTCCTCTCCACCCGGCACAGCCAGAAGAGGACTGGCAACCCCTCAGAGCCTGGTTCCTCTCTATGTTCCTGCCTTTCTAGGGAGATTTCCAAGCCACCGTGCTTCTACATCTGCATTGCTTGCTGTTTGGGGTTTTTAGGCTGGGTTTCTATATAGCACTGTGTGACATTTGCTGATGTAAAAAGGGCTTTATAAATACATTTGATTGATTGATTATGCATGCGTGCATATATGCGTGTTGTGACAATGCATGGTGTCCTGTACCTGACAGTTGTTACAGCAGAGTCCGTCGCTACACTTTGAGCCTTGTGTGAGTGTACATTTCTGACAGCACTTCTCTCCCTCCCTCTCGCACTCCTAGTGACGGAACACAAACACATATAAACAAACGCATATGAATCAAGGTTCCCTGTAGATTCTCCAGGACCAGAGGTGTCTAGGGTCGATGTTTGTCCACTCTCAGCTACTCACCGCTGGGCTGCCACAGTCACACTCCTCCCCTGGCTCCACCAAACCATTCCCACACTCTGGAGGGTCAACCAGCTGGAGTCACAGAGAGCGAGAGGGGGAGAGTGAAAGAGAGTAGAGAGGAGAGAGAGAAAGAGAGTGGTTAGGTTTATCTAAGCGCTTTGGGTGAAATTTAAGAAAAGTGCTTTATAAGCTTTGAAGTAATTTTCTTCATTATCACCTCCAGGGGTGTGCGTGTGTGTGTGTTGTGCGTGTGTACCTTTAGGGGTTTGTTAAAGAGACAGGCTCCACCACCACTGTTGAGGAAGGTGTGGTACTCCTCCACATTGCAGTTGGAGAACCTCTTGGGCAGGTAGAAGCTGTTCAACACAACCACAGAGTCACGCAGTTACACTGGAAACAACCGCAGCACGTCAACAACAACACACATCCCTCTGAGACACACTGTGCCACTCTTGTGTTGCTTTAGTGTTGCCCTTACAGAGAGAAGGCCAGTAGTGTGGTATATACTTCCACTATACCGTATATGAACAGGAAGGAAACATTCACCACAAAACGTGTTCAACAAGACTGACTAACATTTCTGACTGATTCTAAGAGTTGGTTCCATTTCAGTTCAATCCAATCCCTTACAGCCCACCATCTATAGAATAACACACACACACACACACACACACACACACACACACACCACACCTTTTATCTGTTGATGACCACAGTCAAAGTTAGAGTCAAAGAATAGGGATAGTAGTGATATGGCATTGGCATACAAGATTAATATTGACTGATGGTGTGTAGAGGAAATAACGTTTGTCACGTTATTGTTGTTGTCCTTGTTGTTGTCCTTGTTGTTGCTTCTGGTTGTGAATCATAACCTATGCACAATCAGTGATGTGTGGTGGCAGAAACCAGGTCCCATTAATAGCTTTAGGACAAAGGTGTCTTTTGTTGCAGAAATTGATTGACTTGAAATTAATACATTTCTGCAGACCACCTTTGTCCTGAAGAAATCAATAGCACCTGGTTTGCTAGTAAGCAATTGACACTCAATCAGGGGTCTTTCTGTTGCTAGTCTGTCATTGTTAGTGTTGACCCCTTGCTGCTCTGCATTCCTGCAATCAGGGCTCAGCCTCAGATGCTATTGTCCTGTCTTGCCATAGCACTGTTGCTAAATGATACAGCAAATATGTATCCGCTTTGAGTAGTAATGCTAGTGGGTGGCTAATGGGAGCTAGTGCTGTAAACACAATGCAGCACATCCTGGGCCCAACAGGAGCTTTCCCGGAGAAAGGAAATGGTGGAAGTCAAGGAGCTGAGTTGAGTGTGGATTATTGTAGCACTTACAATAGTAGTGAGAGTCATACTGATTAGGAATCCAACAAAGGCTCACAATAACAGAGAGATGGATAGAGAGAGAGACCTCCAATGAATCACTGGCAATATAGTTACACATCAACCCTCCATTACTTCTTTCTATGTTTCTCTCCGTCTCTTCTTCTCTCTCGCTAAACACTCTAAATGAAGAGAGGATAGTGTATGATGACTGATAAAGAACATTTCCTATTCGAGGGGCGGTGGCCCCAACACAGCCTCAACATAGTAGAACCCTCAGTAATGAAGAACCTAACACAAAGGAACCCAGTGTGATACAAACACAAGTCTCTCATTCATCCAGTGCATTATGGCACCCCCAGGCTGGCCTACAACCCAATTGTGCACACACACACATTAGAGATAGAACACACACTAATTAAGGAACCCAGATAGAACCCCAACCCTTTTGATGGAGAGAACCACCACACAATAGACTGTCAGTATTAGTTCATAGGAACAGACATGCAGGCGCTGAGAAGAGAAAATAAAAAGGCCATCAATGGGCGTGACTGATAGTTGCTCATTGAATACGAGTGTCTGAAATACCATTGACCTCTGCTTAGAGAGAGGGAGTCTGGGTAAGAGCCATGTGCTGGGGAAAGGGTAAATAATAACTTCTGACCTTTGACATGTGACATGCTGACCCCACGGAGAGGTCGCTGAAGTCAGGTAACAATATCAAAGATAGAATCCTAAGAGGGGTCAGTGCTGTTGGGTACAGTATTAATGGAGATAAATCATATTGGTCTTGTACGGGAATGACATTGCAGACTGTATCAATCGGTTAGATGGACAAGACATGATGGGTAGGGCTCACTGTCAAAGCTTTAAGGGGGAAAAGGGATCCCCCTATGAGTATAACAGTAGTACAATCCGTTGCTCCAAAAGTGCTCAGCGAGTGACATCAGCCCAAAACTGAAAATATATATGAAAATATATCAGAAAAATATATGTACATAATGAACATAAATAAATACAGCTGAGATCAGACCACAGAGCTGTATTTCTTTACACTGCATCATCATCATCATTTGAAGAAGACGAAGCTACGGCGGGACGTCGAGCCACAGAGGCCGTAATGCTATTGGATGGAATGGGAAAGGTTGAGATGACTGACAACCCTTCCAGGCAGTCGATTGGTTCAAACCGCACGAGCAGCGTTCCAGCCAAGCTTCTGCTCACCTGCTGTCCCATTTGGGATTGAGGGGAAACGCAAGAGGTATTAAAGAAGAGGGGTAAAGACACACATCCTCCATACTAACACACACAGCGCTCACACACAGTTGCACCTATATAGATACACTCACACACACAAGCTGCAAAGCAGCAAGCGTGTACACACAGAAACACACAATGAACGGTAAACATTTGGCTGACAAGGACAGTACAAGAGCTCCACAGTTAACCGAGAGAGGTATAACATATTATTCAGAATATAGAATGTGATTGGTGGGACTCTACGTGGCAGTTCAGGACATGACCAATCACTCACAGATGGTATTACTAATATGAATCCCTGGCCAAACAGTCCAGTGCCTGAAGTTACTGATGTCTGGAGGAAACAACAGCCTCTACTGCCACCTAGTGGAACATTTCCTGAACTACAACATAGACTAAAGTATTTTCTAATGCTCCAGACATTGTTAACCCAGAGTCAACACTAACAAGAGAATCCCTGTGAATGTATTATTTGTCCTAATTCAGATGATCTCTCCCTGTCTAAATGTCCAACAAAGTCAGACGGACTATTTTTCTGGGTAGTCACTTTCTGGCCAGGCTAAGATGGACAAAGGTGGCATTATCATCAGAGCTGATGAATAAGTATATGAGATATTTGTTCTCAGTCGGAGTTAAGGTTAGGTTGAGGGTTAGGTTTAAGGTTGAGGGTTAGGTTTAAAGGTGAGAGTTAGGGGTAGGTTATGGTGAGTTAGGGTTAGTGGTTAGAAATGCAGTACTCCCATCCTTTCTAACATGGTCAGATAGTCTCTTAGAGAAGAGGGTTGTCACTAACACACTATGACATCACAGCGACACAGAGACGCACAGAGGGAACACACGTCTGGAATGTCGGCAATGCCGCGGGAGATGGTGTCTGTTGCCGTAGTGTGAGACGGGTTGTTCAGGAAACAAAGTACTTTAGAGGAAACTTACCCAACATCATCCATGATGCAGCCAGACCAACGGTCGTCACACTTGCACTCGCCTGTGGAACACACAACATACATGTCTCTGTGTGGCCTGTTTGTTTGTTTGTTTGTGTTCGTGTGTGTGTACAAGATCGTACCATTGAGGATCCTCTTCTTGTCAGAGAAGATGCCAATGTTTTGTCCCAGAGACTGGGCCAGGGTTATAGCCATCTCATCTGTCTTGCCATACTGACAGAGGAAGGGAGGAGAAAAGAAAGAGAGAGAGAGAATAGAGAGAGAGAGAATAAGTTCTTAAATTGTGCCTTAAAGAGATGCTGATCAAGGTTTTCATCCTGAAGCAGGGCCTACCTCATTGACTCCTCCTCCCTTAGTTAGAGAACAGACTCCTCCCATATAGGAAGCTCCTCCCCAGCTGCTATGGAAACGGTTCCCTCTGGTAAAAAGAGAGGAAGTGACTAAATCTCTAAACCAGGAGTTCCCAGACTTTTTTGTCCCATCACCTCAAATACAAAAATAAGGATTTCACCAACAGCCAATGTTTACTTTTTCATTTGGGGCTATGACAGTCTATTACAAATCAGTCTGACAGGAAGTATGGTTTGAAGTGACTAAAATGCATCAGAAAGACCTTACTTTGGGAAACGCTGCTCTAAAGCCAGACAGAACCCATAACCCCACACACACACACACACACACACTCAGAGACAGACAGAACCCATACCACCCCTCTCCCCACCCCACACAGAGACAGACAGAACCCATACCACTCCCGGTCCCCCACCCCACACAGAGACAGACAGAACCCATACCACCCCCTCTCCCCACCCCACACAGAGACAGACAGAACCCATACCACCCCCTCTCCTCCACCCCACACAGAGACAGACAGAACCCATACCACCCCCTCTCCCCCACCCCACACAGAGACAGACAGGCTTACGAGAAAAGATGCACGGAGTCACACTTCTCCTTGATGAAGTCTCGTCTGTACTTCATGAACTCCCTCAAGGTCACCATGGGGTCGTCGTCGATGTTGAACCGGTTGTCGGCCGCCCACGTCTCCATGGCAACCAGCACGATGCGGGTGTTGAGCTGCTCCTTGAAGATCTGGGAAGGGAGGGTGACATCAGAACACCAAACATTAGACCGACAGAACAGCTGCAGGAAATACGGTGCTATCTGTCTCTTGAGAGTTGACTGACATCAAAACATTTCCTCCAAAACTACTTAAATGACCTAAATGACTTTGAAAGCTGACTGAGATCTAATGACAACATCCATTCCAACAGACTTCTGGTAGTGTTTGTGATTCTAATCTGAGCAGCTTATGAGAACACTGGCCAGACAGAATCAACAGAGGCTAATAGTCTCTTCAAGGACACAATGGGAACGAGTGGCACAGTGAGAGAACATGTTTGCCTGAATAGGAACATTCCATTAAATCAACAATGCACAGTGGACAAGGACACTTTCAGTTCTATTCTTAAAATAAAACATCTATCAAACACACACCATTCCCTATATAGCATCCTTTTAATGTCATTACTAAATCTCAAGGGCACACAAACAGACATGACCCTTTTCCACCAGCCTATCAGCTTTCAAATGTGACCCTGTTCCTCTGCAACGGGCCTATCAGATTTCCACAGCACAGCAGACAGACGGGGCTGAGGAGACCAGTTATCGTTGCAGATGGTGACACTGAAGATTCCGCCCTTGATCGGTTGAGATTCTAAAGACCAGATGATTCTACTGTCTCTAGGCGCATGTAGCTCATGGAGGCCAGATAGCCACTGCTAGCTGACAAAATATCCAATACCAAAAAGATGATGTTTAGGTAACTTACCATATCAGCCATATTGACCACAGACTTAGCGTAGTTATTTGTCTGACCAACAGAGAGACGATGCTTTTTATACTGGAGAGAGAGAGAGAGAGAGATAGTCAGCTTTATACCTGAACCCCTAGCTTCTTTATTGGGGGTAACATCAGTGAAAGAAAGAGCACACACAATCATAAACACACACAGACGGACTGCTCTCACCATCAGATGGTCGTTGATCACCATCAGCTCTATGTACTTGGTCTCCTCGTCCACACTGCCTCCAACCCGCGGGGCCTATGAGAGCAACACAGAGCAGACTAAGCTTCAATGGATCTAACACACACACACGCACACACACACACATATATGCATTAAAACTCTCTCTCTCTTACTGTAAAAACATTATAATTGTATGATGACTGTTTCCACCAAAACCATTCATAGAAACAGGAAGAATGATGCTGGGATGACGGAATGTTTCAACCGCATCAAGTCTGTCTGTGCTTTCCTGTAAACCACGTCTATATAGCTCTCAGGGGAGAGAGAGACAGAGAGGGAGAGGGAGAGAGAGATGCAGACACATCCACACCAGTTTGTCTGTCTGCAGGCAGTGGAGGATGAGGAGCCACAGAGAACAACCTTCACTCACATGGTAAATATTTTATAAGAAGAGGACGAGAGGGGTGACAAGGAAATCACCTTAATTTCTACCTCAGTGAATTAACATACAGAATGCAAAGTCAAAAACGTGAAGAACACGCAGAGCACTATTTAATTATCTCCAACGCACTCATACAGACAACATAAGCATACACGATTATATAGTACACACACCACAGACATGACTGAACTCAAGATGACTCCTTTCTCAGCATTCCTTCCCCAGTTACAGTAAATTATGACTCATCCATAACTGTGACCATAAGGATAGTAGGAGGAAAACCTGGGGCATTCCACAGTTCTCACTCACCTGTCTCTTCTTCCTCCTGTGGATGACCTTTGACCCAGGAAATGGAGGGCTGGGGAAAGGAGGCTCTGGGAGGTCAACTGGGGAAAAACAAAGGAGGGTTAGTGTATTATTGTTTGTTAGCGTATAGGGTAATAACATTCACTATAACATTCTCCACATCTAACAGTAACCAAGCTATGCAGTTCTATATTATGTTTACTCAGGCTTATGTGTTTCTAAGGCCTACGGCTCTGATACTGGATATTGGTTCAGCTGCAACTCATGGTAACCAATCAGATTGTGTGGCCAGAACTAACAGTTTTGCAATATTTATTTTATTTCTCAGTTTTCCAATAGTTCGTAAATTTAATCCACCCCTCATAAGTCTTACAGCAGATACCTTACCATTAGGGAGGAAGGAAGCTGCTGCCTCTTGTCCTGCTGATTTATAGATAATGTGGATCTGGACATCACCCTGCAAGACATTAGAAAGAAAGGTGGAGGGTCATTATTCATTATTTTCTATCTTTTGTTTTGTATATATTTTTTGGGAATCATCCAACCATGTATTTTCAAATAAATGGAATAAAGTGCGCTGTCTGTCCTCATCAGTCAACCACACAGCCCCAGGCCAGAGGGGCGGCAGGTAGCCTAGTGGTTAGAGCGTTGGACTTGTAACTGGAGGGTTGCAAGTTCGAATCCCCGAGCTGACAAGGTAAAGATCTGTCGTTCTGGCCCTGAACAAGGCAGTTAACCCACTGTTTCCCGGCGCCGAAGACGTGGATGTTGATTGTAAAAATGACTAATAATGGTGACTTTGACCGTGTGAATATGAACGCGCGGGTGACGTCACATTCTCTTGCCAACCACGGGGGCGCGCAAGAAGCGAGTGCGTTACGGACGGGAAAACGCTCCTTGGAACTGAGAAACTCTACAACAAATTGGAATGCCTGCGATTTCTCCCTAATAAACGCGTTAACATTACAAAAATCAAAGGTATGAAGTTCGACCTCCTTTTCATAGAGTCAGTTGAGCTTCTGTGAGCGCTAGCGTTTAGCTAGCTAGTCCCATCTTTTCGACAATCCAGGGCGCTACAGGTTTCTAGCTAGCTAGCTGATGCTAACTTATTATTAGCTAGCTAGTTGGGTAGTCAGCTGGTTAATGATTGCTAGCTTGTATCAACATTGTTTGAACAACATGTAGAAGACATCACAGCTAAATTACATATCCACAACTTCACAAGCATACGGGGAGAACAACTAAAGTAAGTTAGTAGGCTAACTAGCTAATTGAATGATAGCTAGCTAATTAACTGCGCACTGACTACTGAATAATTATTACATGTCTGTCATGTTATGCCAGTCTGCTCAGTAGAACATCCACACAGCGCTGTAAACATAGTGAACCAGTTGCACATTGGTAAATAACTGGTTCTACTTTGAGACAATTGAGTTTACTGCATTGAGAAGCATTATGGCGCAACAACCATTGTCAACGGTAGTAAAGGGTAGACCAGTCTATTGTCCATTGTTTTTCTGGACAGCCCCTGTTGCGGAGTAGTACTACAGTACTTGCCTAATAGGCTTAGTTTGTAAGTGTCTGAGTTCCAATGAAATTAGAGCATTGTTTTCAGTCACATGCAGATTCTAGGTCAACTGTGTTAGTGAATAGGAACATATAAGGGGTTTGCCCATAGCTGGGTCACCTCCCTCAGTGGTGTAAACTTTGATGTTGTTTTCAAGAGTACAGTGTAATGCTGTGGATTGTTGTCAAGCAGAAAGGTCTCCCTGCCATGCAGAATAGGAAATGCTCTGTCACCTCTATATGTCACATATTTATATTCAGAACTAAACAGGCCTCTAAATCTGGATGACCAGTTCATCTGACTGAGTACTGATCTCCCTCTCTCGTTTTCCCTTTCTCTCTTTCTCCAAAAGAACAGGAAGTCCTCTGTTGACATCACTTCCTGTCTGCGGCGGCTATGCCGTGCCGTGACATCCACGCCACCAATGCCTTCTCCTTCATCATCGCCTTCATCTCCGTGGGCGGCATCGCTGTGGCGGCGCTGATCCCACAGTGGCGAGTGACACGACTTGTCACCTTCAACAAAAACGCCAAGAACATCAGCGTCTATGACGGCCTGTGGGCCAAGTGTGTGAAACAAGATGGTTACTCTGGCTGCTACTACTACGACTCAGAGGTACTGGTCTAATGATCGCACAATCATAAGGACATACAGCATTCCATATTCCCCCCATATGGTGCACTACCACATAGGGCTCTAAAGTAGTGCACTATACAGGAAATAGGGTGCCATTTGAGATTTGCATAAATCATTTCTCATTTATTCCTTCCTTCTCCCCACAGTGGTATTCTAAAGTGGACCAGTTGGACCTGAGACTGCTCCAGTTCTGCCTGCCGACTGGGCTATTGTTTGGCTCCCTGGCCCTGGTGCTGTGTATGGCAGGCATGTCTAAGACCTGCTGCTGCTCTGATAAGGCTGAGGCAGACATCAAGAGTACCCGCTGTCTGGTCAACAGTGCAGGCTGCCACCTAGTGGCCGGGATGTTCCTGTTCCTGGGCGGGGCTATCGCCCTGGCGCCCTCCGTGTGGTTCCTGTTCCGGACCAAGGAGATGAACATCAAGTACGACCGCATCTTCTCAGACGGGTTCGCTGTCTACGTGGCCATCGGCTGTTCCGGCGGCCTCATGCTCGCCGCCCTGCTGATGTTCATGTGGTACTGCATGTGTAAGAAGCTACCCTCTCCCTTCTGGCTGCCTCTACCCACACTCCCTAACTCCCTCTCCACCCAGCCCCTCACAGCCAACGGGTACCCCCCCTTCCCCGTCTACGGCCCCCCTCAGACCTTCCCTCCACAGGGGTACGTCCCAACTGTGATGGATGCCCAGCCCTACGCTCCCTCCCAGGGCTACCCTCAGAGCGTAGCCCCCCTGGCCCAGCAGGTCTATATGTCCCAGATGTCAGCCCCGGATGGGTATGGGTCAGAGGTGGGGCAGAACCAGGCTTACAGCTACGCCGCGTCTCAGAGTTATGCCCCCTCTCAGGTGGGCTACGCCCCCAGCTACGTAGGCCACCGCTACTCCACACGCTCACGCATGTCTGGCATAGAGATAGACATCCCTGTTCTAACACAAGGCCTCTGAGGGAGAGGGCTTCTGCCAGAACACTGAGTCCTGGTTCCATTTAGCTGTCCTGTCTCCTGTAAAGGGTGTGTACTGTCAGTGCAATATGAATGAAGGATATGACTGTTGGTCAGTCTGCACTAGAAATACAGCTCTGTGTCACTCAACCAAGCACTGCACTGTTAGACACCGTTAAGTATTCAGCCTCTACATCTGGTGAAAGGACACCAGAGATGCCCCATAATGAAGTCTGGATTCACTGTTGCATGTTGATTGAAAACAATATTTTCTAATCACACCTATTTGTACATCTCTTCTTAATGTAAATCTGCTTGAAACCTCATAGCATTTCTACACTGAATATTGTTCACTAATATTTCAACTGCTAAGAAATGAACTAAACTACTTTAACCGTGAGGTAACTTGATGTAGTGAGGTAAAGGGAGTGACACTAACTGACTGTGGTGTCTTTGTTGTGCCTGTTGTTTTAATGTGTGTTGTTCATATTGTTGGTCTGTGAAGAAACACTACTGCTGTGCCTTGTTCAGAACAGCCATATTACGTTGCTTAGTTATCCTGTGTTTGTTGTACTAATACTGTGAATACTGTAACATGTTACTGTTGTTTTTGGTCTGCTAGTTTTATTCACATGCTGCTGTTTTGGGGCGTTGGAGATATTATAATCTGCTGTAACATGTGAGATGACATGTCCAAATGACTCATATCCTATTTACCCATCTACAGTACAGCAGTGGCTCTAAGGCCATGACTTTATATGTAGACATAAATTAGATTATTTTGTAGCTAATTCACATATGATAATGCCACTGTATATCAATCAAATGTATAAAGGCCTTTTTTACATCAGCAGATGCCACAACGTGCTAAATCATGAAGGTAGTTGTTGACCTGTCTCCTTCGTTAAGGTGCCTGGGAGATATGATTGAACCAGATTACATACTTCTCCTCTGTGGCTCTGTCTGCTACTCAGACCATAGGAATATCAAAATGACCATCTTATTTTAGCTCCGGTACACTGCCATCATCTGTCGCCTGTTCTTTTTGTCACATTGTAGGAGTCTACACTGAGCTGTGTAAGCAAACGTTGAGCTACTCTTGTTTCTGCTTCATTCATCCACTACTGGGCTTGCAAATGGCGCGCAGCGGTCTAAGGCACTGCATCTCAGTGCTAGAGGTGTCACTACAGACCCTGGTTCGATTCCAGGCTGTATCTCCTTGTTTGGGAGTCCCAAAGGGCGGTGCACAATTTGTCCATCATTGTAAATAAGAATTTGTTCTTAACTGACATGCCTGGTTAAATAAACTCATTGATTTTACATGAAGGGGAGGCGGGGTTCACTACACTAACATCGCATTCCATTGGCTATGCTGGCTCTAAAATGGTAGAACACTGACTGAATGCACTGGGCTTCTTATGATTCTACAATCTAGAGAAAGAGGATTCTGTGATTTATGTTGCATTCTATCCCTAAACACTAGTTTTTTACCAAACTGTCCTCTAACTCGTGTGTTGACTTAATCTTAAATCCCCTCTGTATCAGCCGTAACTTATCCGATATGCTCTCTCTGTTGTAGTACTGCATGTACAGTCTAATGTTCTGATCTCTATGGAAAATATCTTTGTTCACCGGACCTTTTTCTCAACATTTTTATCTAATTAAACTGTATCAGTGTTCCTCGCCATGGCCGACGATAACTAATACTGGTGTCACAGTACCACCAGAGATGTATTTACTGTTACTAAGTACTTAACATGATTAACAGGGCCAGAGAAAGGCCACACTAAAATTTGTCACCTGTTTGCAGTGATTCTGAGTGAATGTATTAGTTGGAGTCATTTAGCCGGCTGGTGTGCTGTGATTTGAACTGGGTGAACCTGTTCAGCCTAAAGGCGGAGAGACATAGAGGGCTGGTTGAGATGCAGCTGGGTTTATCTGGCAGGCAGATTGGATTACAAGCAGCAGGGTAATGGGTTGTTTCCGCTCCTCAGGGTTAGTGCTGTGTCAGCTGGTTATTGCTCCACTTTGGCACTTTATTGATCAGTCAGAGTAGTGATTAATGGGCTGTAAGGTCTGTTCCCCTGGCTTCTCAGCAGGACATCCCAATAGTATCCTCGCCTTGATCTGCACTGATAAGTAAGTCTGGATAGGTCCCTGTAACTCACCCAATGGGTTGCTAATTGAATGACGGATGGAAATAAGACATTTTGTGACCTTCGGGAATAAAAAGTGCATTTTAAAAGCATTTATTTAAAAAATCCTTTACGGGCTAATAGGCTATGATTGGTATATATTCTAGGGAGCAGTGTTGGTTGCTGGCCCATCTTATTTACACAGTCAGCGACATTTACACAGTCAGCGACACATAGTGACACGGTACATGGACATATAGGGCCTAGGAAAACCTGACAGCACTTTATAATTTTCAGTTTTTCTCACCAGGTCAGC
The DNA here is from genome assembly GCA_030435695.1 of Brachymystax lenok tsinlingensis. Taxonomy (NCBI): domain Eukaryota; kingdom Metazoa; phylum Chordata; class Actinopteri; order Salmoniformes; family Salmonidae; genus Brachymystax; species Brachymystax lenok. The sequence goes on along the minus strand of CM059789.1, from coordinate 96,370,893 downwards.
TGATGATTCAGCACTTTGTTATTATTCATTGATTCAGAGTTGGTGATGACAGCATGCTGCCTCGTCTCTGACACACACACAAACACACACACACAGAGAGCCTTGTCTGACCAGGGAGTCCGTTGTCACATCTTAGAGTGACAGACAGTGAACCGCGAGCGTTTAGCAACCCGCTGAGAGGCTAGCTGTCACCAAAGGCTGAGGAGACCAATGGATTTCTGACACTGCAAGGTCCACTAAAAACTATTCCCTGGCTACACTCTGAACCAAAACAGACATATTGTTCTGGTAACCCTGGCTACACTCTGAACCAAAACAGACATATTGTTCTGGTAACCCTGGCTACACTCTGAACCAAAACAGACATATTGTTCAGGTAACCCTGGCTACACTCTTCTGAACCAAGACAGACATATTGTTTTGGTAACCCTGGCTACACTCTTCTGAACCAAGACAGACATATTGTTCTGGTAACCCTGGCTACACTCTTCTGAACCAAGACAGACATATTGTTCTGGTAACCCTGGCTACACTCTTATGAACCAAGACAGACATATTGTTCTGGTAACCCTGGCTACAATTGTCTGAACCAAGACAGACATATTGTTCAGGTAACCCTGGCTACACTCTTCTGAACCAAGACAGACATATTGTTCTGGTAACCCTGGCTACACTCTTATGAACCAAGACAGACATATTGTTCTGGTAACCCTGGCTACACTCTTCTGAACCAAGACAGACATATTGTTCTGGTAACCCTGGCTACACTCTTCTGAACCAAGACAGACATATTGTTCTGGTAACCCTGGCTACACTCTTCTGAACCAAGACAGACATATTGTTCTGGTAACCCTGGCTACACTCTTATGAACCAAGACAGACATATAGTTCTGGTAAGGACTGAAGCAGCATGAGCAGAGACAAGACCTTAGTTAACATTCTGGTAGCAAAGACAATGAAGAGTTGAGAGTAGGTTTCTTCCAACCTGAGGGAGTTAGTCCCTGCCACTGATAACATGGTGTTTCCTTTAGGGACTGGGCCTGAATAGAACACTGTGTAATAACAGTATGAACAAACTACACCAGTACTATTTAAAACCAGTGCTAACATGTGCCTTGGGAATGGGCTTGAACCAGCAACCATGTTCTAAAGGTCTGCCATAAAGGTCCAGACCTCTTGGGAGCACTCACACGCAGGGAGGCCTAAACCCACTCAGCCTTTGTCCATAGAGAACAGCTTCCTCCTCATCAGTGCAGGCAGGAACAACCAGGGAGTGAGCTATCTCTATCATCATACACAATCTTTGATGAGTGAGCGCTCTTCATTGTGTTACACAGTCTTTGATGTGTGTCACACAACCCCCTAAAGACAGACACCATCTCTCATCATCCCACAGACACTCTTCACACCAACCAGTACTCTGTTTAATCTCACTCTTTCATGTTGCCAATGTGATTAGTGGTGAATCGCAAACCTAAATGCTGCAGTTCATGTCAATGTGATGGTAGATTTCTATACAGAACAGAACTGACAGATCAATCTGTATCATGTCTGTTCTTTATTATTCTGTTTCATGAATACGTGTATATATTAATATGCTGATTAATTTCAGAATATGTGAACTATGTATAATAATGTTTTGTACACATGAATATGCTGGTTAATGTTTGGACTCTTAACAAACAATAGTAATCTCAAAGGAATGCTGTATAATGTTCTCTTGTCCAATTGTCTTTGTTTCCTGATGAATCCCTTTTTGGTGAGGTAGGATAGCAGTTTGGGGGGACAACCGCCTACAAACACACACACACACGCACTCCATGGGGTGTGTGTCGTGAGTAGGATTAGGGTCTCACACAGATGGGCCTCAGATGTCCTTGGACAAAAGAACAGAGCGTGGCCTGGGTTGCTGGGGGAGACCGTATCTCGGATGAATTAATATAGAGTAGGGGGGGCAGCACCCCTTTCATTCAGGCTCAGGAGTTCCAAGGATTCGTCCTGTGTGTGTGTGTGTTGCATTAGAGTGCATGAAGCTGGCTGGGTTGGCTAAAGGCCACAAAGGATCCCCCTACTCCTCAACCCCCCTCACCACCACTACCCTCCCCTCCAAGCCTACACTCAAACCTCCATCCTCCTCATTCATAGGCTATCAGCTTCACTCCTTCACACCCTCCACCCTCACCACCACGTCTCCATCAAGCCCCATCCCCCACACCACCCCAACCAGCCCTGGTCCCAGCACAGCCTGAGGGACTGGGAAGTCCCGGGCACAGAGAGGGAATCCACTGAGCATCCCCATTGAGACGACTGCTTCTTTGTAAGCCAGCCAATCCACCATCCAGGAAGGGCTGTTTTTGGAATGTTACATTCTGTGATGCTGATCACCACAACCTTTCTATGTGCTCTGAGTACTAACAGCACATACAGTGGGGAAAAAAAATATTTAGTCAGCCACCAATTGTGCAAGTTCTCTCACTTAAAAAGATGAGAGGCCTGTAATTTTCATCATAGGTACACTTCAACTATGACAGACAAAATGAGGAATAAAAATCCAGAAAATAACATTGTAGGATTTTTAATGAATTTATTTGCAAATTATGGTGGAAAATAAGTATTTGGTCACATACAAACAAGCAAGATTTCTGGCTCTCACAGACCTGTAACTTCTTCTTTAAGAGGCTCCTCTGTCCTCCACTCGTTACCTGTATTAATGGCACCTGTTTGAACTTGTTATCAGTATAAAAGACACCTGTCCACAACCTCAAACAGTCACACTCCAAACTCCACTATGGCCAAGACCAAAGAGCTGTCAAAGGACACCAGAAACAAAATTGTAGACCTGCACCAGGTTGGGAAGACTGAATCTGCAATAGGTAAGCAGCTTGGTTTGAAGAAATCAACTGTGGGAGCAATTATTAGGAAATGGAAGACATACAAGACCACTGATAATCTTCCTCGATCTGGGGCTCCACGCAAGATCTCACCCGTGGGTCAAAATGATCACAAGAACGGTGAGCAAAAATCCCAGAACCACACGGGGACCTAGTGAATGACCTGCAGAGAGCTGGGACCAAAGTAACAAAGCCTACCATCAGTAACACACTACGCCGCCAGGGACTCAAATCCTGCAGTGCCAGACGTGTCCCCCTGCTTAAGCCAGTACATGTTCAGGCCCGTCTGAAGTTTGCTAGAGAGCATTTGGATGATCCAGATGAGGATTGGGAGAATGTCATATGGTCAGATGAAACCAAAATATAACTTTTTGGTAAAAACTCAACTCGTCGTGTTTGGAGGACAAAGAATGCTGAGTTGCATCCAAAGAACACCATACCTACTGTGAAGCATGGGGGTGGAAACATCATGCTTTGGGGCTGTTTTTCTGCAAAGGGACCAGGACGACTGATCCGTGTAAAGGAAAGAAGGAATGGGGCCATGTATCGTGAGATTTTGAGTGAAAACCTCCTTCCATCAGCAAGGGCATTGAAGATGAAACGTGGCTGGGTCTTTCAGCATGACAATGATCCCAAACACACCGCCCGGGCAACGAAGGGGTGGCTTAAGAAGCATTTCAAGGTCCTGGAGTGGCCTAGCCAGTCTCCAGATCTCAACCCCATAGAAAATCTTTGGAGGGAGTTGAAAGTCCGTGTTGGCCAGCGACAGCCCCAAAACATCACTGCTCTAGAGGAGATCTGCATGGAGGAATGGGCCAAAATACCAGCAACAGTGTGTGAAAACCTTGTGAAGACTTACAGAAAATGTTTGACCTCTGTCATTGCCAACAAAGGGTATATAACAAAGTATTGAGATAAACTTTTGTTATTGACCAAATACTTATTTTCCACCATAATTTGCAAATAAATAAATAAAAAATCCTACAATGTGATTTTCTGGATTTCTTTTTCTCATTTCGTCTGTCATAGTTGAAGTGTACCTATGATGAAAATTACAGGCCTCTCTCATCTTTTTAAGTTGGAGAACTTGCACAATTGGTGGCTGACTAAATACTTTTTTGCCCCACTGTAGATGTACACAATCCAGACAGACACCATTACGGTGCACCCATGAAGTATCACAAGGGAGAGACAACCATGTCTATACATTCTGTTAATCATATTTCTTTGCAAAGGAGAGGAGTGCCTAAACATGGAAGCTTTAATTCACATTCCCTATAATACCATCCATCTTTAATTGAGACAGGCAGTGCAGGGTGGTGCAGGTGGGGGCAGGGCAGGGTGGGACAACCGTGAGAGCCAGACATATGGTGTTCTGTACAAAGACAACTCAGCATAAACTCCCTCGTATACACACAAACAAACACACACACACAGATTTTTCTGCAGCAGCAGCATCTTGCAGAGAACCGATCCCAGAATCCCAGTCTCAACCTCCTGCCCACATAGAGCCACGTTAGTCAGCCTCTTGGTTCCCTGGTTCTGGCTCCTCTTGTCTCCCTTCCTGCTGGCTGGCTCCCTGGTTCTGGCTCCTCTTGTCTCCTTTCCTGCTGCCTGGCTCCCTGGTTCTGGTCCTCTTGGATCCCTTCCTACTGGCTGGCTCCCTGGTTCTGGTCCTCTTGGCTCCCTGGTTCTGGCTCCTCTTGGCTGCCTTCCTAATGGCTGGCTCCCTGATTCTGGTCCCTCTTAGCTCACTTCCTGCTGCCTGGCTCCCTGGTTCTGGTTCCTCTTGGCTGCCTTCCTACTGCCTGGCTCCCTGGTTCTAGTTCCTCTTGGCTGCCTTCCTACTGCCTGGCTCCCTGGTTCTGGTTTCCTCTTGGCTCCCTTCCTACTACCTGGCTTAGTGGTTCTGGTTCCTCTTGGCTGCCTTCCTGCTGCCTGGCTTGGTGGTTCTGTTTCCTCTTGGCTTCCTTCCTGCTGCCTGGCATGGTGGTTCTGGTTCTGTCCAGGTGGAAGGAGGGCAGATGGGTTAGCCATATGGCAGAGAGGAGTTATGCCGCCACACACACACACAGAAACACACACTGACTGCCATGCCGTCTCTGTCTTATAAAAGTCCCATCCAACCGGATCATATCACCGGATCAGCCAGGCGTCAGCTTGGAAGCTGTTTGTGTGAACACATCTTGGGTTTTAGATGTCTCTGTCTACAATAATTTTGTGAAGAGCTCTGTAAACTAGATTGACTGACAGTTGTGTAAATACTTTATTCTAAAACAGTCTGTCTGACAGACAGGCACACAGAGAGAGCTGTGGGGCATGTTTACCTAACACTACTGCCTGAGAGCATCTGAGAACACGCACGCACACACACACACACACACACACTGAAGCATGGTGAAGGAAAACGCTAAAAATAAACTTGAAAAACAATGTCTGCTGACAGAGGGTGTACAAACAGAACACTGCAGAGAGGATGCAAGTACAGCTGTTTGTGTGTGTGTCTGTGGGTGTGGGTGAGTGTGTGTGAGTATCAAACTTGGCATGCAGGGCAGGAGGCCAATACTTGATCTTTCCAGCAGGCATCTGTGTGTCTGTGTGACAAGCCTCTCAGAATGAACTGCACACCAAGCAGACTGTCAGAGAGAGAGAGAGAGAGAGAGAGAGAGAGAGAATAGCCCCAAGAGGCAGGCGTATCAGCGGCTCCAAGCCCAGAAACTGACAGCCGACACTGGGCTTGAGAGCAGCACAGCATGGCCTTGTCTTGGAGCCAGGATGCTAACGGCTAACAACTTATAGATGCCACACTGTGTGTGTGTCTAGCAGAGTGCTGCAGAGATTTTCTGAGTTAAGAGATCTTGGAGTGCAGTTTTCCCTCGTTCTCCCACTCATTCCCTTGTTTCAATAATTCCGTCCCCCCAGGAAGACTACAGAGGGAGAGAAGGAGGGGAGGAGGAGAGGAAGATAGGGAGGGAAGGATGAAGGAGGCTGCTAAAACAGATGTCACAAAGCCATAGGGTCCCAATGTTGTTCATTTCGGTTTCTCTCTCACCCCCTCGTTCTCCCTCACTCCCACTGTCCATTCCTCTCTTCCTCACTCCCACTCTCTGTCCATTCCTCTCTCCCTCACTCCCACTGTCTCTGTCCATTCCTCTCTCCCTCACTCCCACTGTCTCTGTCCATTCCTCTCTCCCTCTCTCCCACTGTCTCTGTCCATTCCTCTCTCCCTTTTTCTCTATTCTTCCCTCCTTCTCCCTGACTCATTTCACACCCTTCTTCTCATTTTACACTCTCCCCTCTCTTCTCTCTCTCCCCTCTCTTCTCTCTCCCCCCTCTCTTCTCTCTCCACCATAAGGCGGTAACCCACACAAACCCGCGCGGGCACTTGTGCTCGCTCACACACACACAAATAAACACACACACACACGCACACATACATAGACACGCACGCACGCACACACATACAGACACGCACACACATACAGACACGCACGCACACACATACAGACACACACGCACGCACAAATATGATGGAATTTTTATTGATTTATATATTTCTGCCAAGATTCATTTTTAAATTGATAGTCGTTGGCTCAATGACTGGATGTCTACGGGAACAGCTAGCATGCCATAACGCTAACGCTAGTAGAAATTGATCCCCCCTACCCTTGCCGCCACTGCTGAAAACAAATATACCTTTCTTGCCTTCCTGATTACCTCCACCCTAAACACACACACAGAAGATAAAATGTCTCTCACATCAACACATCAGAATCAGAGCTTGGTCTTCTCTCTCAGGGCAACAGATGCTGCTTGAAACCATCAGCTCTCCCTCAATAAATACAACTATATACTGTATTATAAACTGGGTGGTTAGAGCCCGGAATGCTGATTGGCTGACAGCCGTGGTATATCAGACCGTATACCACGGGTATGACAAAACATTTTTACTGCTCTAGTCACGTTGGTAACCAGTTTATAATAGCAATAAGGCACCTCGGGGGTTTGCGGTATATGGCCAATATAGCACGACTAAGGGCTGTATCCAGGCTGTACTCCTCGATCTGTCGTGCCTAAGAACATCCCTTAGCCGTGGTATATTGGCCATATACCACACCCCCTCGTGTTTTATTGCTTAATTATATCACTCTCTATTCCTCATGATCTAACTGGCTGGTCAGCTCTGCTCTGTCCTAGTGGATAATCTCTCTACTCTGAAGTCAATGTTAATTATGGGATGTGTAATGTAAGGGTAGTCTGCTGTGTGATCTGCATTCACGGTCCGGTCTGCAAGAGCTTCTAGTCCCATTCAGTTCAGACGACTACTATTACACAGTGTGTGTGAGTGTGTGTGCGCGTGCATCTGTAAATTGATGGCCAAGGTCATGCTTAGCCGAGGTACTCACGCTGACGCGGTCCTTTCCTCCAGGCTCAATCATGTAGGTGTGATTCCCATCAAAGAACATCCCACTGACAGAGAGAGAGAAAAAGAGAAAGAGAGAGAAAGAGAGATCAATATGACCACCAGCCATTGCAGACGTAAACAAGATGGATGCCACCACTCTCTCTCATCTCTACAGTAACTGATGAGGACTGTGTGTGTCTGTAACGGCACTAAGAGGGATAAGTGTCTATAGTAGTGTTACACTACTAACCAACACTACTAACATTAGTAACCAACACTACTAATCAAAACTACTAACCAACACTACTAACCAACACTACTAGCACAAGTAACCAACACTAATAACCAACACTACTAACCAACTACTAACCAACACTACTAACCAACACTACCACTAGTAACTAACACTACTAAACAACACTACTAACCAACACTCCTAACACTACTAACCAACACTACTAACTATAGTAACTAACGCTACTAACCAACACTACTAACCAACATTACTAACACTACTAACCAACACTACCACTAGTAACTAACACTACTAAACAACACTACTAACCAACACTCCTAACACTACTAACCAACACTACTAACACTAGTAACTAATGCTACTAACCAACACTACTAACCAACATTACTAACACTACTAACCAACACTACTAACCAACATTACTAACACTACTAACCAACACTAATAACCAAAACTACTAACACTATTAACACTAGAAACTAACACTACTAACACTACTAACACTACTAACACTATTAACACTAGAAACTAACACTACTAACACTACTAACTAACACTACAAACTAACACTACTAACCAACACTACTAACCAACACTATTAACCAACACTATTAACCGACACTATTAACCGACACTACTAACGAACACTACTAACACTATTAACACTAGTAACGAACACTACTAACACTATTAACACTAGTAACTAACACTACTAACACTATTAACACTAGTAACTAACACTACTAACACTACTAACACTAGTAACTAACACTACTAACACTAGTAACTAACACTACTAACACTATTAACACTAGTAACTAACACTACTAACACTAGTAACTAACACTACTAACACTATTAACACTAGTAACTAACACTACTAACACTATTAACACTAGTAACTAACACTACTAACACTAGTAACTAACACTACTAACACTATTAACACTAGTAACTAGCACTACTAACACTATTAACACTAGTAACTAACACTACTAACACTATTAACACTAGTAACTAGCACTACTAACCAACACTACTAACCAACACTACTAACACTAGTAACCAACACTACTAACCAAAACTACTAACCAACACTACTAACCAACACTACTAACACTAGTAACCAACAGTAATAACCAACACTACTAACCAACACTAATAACCAACACTACTAACCAACACTAATAACCAACACTAATAACCAACACTAATAACCAACATTACTAACCAACATTAATAACCAACACTACTAACACTAGAAACCAACACTAATAACCAACACTACTAACACTAGTAACTAACACTACTAACCAACACTACTAACCAACACTAGTAAGCAACACTAGTAACTAACACTACTAACCAACACTACTAACACTAGTAACCAACACTACTAACCAAAACTACTAACCAACACTACTAACCAAAGCTACTAACCAACACTACTAACACAAGTAACCAACACTAATAACCAACACTACTAACCAACACTAATAACCAACACTAATAACCAACATTACTAACCAACATTAATAACCAACACTACTAACACTAGTAACCAACACTAATAACCAACACTACTAACACTAGTAACTAACACTACTAACCAACACTACTAACCAACACTAGTAACTAACACTACTAACCAACACTACTAACACTAGTAACCAACACTACTAACCAAAACTACTAACCAACACTACTAACACGAGTAACCAACACTAACAACCAACACTACTAACCAACACTACTAACCAACTACTAACCAACACTACTAACTAACACTTCTAACTAACACTAGCCTTAACCACCACCTTTAGGGCTTTCTCCATCAGGGAAAACAGTCTGTAATATTGTCTTGGTTCAGTCAGTTCAAATATAGACCATAAAATGGTGCAATCTGCAATGGACTGGATATTGATATACGATATAGAGTGTATTCTCCACTGCCTTCAACACTATCTACAATACGGTATTACTGTGAACTAGAAGGTGTATGTCTAAAACAGTAACTCTGGGTTACTACGCACGAACACACTCACGCACCCCCACCCCCCACACACACACACACACACACAAACACACACACACAAACACTATTAACACTAGTAACGAACACTACTAACACTATTAACACTAGTAACTAACACTACTAACACTATTAACACTAGTAACTAACACTACTAACACTATTAACACTAGTAACTAACACTACTAACACTAGTAACTAACACTACTAACACTATTAACACTAGTAACTAACACTACTAACACTAGTAACTAGCACTACTAACACTATTAACACTAGTAACTAGCACTACTAACAATAGTAACTAGCACTACTAACACTATTAACACTAGTAACTAGCACTACTACTAACAGTAACAGTAACACAGTGGTCACACTGTCATAATTGTTACGATCGTTCTCAAAATAACTGGACCAAGGCGCAGCGTGCGTGGAGTTCCACATTATTCCTTTAATATGGAACATACAACAACAACAAAGAAAGAACTGATCGGACAATCAGTAGCGCTTAAACGGCACATACAAAAACAATATCCCACAAATGCACGTGGGAAAATGAACACCCTAAGTATGATCCCCAATTAGAGGCAACGACTAACAGCTGCCTCTAATTGGGAAACATACACAAAACCAACATAGAAATGAAATACTAGAAACCCCCCTAGTCACGTCCTGACCTAAAACACCATAGAGAACCCAGAGGGCTCTCTATGGCCAGGACGTGACAGTACCCCCCCTCTCCCTCCCCCAAAGGTGCGGACTCCGTCCGCAAAACCTGAAACTAGATTGGGGAGGGTTCGGGTGGGCCACTAGCGTCGGTGGCGGCTCCGGTGCGGGACGTAGCACCCGCTCAGACCGTGGATCCGGCCAAGTAACCGGGCTGAACGCCGTGCCCGGACTGGTACCCGGCGCAGAGGAAGACTCCGGCCTAGGAGCGGGACTGGACGCCGTGCCTGGACTGGGCACCGGCGCAGATGAAGGCTCCGGCCTTGGAGCGGTACTGGACGCCGTGCCTGGACTGGGCACCGGCGCAGAGGAGGGCTCCGGCCCTGGCACCGGGCTGGGAAGCCGCACTGGAGGCCTGGTGCGTGGAGCCGGCACAGGTTGCACCGGACTGGTGACACGCTCTTCAGGGCGAGTGCGGGGAGCTGGCACAGGACGTACCGGGCTGGGAAGGCGCACTGGAGGCCTGGTGCGTGGAGCCGGCACAGATTGCACCGGACTGGTGACCCGCTCTTCATTGCGAGTGTGGGGAGCTGGCACAGGACGTACCGGGCTGGGAAGGCGCACTGGAGGCCTGGTGCGTGGAGCCGTCACAGGTTGCCCCGGACTGGTGACACGCTCTTCAGGGTGAGTGCAGAGAGCTGGCACAGGACGTACCGGGCTGGGAAGGCGCACTGGAGGCCTGGTGCGTGGATCCGGCACAGGTTGCACCGGACTGGTGACACGCTCTTCAGGGCAAGTGCGGGGAGCTGGCGCAGGACGTACCGGGCTGGGAAGGCGCACTGGTGCGTGGAGGCCTGGTGCGTGGAGCCAGCACAGATTGCACCTGACTGATGACACGCTCTTCCAACCGCCTGCGCTGCAGCATACTCCTCGCCAACACCTCTCTACGATATCCTTCCTCAAACTCCTCAATCGTCTCCCATTTGGGCTCTGGCTCTCTCCTCGTTTCAGCCGACCGCCCCATGTGCCCCCCCCAAAATAAATCTTGGGGTTGCCCCTGGGCTGTTTGTGGACGCGGACCCCGGCGTCGTCGCTGTCCCCCATTATTCCTCGGCAACTCCCGCCAAGGAAGGGTCTCGCATCCACCCATGATCTCCTCTCAAGTCCAACTCTCCTTCACCTTCGTTGCACGCTGGTTGGTCCTGGACTGGTGGGATATTCTGTTACGATCGTTCTCAAAATAACTGGACCAAGGCGCAGCGTGCGTGGAGTTCCACATTATTCCTTTAATATGGAACATACAACAACAACAAAGAAAGAACTGATCGGACAATCAGTAGCGCTTAAACGGCACATACAAAAACAATATCCCACAAATGCACGTGGGAAAATGAACACCCTAAGTATGATCCAAAATTAGAGGCAACGACTAACAGCTGCCTCTAATTGGGAACCATACACAAAACCAACATAGAAATGAAATACTAGAAACCCCCCTAGTCACGTCCTAACTTAAAACACCATAGAGAACCCAGAGGGCTCTCTATGGCCAGGACGTGACAACAATGTGTGTCTGTAAACAGTAACACAGTGGTCACACTGTCACAATGGGCTTTTTCATTTATGGTTTCACCATAAAGTACTACAAGAAGAACAGTTTTCAGTCTCATGGTGGATGGTTTACAACAGTGGTTCCCAAACTTTTTACAGTCCAGTAACCCTTCAAACGTACCCCCTCTAGCACCAGGGTCAGCGCACTCTCAAATTTTGTTTTTTGCCATCATTGTATGCCTGCCACACACACACTATACGATACATTTATTAAACATAAGAATGAGTGTGAGTTTTTGTGCGGAAAATACACACGTCTGTTGACTCATCCAGCTGTGACGCATAGAATTCACTGACTTGTATGCGAAGCAGTAATTGTTTCAAAACATCTCCTGCCATGTCACTGATGCGTCGTAAAACAGTGTCGTTTGATGAAGACATTGTCTGTATAGTTCTTTTGGCCTTTCCCCCAGCATTGTCCCAGCCATATCCATTGCAGCAGGAAGAATGAAGTCCTCCACAATAGTATGGGGCTTGCCTGTCCTAGTCACTCGGTAGCTCACCATATAAGACGCTTCCTACTTGATGATGGCGCCGATGGAGATGGCAGCATCGCGACTAGCTCTTAAGCAACTCTGCAGTATTTTGTAGGTTTAAGTACAATTTTTTTTATGTTATTAGCTCAGGAATTGCTTTGTGTCATTACATACAGTGAGGGAAAAAAGTATTTGATCCCCTGCTGATTTTGTACGTTTGCCCACTGACAAAGACATTTTAATGGTAGGTTTATTTGAACAGTGAGAGACAGAATAACAACAAAAAAATCCAGAAAAACGCATGTGAAAATTTTTATAAATTGATTTGCATTTTAATGAGGGAAATAAGTATTTGACCCCTCTGCAAAACATGACTTAGTTCCTGGTGGCAAAACCCTTGTTGGCACTTCACAGAGGTCAGAAGTTTCTTGTAGTTGGCCACCAGGTTTGCACACATCTCAGGAGGGATTTTGTCCCACTCCTCTTTACAGATCTTCTCCAAGTCATTAAGGTTTCGAGGCTGACGTTTGGCAACTCGAACCTTCAGCTCCCTCCACAGATTTTCTATGGGATTAAGGTCTGGAGACTGGCTAGGCCACTCCAGGACCTTAATGTGCTTCTTCTTGAGCCACTCCTTTGTTGCCTTGGCCGTGTGTTTTGGGTCATTGTCATGCTGGAATACCCATCCACGACCCATTTTCAATGTCCTGGCTGAGGGAAGGAGGTTCTCACCCAAGATTTGACGGTACATGGCCCCATCCATCGTCCCTTTGATGCGGTGAAGTTGTCCTGTCCCCTTAGCAGAAAAACACCCCCAAAGCATAATGTTTCCACCTCCATGTTTGACTGTGGGGATGTTGTTCTTGGGGTCATAGGCAGCATTCCTCCTCCTCCAAACACGGCGAGTTGAGTTGATGCCAAAGAGCTCCATTTTGATCTCATCTGACCACAACACTTACACCCAGTTGTCCTCTGAATCATTCAGATGTTCATTGGCAAACTTCAGACGGGCATGTATATGTACTAGACAGTGATGCAACCAGTCAAGATGCTCTTGGTGTTGCAGCTGTAGAACCTTTTGAGGATCTGAGGACCCATGCCAAATCATTTACTTTCCTGAGGGGGAATAGGCTTTGTCATGCCCTCTTTATGACTGTCTTGGTGTGTTTTGACCATTCTAGGTTAGTTGGTGATGTGGACACCAAGGAACTTGAAGCTCTCAACCTGCTCCACCACAGCCCGTCGATGAGAATGGGGGCGTGCTCGGTCCTCCTTTTCCTGTAGTCCACAAGACATTTAAGCGTGTTACCCATCGCAAGGCTGCCGGCCCAGATTGTATCACCAGCCGCGTCCTCAGAGCATGCCCAGACTAGCTGGCTGGTGTGTTCACAGATATATTCAATCTCTCCCTATCCCAGTCTGTTGTCCCCACATGCTTCAAGATGGACACCATTGTCCCTGTACCTAAGAAAGCAAAGGTAATTGAACTAAATGACTATCGCCCCGTAGAACTCTCCTCTGTCATCATTAAGTGCTTTGAGAGTCAAGGATCATATCACCTCCCCCTTAACTGCCACCCTAGACCCTCTTCAATTTGCAATTTGCCCCAATAGATCCACAGACAATGCAATCACCACCACACTGCCCTGTACCATCTGGACAAGAGGAATACCTATGTAAGAATGCTGTTTTTTTTACTATAGCTCAGAATTCAACACCATAGTACCCTCCAAGCTCATCATCAAGCTCGAGGCCCTGGGTCTGAACCCCGCCCAGTGCAACTGGGTCCTGGACTTCCTGACGGGTCGCCCCCAGGTGGTGAAGGTAGGAAACAACACCTCTTCGCTCATCCTCAACACTGGAGCTCCACAAGGGTGCGTACTCAGCCCCCTCCTGTACTCCCTGTTCACCCATGACTGCGTGGCCAAGCATGCCTCCAACTCAATCATCAAGTTTGCTGACGACACAACAGTAGTAGGCTTGATTACCAACAATGATGAGACAGCCTAGAAGGAGGAGGTGAGGGCTCTGGGAGTGTGGTGCCAGGAAAATAACCTCTCACTCAACGTCAACAAAACTAAGTAGATTATCGTGGACTTCAGGAAACAGCAGAGCGAGCACCTCCCTATCCACATCGACGGGACCGCAGGGGAGAAGGTGGAAAGCTTTAAGTTCCTTGGCGTACACATCACTGACAAACTGAAATGGTCCATCCACACAGACATTGTGGTAAAGAAGGCGTAACAGCCTTCAGTACAGGTGGCATCAAAGCTGGGACCGAGAGACTGAAAAACAGCTTCTATCTCAAGGCCATCAGACTGCTAAACAGCCATCACTAGCACATCAGGGGCGGCTGCCTACCGACATAGATTAGGAATCACTGGCCACTTTTAGAAACGGATCACTAGCCACTTTAATAATGTTCCGTATCTAGCATTACTCATCTCATTTGTATAAACCGCACTCCACACTATTCTACGGTATCTTAGCCACTTTCAAATTGTGTCAACAATTTCATATGTATATACTGTATTGTATTCTATACTACACCACTGACTGTTAGACAGCAATCTCCAGCACATCAGAGGCTGCTGCCTATAGACATAGATTAGGAATCTTTGGCCACTTCAAGGAAATTAAACACTTGCCACTTTAATAATGTCTCACATGTGTAAACTGTACTCTATACTATTCTACGGTATCTTAGTCACTTTAATTGTTTGTAAATATTGCATCGCCCATCTCATATGTATTTACTGTACTCTATACTATGCCACTGTATCTTAGTCCAATGCCACTCTGACATACACTACCATTCTACCATTTGGGGTCACTTAGAAATGTCCTTGTTTTCCATGAAAACATACACGAGTGAGTTGCAAAATGAATAGGAAATATAGTCAAGATGTTGACAAGGTTATAAATAATGATTTTTAATTGAAATAATAATTGTGTCCTTCAAACTTTGCTTTCGTCAAAGAATCCTCCATTTGCAGCAATTACAGCCTTGCAGACCTTTGGCATTCTAGTTGTCAATTTGTTGAGGTAATCTGAAGAGATTTCACCCCATGCTTCCTGAAGCACCTCCCACAAGTTGGATTGGCTTGATGGTTACTTCTTATGTACCATATGGTCAAGGTGCTCCCACAACAGCTCAATAGGGTTGAGATCCGGTGACTGAACTGGCCACTCCATTATAGACAGAATACCAGCTGACTGCTTCTTCCCTAAATAGTTATTGCATAGTTTGGTGCTGTGCTTTGGGTCATTGGCCTGTTGTAGGAGTAAATTGGCTCCAATTAAGTGCTGTCTACAGGGTATGGCATGGCGTTGCAAAATGATATGAATGTGATAGCCTTCCTTCTTAAAAAGATCCCTTTTACCCTGTACAAATCTACCACTTTACCACCACCAAAGCACCCCCAGACCATCACATTGCCTCCACCATGTTTGACAGGTGGCGTCAAGCACTCCTCCAGCATATTTTCATTTTTTCTGCGTCTCACAAATGTTCTTCTTTGTGATCCGAACACCTCAAATGTAGAATTGTCTCTCCACAACACTTTTTTCCCAATCTTCCTTTGTCCAGTGTCTGTTTTTGCCCATCTTAATCTTTTATTTTTATTGGCCAGTCTGAGATATGTGTTTTTCTTTGCAACTCTGCCTAGAAGGCCAGCATCCCGGAGTCGCCTCTCCACTGTTGACGTTGAGACTGGTGTTTACGGGTACTATTTAATGAAGCTTCCAGTTGAGGACTTGTGAGGCGTCTGTTTCTCAAACTAGACACTCTAATGTACTTGTCCTCTTGCTCAGTTGTGCACCGGGGCCTCCCACTCCTCTTTCTATTCTGGTTAGAGGCAGTTTGCGCTGTTCTGTGAAGAGAGTAGTACACAGCGTTGTACGCGATCTTCAATTTCTTGGCAATTTCTCGCATGGAATAGCCTTCATTTCTCAGAACAAGAATAGACGGATGAGTTTCAGAAGAAAGTTGTTGTTTCTGGACATTTTGAGCCTGTAATTGAACCCACACATTGTGGTAAAGACCTGACTCAGCATAAGAGAAATACTCTCTCTGAGCGCTCTCTCTCTCTCTGTCTCCCCCTTTCTCCCATTCTCTAACTCCATCAGTCGTTCATCTTGCTGAGAGATGTATATAGAATAGGTGCATCTCTCTGACTGACACAGGTGTGTCACCGCAGGTCTGTGTTTCGTCTGAGTGTGTGTGTGTTTCCTCTGCATTCGAGACTCCCAATTCTGTCGGATATATCCCAATACAGTCACACACACAAACATACATACAATACACACACCTCCCTGCAGGGCTTTCTCCAGCTGACCAATCTCTCTCTCAGAGAAAGCACTGCTTTAGAGCACAACTAAAAATACCATCCGGAGAAACAGAGACGTCCCACAGGACAATGCTGCTGGGAGGAGAGAGAGAGAGGGTGGAGAGAGAAAGAGTGAGACAGAGAGAGAGGATGGAGAAAGAGAGAGGATAGAGAGAGAGGAGGGAGAGAGAGAAGAGGGAGAGAGAGAGAGGATGAGAGAGAGAAAGAGAGATAGAAAGAGAGAGAGAGGTGCTTGTTTGTGAACAGAAAGATAAATAAAGTATGACTGTATGTGTATGTTGAGGTGGTTGGTAGCATCAAGCTACCCAAATGGTGCTCCATGGTATTCAATTCAGCTCCCTGTAAGAGCCTTGGGATCAGGTCCAGGTGGGACCAACACAACATAACGGCCCATGGTTTATAAGAGCCACATTGAGGCTTAATTGGCACTAAACTGAGCCATTCACACACACACAATATATAAACAGAGAGAGAGAGATCAGCTAGTCTGCAATAATTATACTGGCATAATGCCTAAATGGGATAATTGCTATTTAGGCCTGAGACTGGGACACAGGGGGAGGGAAATACTGATCCGAGGAAAACACACACACAGAATACTCACTGCAGACCATGGCAGGTGGAGAGGGCCACGAAGGATTCAGGGATGTCCCGCACTATCCCCTGGTAATAACAATGTTCTCCTCCCTGGGGGAAAGAGAGAGAGAGAGAGAGAGAGAGAGAGAGAGAGAGAGAGAGAGAGAGAGAGAGAGAGAGAGAGAGAGTTCAACACAACTGTCAGTGACATAGAGGGCAGTAACTTTAGAGCCAATCCAACCTCTTGCCCAGAAACAACCAAAGATGTCAGCAATGTGTTGAAAGGTTGTGCTACTACAATCAATTTAAACACATATCCACTCCTTACAGATCAACACGAGTGCCTGTTTTCATATAGATGTACTGTACATACTGTACACACACACTTCTGCACACGCTGAAGAAAGAGCAATCTATCACTGAGCATTTCGTAAGGAG